>CM077456.1:6881558-7086000 GCA_039654765.1 Mylopharyngodon piceus | reverse complement strand
TTTTTGCTATCGTTGCATCTTAAAATTCCTTTGACAGCCAGTAGAGGGCAGTGTGACGTGACACCTTCAAATTCAGTCTTGGCTCTTGATTGAAGGTCCCTGAAAGATCTGGAGGTATCTTTTACAGTTCCATCCCTAGGAGTAGAGAAGACATAACTTTCATAGGACATTTATCATTACTTTGAGAGAATCTTAAGTCTATTTACAGCTTATTTTTTAGGAACACTATTTTGCAACCAACTCCAGTTTGGATTGAATGCCTCGTACTGGCAGTTGTGCAGTTCCCCAAGGGCACGGAGGAAAAGCTATGAAAATCAAATTGTCTCTCCAGGGATTTTCTGTTGACCTTTTGAACAGTGCGTACCCATGTAAACCATTGCAACCGGCCCTCCCACACATTTGCCCAATCTTTGCTTTACTGACCAGAATCAGAAAGCTAAACACTGCACTGGCTCCACTCTTTGTAATCAAACAGTTATGTACACAAGTAATTTAGTTATTTCATGGAGCGTTTAAAAGGGATTTTGCATTCCAGACAGCTGGGTAAAAAACACCCAGTCTCCAATAATATATCCACCTTGTGCATTTTGGAATATGAGTAAGTTTTCATTAAGTCAGACTGGTCATTATATTTTCATCATATTTTATTTTTTAATTTATTATAAAATTTTAGATTGTATTATTTTATATATTTTTTTCTTTTTCTTTTTTATTATAGGAATTTTTTATTTTTCAATTTTATTTAATTCCTTAGAATTTTATTTAATTTTATATTTATTTGAATGTATTTATATTTAATTTATTATAGAATATTTTATTATGAATATTGATACGCACGAAGCCTTTGAGTTATTATGTGATTCCAGCTTCTAAACATGGGAAATGAATAAATTTCCTTATTTATGTAACCACATTCTTGATGATGGAGTGAGTGTGCATAACCTGAGTAAGAATATGCGGACAACTCCCTGGCAACTTGCGCCTGATAGAGCAGAGAGGAAAGGTGAGGAGCGGCCGTGTGCCTTTACGAAAAGGAAGACACCCCCTCCCCTGGGTCCCTTCTCCTCTGTCTGATGGTGCCTTAGTCACTCGTTTTTCTTCCTGTCTAAAGAAAGGGAGGATGAGAAAGGACGGGGGGGTTTAAACTGTGAGACTAAACTAATGCTTTCTTCTAGCTCATCTGACCTTTGGCCCAAATAAAAGGTGTGATAACTGAGGCCGGTCCAGTTTTGACTGAGGTTAATGTGAAGGGACCCCATGGCTTCCATATGTCACATCACCCCAAGCAAAGAGTAAGTTTGAACAGTTTGAAAGACCCTTTCTCAAAATTGCTGACCATGTATTTTTAGGCTAACAGGAAAACGTGCTAACAGGATATCCATAATTATCTGCCCAGAAAACAGAAATGTGTCAGAGTAAGTCTCTATTGTGTGTGTACACTGCACAAAATGTTCTTTTTTAGTATTTTTGTCTTGTTTTCTAGTTCAAATATCTAAAAATTCTTAACTCTTATACTCAATACTCTTGTTTTCTCTTTGAAATAGGTTTATTTTCGGACCCCACTGGCAGATATTTTTCTTGCTTTAAGCTTAAACTCCATTTTGCTTCTCAAGTAAATATATTTTGTATTTAAGAATTTTTACATATTTGTACTGGAAAACAAGACAAAACTACTGAGGGAGAATATCATTTTTTATTTTATTTTTTTGCATTGTAAGCATTTGTATTGACCAGATGAAAGGTTTTAAATGGATGCCCACTTCAGATGATTGTTTGTGGAAGCGCTTCCTGTTCAAACGCCCACTTATTCTACCTCATCCTGTTCATCATGGAGAAACTGGCCGCACTTGTTGTAATAGCTTAGTGATTCAGTAGTTGGAAGAACAATTTTCCTGCCAACTGCCCTCTGAAAAACTCCATCTACGTGGTGATTGAAAACCAAGATCGTCATAACAGAATGAATCACTTCCCACTAGTCGACCAGTATTTTCAGAGAGATTGGGCAATTGTGAACTTTCTGAAAGTTAGTGAGACGTATGCTAAACGTTAACTGCACGGGGATGCCTTGGTACATAAGCCCTTCTAGGGTCTGCAGGCAATTAGGAGATGTTCTTTAGAGATTGTAGCCTGGCTGCTGCCTTCCAGCTCAGGGAACCGATGACAGATTAATTTGACTTCAGCTCGGCAACTCCGAGGCCCAGACGGCTGGAAATGGCTAGCGTGGGAGAGAGTGGCAGTGTGCGCGGATTTCCTGCCATGCTCTTGCCTCCTGGAGAACGTTCTCCCAGGAGAGGAATGAAAGGCGAACTGAGCTGAGTGCTTCCTCTGTGCGGGGTCGCAGCTGCTTGACTGAAGGCTTTTTTTCTTTCGACAAGTGCTTTGTCAGCATGCCACAACGGCCCGAGTGGTGTGGAGGGTTTGCAATGACAATGGAAGTCCGACTCGGGCCAGAGAGCGAATAACACTTGAGTGTGCTCTAAGCCCTCAGTACTAACATGTCCTCAACTTAAAGAGGTTGTACAGTGACACAATAGAACAAATGAGTGCTCTATACAGAACAAATGTAAGAAATGTGAGAAACAGTATCTCAAAGGTTGGTTAAACTCAAGAAGTCATGTAGATTTTTGCTGAAGGACGGAATATTAAATGGAAGTATCTAACATTGTATGTGGTCTTAGATGGTTGCGTCTTTTGTATTGTGGTTTGATGGTATTGCTTATGCCTTAATAAAAGGCTGAGGGCTCAAACTTCCCCTGAGAAATGAGCCAATGGAGGTTTTGAGCTTCTAGCATTTCCTGTAATGCTAACCACGACATTGATTTACAAATCACAAACAACCACAAATCACGAAGTAAATCGGCATCATCTGGGTTACATGCATGTCTTTTAACCAGATTTGTTGGAAACCCTGACCTAAAATGATACCCTTCATTAAATGCAGGGTTGCAGTTTGCATTGAAATGTTTTATGTCAGCTCTTTAGTTGTCTTATGTTGACCAAGATGATCTCTTGGTTCAGTCAGTTTGAAGAAAACAATGTTGTGTTACTGTTCAATGCATATGCAAGAACCAGCGCTTGAAAAAATCAGTATTAGGGTCTAATTCTCACTATTAACTAACTATTAACTATGATTTTTGCCTCAATAAACCCCTAATTACTGCTTATTAATATTTAGAAAGGTAGTTAAGTTTAGGTATCAAGTAGGATTAAGGGATGTAGAATAAGGTCATGCAGAATAAGGCATTAATATCTGCTTTATAAGTACTAATAAACAGCCAATATCCTAGTAATATGCACGCATGGACCCTAAACTAAAGTGTTACCGGACAAAGGAACAAATCCACAATGCTAGGTTTCTTTTATTTTATTTTGAACAGACAGTAGTGCAAATCACAGTTTGTTCCACCTAGCGGCATTTAATCCCCCCTAGTTGGTACAGTACAGCCTCCTATTAAGCACTAAGCAGTAAACACAATGTACTCTTGCATAGGACTTTTTTTTTTTTTTGCAGGGCTGATGAAAACAAAAGGTATTTGGTCGCAATCAGCTACAAAACTGAAAAGCATCTTGTGTTATAAAAGTACAAAATAAATAGAATAATGAAAAATAACTTGTGCATTGTTACAATTTGCTCCACTTAAACTAAATTTAAACATTTAAGCTTAAGCCCAACCCTATACTTAATTTTCCGCGTTCCGCTTCGTTTTGCGCAGTTGAGTGTGCGAGCCTTTCAAAGTATTCTCCTTTGTCCATGAGCGCAGAAAGACGGATTCGACGCGTGCCCACTATCTAGTGGACTTTGTTTTCAAGCGCTCAAGTCATTTGCGTATGTACTGTTCCTCTTCTGCTCTTTTTTCCTGTTGTGGTAGTTAGCAAACAATGTTGTATTACTGCACGCGCCCCCTTCTGGATTGGAGTGTGAATCGCCTGTGATTGACTGTATTTGTCGTCTGATTGCATGTACTGAACCGTGACTTCTGTACCGTAAGGTTCGGGATGAATACATGTACCCTTACACCCCATATATATTATATATATATATATATATATATATATATATATATATATATATAACCTTCACAGGTTGCCACTGGAGTCCTCTTCCACTCCTCCATGACTACATCACGGAGCTGGTGGATATTAGAGACCTTGCGCTCCTCCACCTTCCGTTTGAGGATGCCCCACAGATGCTCAATATGCCCAGCCCCAGACCATGACACTCCCACCACCATGCTTGACTGTACGACAGCCATGCAGGCCAATTTGATGCAGTGTGCGGCGTATGGTCTGAGCACTGACAGGCTGACCCCCCACCCCTTCAACCTCTGCAGTAATGCTGGCAGCACTCATACGTCTATTTCCCAAACACAGCCTCTGGATATGACGCTGAGCACGTGCACTCAACTTCTTTGGTCAACCATGGCGAGGCCTGTTCTGAGTGGAACCTGTCCTGTTAAACCGCTGTATGGTCTTGGCCACCGTGCTGCAGCTCAGTTTCAGGGTCTTGGCAATCTTCTTATAGCCTACGCCATCTTTATGTAGAGCAACAATTCTTTTTTTCAGATCCTCAGAGAGTTCTTTGCCATGAGGTGCCATGTTGAACTTCCAGTGACCAGTATGAGAGGGTGAGAGCGATAACACCAAATTTAACACACCTGCTCCCCATTCACACCTTGTAACACTAACGAGTCACATGACACCGGGGAGAGAAAATGGCTAATTGGGCCTAATTTGGACATTTTTACTTAGGGGTGTACTCACTTTTGTGGCCAACGGTTTAGACATTAATGGCTGTGTGTTGAGTTATTTTGAGGGGACAGCAAATTTACACTGTTATACAAGCTGTACACTCACTACTTTACATTGTAGTGATAAAATATTTATAAAAATGTGAGGGGTGTACTCACTTTTGTGAGATACTGTGTGTGTGTGTGTGTGTGTGTGTATATATATATATATATATATATATATATATATATAATATATATTATATAGTGTTTAGTTTCCTGGACAGATTAAGCAACAGTATGAACTGAATGAATGCTTATACAGTCAAGATTTTGGCTTATATGACTAACATTCTTTTTCTAGTTCAGACTGTCAGAATAATCTACTTTCAGAAACTTCACAATAATATGTTGCGGCATAAATCCCCATACTGGGAACAGGATGGACTTGACTGTGCTACGAACCATTATCTACAATTATCTCCGTGAATCCTCTTTTGATGGATTGCTACAGTTTTATGTCAATTTTTGGGAGAATGTGGCAGTCTGAAGGGATATTTTGTTAAGTAGTTGAACAACTATGGATTAGTTATTGATGTTGTCTTTGACTTGTACTTTTGTAATCGTACTGTTTAAACAGCTCAATCATTAGACTGAATAATAAAAAAGTGGACTAATGTCTTAACATTAACCAGACAAATCAAAAGAATGCATTTTTTCCTACATTTGCTTGTATGTGACTCATTTAGTTCTGCAAAGGTCCTGATAAAGGCTATGTTTTTGAACCCTATATGGACCTTTCGCGTAGATCCAGCATGGGTGACATAATTGGAATAACAACAGCCCATTTTTGGATGACTATGTCATCAACACTTAGTGAACACCAGCACCAACAGAACTTTCTCCACCTGAGCTAAGAGTGCTGATTTGAACATTTTCGAACCCAACAACCTCTAACAGGAAATACATTTATTCCACACCTATAAAACCGGTTCCCATGTGTCACATGATAGAATTAATGGGAAAAGAAAAGCATTACAACTCCCCAGCACCATCAGTGTGGATGCACTGAGGGATGTTTGAGGAATGCAATGGTTTTAAACACTGAACAAATGAACGACAACATGTGTTTGTGTGTGATGAGATGAGATTTAAACTACAGTGCTCAGACAAAAGGAAATGTGAAAATGCTACCTATATAAACCAGTGAAAATTGGATTAGTTTGTTCGTTGAAAGAGGCAAACAAAACCGAATTAGACTTGGACCGGCGCAGTGGTATACGTGAATAATCACGTATGTCTCGGTGTTTACCTGTTTATGCTTTCGGATAATCTCAGAGTTGTTTAGATCAGTAGTTCTCAAATATTTTGTACCATGTCTGATGCAGTGGGCTGCATTAGGCTTTAATTATGAGATGCAAAAAATTATATTAACATGAATTAGACATGTAAATAAAATGTACATTGTTAAATATGTTAAGTATTTAAAATTGGTAGAATCATGTGGCACGCCACTGTCGGTGCATGTGCAGTCACAATCCAACTGCAAATATAGAACGTAGAGAATCTATGGAATGGATTCAGGTCATTTATTTTTAAAAGTGTTCCAAACCTGTATGAATTTTCTTTCTTCTGCAAAACACAAAAGAAGATATTTTGAAGAACACTGAGGTCAAACAACATTGGACTCCACTCCACAATGAAAGTCAATGTGTGGTCAAAACGGCGACATTATTAAAACTCTCTTCTTTTTGTCTTCCACAGAAGAAAGAACGTCATACAGGTTTGGAATGACATGATAGTGATAAAACCATTTTTTGGTTAAACTATCCCTTTAAGATATACCTCTTTGTCTTCTCTTTAAAATTCATTAATTTGCTCACAAATGTATATCAATTATCTAAACTACATGTATGCCATTGTCCATAACTCAAAGTGATTACAAAACATGCCATAAAAATGAAATGAAAAACCAGAGAGGATTTGCTGAAATGGGTGGATGCCATATGACAATACAGTGCTAAAGTTCACAAAAAAGTCCCTTCAGGCAATTACAAAGATTTTTATATAGCATCATTATTTCACAGGCACCGAGGAGGTTGTCTTAATTGCATTTGTAATATGTGCTGCATTGCTGGAATGAAGAGTAATCGCTATTTTTGGAAATGGAATTCTAGTGTCACTTTTCAGTTTGGATAGGCAAAAAGGTGCAATGTGCTGGCAGACCTCAACGGCATTTAACTAAGAGCACCAAATAATCAGACTGTTAAAAGAAATGGGATTCTGGCAAATACACTCTGAATTCATTCCCTCTCCCTGTCACATGCAATAGACTTTAATGGAATACTGAGAGGTAGGGGAATTCACCAAGGTTCTATATATTAATTCTAAATTGGGTATAAAGAACAAGTTTACTGCATACAGTACCTAACAATGCTATTCTCAGGCTGTTAGCGTATTACAGCATGTGCTGTGGGACTTCTGGAGGGGGCTAGAATCTAGGAACTGGAGAATGGTGCTGTTTTCAATTAGCATGCCAGTCTGAATGGCATGTCCGGCTGACAGGGCTTTACAAGCGGCTAAACACAGGGGCCTATGGGAGTCGTGCGTGCCGGCCTCTATCAGCACCCCTGCAACCTGTTCTGAAAAAGAGACAGTAGCTGTGCTCTGATTCGCAAGGTCCCTAATTAGAGTTCACTGCTCCCTACATACTCCATAGAAGTTAAGTTCACTTATACAATATACACTGCCCCCAAAAAAGTCGCTGTTTGGATTTAAATAGACAAATGCGTAAGAGTCTATGATTGGATCATTATTGCAGTGATTATTATGTTTCTAGCATGTTATATGTTTGGCAACAGTTCTTCTAACCCTAATCGATTGTGTAGCTTTTCATTTCTTAAACAACCAAAATTGATGCACCTCTTGATGGAAATAAATGTTGTGACGTTATTTCCATCAAGAGGTGCATCAATTTTTGGTCAAGTTCTTGTATTGACAATGCAAGAGTCAAGCACTCTGTAAAGTCTCCTCCAGCACATCCCAAAGACTTTCAATGAAATTAAGGTCTGGATTCAGAGGTGCCAATTCATGTGTGAAAATGATTCTTCATGTTCCCTCCCAACCATTCTTTCACATTTTGAGCCTGATGAATCTTGACATTGTCATCCTGGAATATGGCCATGATGTGTCTTCCTACATGGCTGTTTAAGAAATGAAAAGCTACACACTCCATCAATTAGGGTTAGAAGAACTGTTGCCAAACATATAACGTGCCAGAAACATAATAATCACTGCATTAATGATCCAATCAGATAGATAGATTGATTGATTGATTGATTGATTGAATGTATTTAGGACGCATAAAAAACAGATATGACCTTCTCAGTATGCAGAAACAACAAGGCTTTTTCGGGGGAGTTTAGAGTGTGCTTTTGTTAATTGACAGGTCCATGTCGGTCTAATATCTTGTTTTTTGTAGCTCTTGTACGAAGCCAGATGTCTCGCTCCTGCTGAAGTGAATTCCAGGAACAAATAAGGCAGGTCATACAGTTCATTACCAATTAGACCACTTTATTATACCCCTTTAAAATCCAGATTATTTATTCTATAGATTGAGTTCCGCTGAACAATGTGCAAATAAACTGAATTGAAAACAGCCAGAGAAGGTCAGCGTCCAACTGTGATAAATTATATAAAAATTTGAGCATGAAGATAAATGACACTTTAACAGAGCTGATTTACTCTGGAATCAGTTGCCATGAGCTTTTACAACTTAATGAAATATAGTTTGTGTAATGTCATTCAATTCTTTCTGAACAATATTGTCAAGTGCTGAAATTATTATTATATTATTTATTATAATATAGAAGATAGAAAAGATATGGCATGGTGTCAGATGCATTATACATGCTAAATTGCTCACATTTTTTCATGCCCAAGCACTTCTCTGAGAGAATTTACTTACCAGCACATTAGCCTGGTTAATAACTTTAACCATCATCCCCGGAGCCAAACACGCTTTGGAGTCTGATGCCTTTTCATAAAGCAAAATACTTTGATTTGCCAGGCTTTAAAGGGGCTCTGAGGAAAGAGGAGGCCCTCCATGGTTGTTTGTGAGAGGCAGAATGAGCTTTTTATTCCAGTTTTTTGGCAGCACAGACAGCAATAGAGGCCCTCAAAAGAGTCCATATAGAAGCCCAAGTGCTCAGTGAGCTCTTCACATTTTCCCAGGCGAAAAATGCTGTGCTACTTTTGTTCCATTCCTTTGCACAACCCGGGTAGGAAGAGCGAACTTCTCTCTGGATACAGTGTTCATTGCTGATGACAGAACAAACATGATTGGCCATAATGTTCCAGATTATTTGAAGCAACTGAAACGTAGCCAAATCACTTGGAAATTGCTTAATCAAACAGTGCTTCTTTCATGTCCATGTTATAGGTCATTAACCCTGGCAACAAACTAGTTAGTTGTTTTCATCAGTGAAAACTCCAGCAGTGGCCTGAAAACCTGTTTGTCCGAGTTTATTTTTGATGCTAATGTGTCTTATCTCACCCGAGTAGTGAACTTGTATAGCCAGAGACTATTTATATAATGTATGACGGTAATCTGTTGTCAACTGCAAACAGCAAAAAATAAACCATCAGTGATATTGAATATCTTGCTTGTCAGGCTAATGCTGAATGTATTAATCTAGAAATCAGATTATGAAAAATTTGATGGTGAAATTTCAGGCTTAAGGGGAGTTAGCCTGTTTACTGGACACTTCTGTACTCCTATAGTGTATTGACCTTCAACAGTGATACGTATACAACTATATGCAAGTTATTTTTGCAAAGAACTGAGTCAGCTCATGAAAAATTATGATGTTTGTCATATGCACATTTAAGGAGATTATAGAAAGCAGCTGATTAAAAGTCCAACAAAAATCTAATGGATGCAGGTAGCTTTATGCAAGTCTTAAGAGGTCTTGCATTATTGATCATAATTTAAATTAAAAGTCGCCATGAAATGAAAATTCATCATATCTATTTTCTTAATGTGAATGATTCATTCATGCATGTTTCTTTTTTTTTTTACCTTGTAATTGACCTTGTAATTTTAATCAATCTCATAACTCAATCATCCAGATGGATGACAGATTTCTCTCTGGTGACCTACGCCAGACTTCTCCAATCATTTTGTCCACTTAAACCCCGCCCCTTTCTTACAATCATCCACACGCTCACGTTCAGATTGGCCTCCATCCAATTAACAACCAATGGATAGAATCAAATCCCATCCTACAAAGTAGGGGTGTGCGATATATACAGTATCTCACAGAAGTGAGTACACCCCTCACATTTTTGTAAATATTTTATTATATCTTTTCATGTGACAACACTGAAGAAATGACACTTTGCTACAGTGTAAAGTAGTGAGTGTACAGCTTGTATAACAGTGTAAATTTGCTGTCCCCTCAAAATAACTCAACACACAGCCATTAATGTCTAAACCGCTGGCCACAAAAGTGAGTACACCCCTAAGTAAAAATGTCCAAATTGGGCCCAATTAGCCATTTTCTCTCCCTGGTGTCATGTGACTCGTTAGTGTTACAAGGTCTCAGGTGTGAATGGGGAGCAGGTGTGTTAAATTTGGTGTTATCGCTCTCACTCTCTCATACTGGTCACTGGAAGTTCAACATGGCACCTCATGGCAAAGAACTCTCTGAGGATCTGAAAAAAAGAATTGTTGCTCTACATAAAGATGGCGTAGGCTATAAGAAGATTGCCAAGACCCTGAAACTGAGCTGCAGCACGGTGGCCAAGACCATACAGCGGTTTAACAGGACAGGTTCCACTCAGAACAGGCCTCGCCATGGTCGACCAAAGAAGTTGAGTGCACGTGCTCAGCGTCATATCCAGAGGTTGTGTTTGGGAAATAGATATATGAGTGCTGCCAGCATTGCTGCAGAGGTTGAAGGGGTGGGGGGTCAGCCTGTCAGTGCTCAGACCATACGCCGTACACTGCATCAAATTGGTCTGCATGGCTGTCGTCCCAGAAGGAAGCCTCTTCTAAAGATGATGCACAAGAAAGCCCGCAAACAGTTTGCTGAAGACAAGCAGACTAAGGACATGGATTACTGGAACCATGTCCTGTGGTCTGATGAGAAGATAAACTCATTTGGTTCAGATGGTGTCAAGCGTGTATGGTGGCAACCAGGTGAGGAGTACAAAGACAAGTGTGTCTTGCCTACAGTCAAGCATGGTGGTGGGAGTGTCATGGTCTGGGGCTGCATGAGTGCTGCCGGCACTGGGGAGCTACAGTTCATTGAGGGAACCATGAATGCCAACATGTACTGTGACATACTGATGGAGAGCATGATCCCCTCCCTTCAGAGACTGGGCCGCAGGACAGTATTCCAACATGATAACGACCCAAACACACCTCCAAGACGACCACTGCCTTGCTAAAGAAGCTGAGGGTACCTAAACCCTATTGAGCAAATTTACACTGTTATACAAGCTGTACACTCACTACTTTACATTGTAGCAAAGTGTCATTTCTTCAGTGTTGTCACATGAAAAGATATAATAAAATATTTACAAAAATGTGAGGGGTGTACTCACTTCTGTGAGATACTGTATGTATATGTATATATATAATATATATATATATATATATATATATATATCACCTACAATAATATCATAATTGTCATTTTAACAATGTGCAATCTGACATTATCAAGTATGTCCATCACTTTGCAAAAACAAAAAACAAAAAAAAAACACGCCTAGAAAGTTCATACTACTGGGCCTGCGCATTTTGTCTTTTAGGCTATATTTATATCATATGATTTAGTTAAGCAATCACACAGAGTGACTTTTTTTTTCAAATATCAGCATGATTGCAAATGTGATATTGAACTTATACAACAGTTTAATAAACATTTAAGTGACTTACACGTTAGACAGAATGTTGCCTGCTTTGCTCTATTTTGCAGACGAAAACAGTTCCATTACTGAATAAATCAGTCCATTTGAATGAACTGGTTGAATGAATGATTCAGTGACTCCCTCGTTAAGAAAGTCAAATGCTTCGTTCCTGAAACTGTCAGCCATTTGAACGAACCGGTTGAATCAATGACTCAGTGATTCCCTCATTAACAGTTACTTGCCGCCACCTACTTGCGGTTTTAGTTTCATATTTAAAGTATCTTTTCAATTTATAAAGGTAAAAATGCAGATAAAAGGTAAAAATCTATTAAAATGATTGGAAATTTTAATTTCTGAACTAACCATCGCACAAAATATGAATAACAAAAACTTTAGGAGTCAGCTGTCAGCGGCAGCACAATAACACACTCATCAAAATATCTTCTGATCATTGTTATCTACAAAATCCCAGAAAATATCGAGATATAATTTTTTTGTCAGTATCACACACCCCTACTTAAAAGATCAGTCACTGCTTCTGTTTCAATGTGACTCTAAAAAAAAAAAAAAAAAATGTGATCTTGACCAGTTTATTCAGCATCTCTTAAACCTCATTCTAAGCATGCAGATGTTCTGGTCCTTCAAAATGGCTGGCAATGAACAGACACAGATTTGGAAGTAAGCTTGAGTAAGTCCCTGATCGAGGTAAAAATGAATTTGCTCATCCATAATTCAGCAGTGTGTTTTTTGTGCTTAGAAATGGCTTTTGTGACCAAGTAAAAACAAGGGAGAACTTTTTAAAAGTGACTACTAGTGCATGACCTTTCTTTTGCGTCACTGTCCTACCATTCCCATTTCTTGTAAATTATTGTTTGTCGAAAAAGATTATAGGTTAGCTCGAATGATAATTTATCTCTTACTGGAACTCATTTGCACTGACGTGATCATTAGGTCACCTCACAGGTCAACTTAAAACAGAGTCTTCAGGCCTCTCATGCTCTGCCCGGCAATATCTAAGCTGAGGACAGTAGTAAATCTGACACTTGTTCAAGTTGTTAAAGAAATTACTTAATCTCCAGGCAGGGGTGACTCAGTCATCTATGAAAGAGTAACATGGTGCACAAAACAAAAGGCTCGGACAGGATTAAGCTGTCATTTTCTCATGCTATGGAGCTGGGTGCCACTCCAGACTAATGACCTGTAACTGGGACTCAGAGGAGGGCTCTTCCCCTACCCCAGGAAAACAGCCAGGGCAACCCTGCAAGCAGAGCTGTCTCAATTAGACAAAGACCTCCTCTCCGGAAGCTTGCAGGACGCAGTTTACCAAAACATTTACTTCCTTCCAAGTTGCATCTTCCTCTACTTTACAAATTGTTTACAAAGATATTTTCAGTACATGATTATCTTTATTATTTCTTAATTATAGTGGCATAATAGGATCTCAGGCTGTCGAGAATACGTTTGTTGACCGATAAACCGACAAACGGAATGCTCACTAATGCAATTGTCTCTTAGGTTTGGACCGAAAGCTTAAAGAATTCGGCAGTCTAGCGTTATTATTTGATCATATTCCTGGTTGGGCCGCTATTTAAATTTCCAACCAACAAACAATTACGTGTTATCAAGCCGGCAAACGGCATACTAATGATGTCAGTGGAAAAGCTGTGGCCGAAAGCCATAACACTGCGGAATATCGGTCAGCTTTTGGATTGTCACTGTTGAAACGGACTCCTGCATGACTGCATGAAGACTTTTATCGCTAACAGATGGAGAGCAGAAGAAATGCTGCAATGTCTCTGTCTGTCTATGTCTGCACTCAAAAAAATTAAGCCTTTTTTCAAGATTCACGCATTTCAATGAATAGGAAAATTCCATCAAATTGAATTGAATAATCCTTACATATTATGAATTAAGAATTTTAGTAAAAAAAGTGACATTTTGTATAAATCTTAAATTTAAACATATTTTCATCTATCTATCTATCTATCTATCTACAGTTGAGCTCTAAAGTTTACATACCTCTTGCAGAATCTGCAAAAATGTTAATCATTTTAACAAAATAAGGATCATGAAAATTGCATGTTATTTTTTTATTTAGTACTGTCCTGAATAAACTATTTCACATAACAGTTGTTTACATAAAGTCCACAAGACAAAAAAATAGCAGAATTTATAAAAATTACCCCATTCAAAAGTTGACATACCCTTGATTCTTAATACTGTGTGTCATTACCTGGATGATCCACGACTGTTTTTTTGTTTTGTGATGGTTGTTCTTGAGTCCCTTGTTTGTTCTGAGCAGTTAAACTGAGCTCTGTTCTTCAGAAAAATCTGTCAGGTCCTGCAGATTCTTTGGTTTTCCAGCATCTTCTGCATATTTGAACCCTTTCCAGCAGTGACTATGATTTTGAGATCCGTCTTTTCACACTGAGGACAACTGAGGGACTCAAACACAACTATTACAAAAGCTGCAAACATTCACTGATGCTCCAGAAGGAAACGCGATGCATTAAGAGTCAGGGGTGAAAACTTTTGAACAAGAAGTTGATGTGCAAGTTTTTTTTATTTTGTTTAAAGAACATATTTTTTCATTTAGTTCTGCCCTTTGGAAGCTACAAAAGATACTTACATGTTTCCCAGAAGACAAAAAAAGTACGATTTATTCTGTTCATCCAATTCAAAAAGTTTACACCCCTGGCTCTTAATGCGTCGTGTTTCATTCTGGAGCATCAGCTTTTTTAATAGTTGTGTTTGAGTCCCTCAGTTGTCCTCAGTGTGAAAAGACGGATCTCAGAATCATACAGTCACTGCTGGAAAGGGTTCAAATATGCAAAAGATGCTGGAAAACCAAAGAATCTGCAGGACCTGGAGGATTTTTCTGAAGAACAGAGCTCAGTTTAACTGCTCAGAACAAACAAGGGACTCAAGAGCAACCATCTCAAAACAAAAAAACAGTCGTAGATCATCCAGGTAATGACACACAGTATTAAGAATCAAGGGTATGTAAACTTTTGTGAACAGGGTCATTTTTATAAATTCAGCTATTTTTTTGTCTTGTGGACTTTTCATGATCCTTCTTATTTTGTTAAAATGATTCACATTTTTCTAGATTCTGCAAACTTTTGAGCTCAACTGTATCTATCTATCTGTCGTTATATATCTATCTATCTATTGTTCTATCTATTGTTCTATCTATCGTTCTATCTATCGTTCTATTGTTCTATCATTCTATCGTTCTGTCTTTCTATCGTTCTATCTATCATTCTATCCGTCTGTCTCTCTTTCTCTCTCTCTAGCTGCGTTTCCATTACCCTTCAAATTGCCCAAATTGAAATTGCGAATTCAAAATACGGCCAATGAAAACAAGTCAATTTTGCGAAAACTCCCATATATCGCAAAAAAGTTTTTACGCTCGCATGAGGTGGTTTTTCAGGCAATTTGAAAAAGGAATATTTCACAAAACTGCAATGGAAACAGTTTTTTTGCATTTACAGGTCACCTGGCGTACGTAAAAGTTGATCACTCTTTAAAGATGGCGTGGTATGTTCAGAACTCTGTAAGACAGATTTCTTTATTAAACTCTTAAAAGAGAAAGGAATTATGGGAAAACTGGATTCTAATGAAATGCCACAATTTATCAAGACCTCGAAGCAGATAGGAGAGAGAAACTCCCAGAAACACCTCATACGTGGCCGCTCCCAAGTATAAGGGGCTTTTTTTTTTTGCCATTAATGCTTGGATAACACACATAAATGTCTAAATTAAAAATAATGGCTTGTGCAGTGGCTGTGATTATACTTAAACCTACTAAAATCCGTTGCACTGATTTTGGGAATGACTTATCGTGAGAGGAAAAAATTACATTTTAGTCGCATAACATCAGTTAATGGAAACTTTTTTATTGACATTTAGAAAATATCGCAAAAGTTTTGCGCAAATCTGTAATGGAAACCCTGCTTCTGTTAGATGACCTATCTGTCTGGCTGTGTAAAATCTTGCATTAAAATCAAATGAATCAACTACAGTAAAGTAGAGAGACACCTTAACTGAAAGTTATAGAAAGTGAGCAGCATTGAATTCTGGGTAATTATGTTATACTGAAGCCACAATGTAGAGTCTCGTGTGGAGTTGGGTGACTGGGTGACTGCACTGACATGAAACAAGGCTAGAGTCGTCTTAATCTGTGTTTCTGTGAGTCAATATGGAAGGAAAGTTATGAGAAAGTATCCCATTAATCAGCTACAGCAACTAGACACCATTATCACAGGACGATAGTTCCAAGTAAGGCAAAATGTCACCTTGAATACCAAGAATACCGTAAATATTGGGATTGGGAATATTGGATTATATGCATTTTATGGACTACTGTGCATGTCTTGAGTCTGCATTGTAAATTCCATGGGCCTATTTAAAGTATGTTTGAAGTAATTGCCAGATGGATTTGTGATCAAGACTATTAAAAAACAGAAAATAAAAGCCAAACATTTGTGCTGTAAAACAAAGACTGAAAGGGAGAACAGATGTATGGATGTAAGTGTTTTTAAATTAGAGCAGTTTCTTTGTGATCTTAGCACTAATTATCATCTAGCATCAGTTTCACGTCTACAACCAACCCCTTTGTGTAACATGTTGAAATGGCTTAAACATAAACACATATTTGGCTTATTCTTCAATTGAGGGAACTTTTCTGATTGTAAAATAATGAATTCCTTTCTCCAGATTAGAAGTAGACAACATTCCTCTAACTGAAGAATCATCTACATCTGATATAAACAGGTAACACTTGACATGAAAGTTTATATTATCATTAAACATTGATTTAAATGGCTTTACTGCATTTATCTCCTGCTTGAAAAAGTTTACTTTGCTAGCTGAAGTTAGCAAGGACTTGTTAGCAGATTTAATCCTCCTTAGTGTCAAGGCAATTTCTAGGCATAGTGGGAGAACAAACTACTGTATATCTCCTTCTAAACCACATTAATGAATCCTTACTCTTATGCGAGGTTACATTTGGAATAGTGCAAATTAATAAATTATATTAATAATAATAATAATTAAAAAAAACCTGGCTGTACTCTCTGACCTGCAAGTGTACTTTAGCCTTGTTAAATAGTTTGTGAATATAAATATAACTGTGGTAATTTTTTTTTAAATCGTCAGTACTGAGTGGATTGTTCCAGATTCTTAAGATATATTACATCAAATCAACCAGTAAATGTCTCTAAAATCAACTATAGGGAAATTAATCTCTTAAAATATACAAAATAGCAAAGACTTAATAATTCCCTTATTGTAATTTCCCTGTTAATGTAGTAAAAATGGTGCAAATGTCTTTGCCTCTCTCTGCTTTTAAAGTCTATTAGTTGAGAATATTAAAAAGATTTATTATGTTCCTTCCTCTGCGTCACCTTTCCTCACCTCTTCTCACCCAAAGCGTTTGTTCTTACGTCTAGTGTCACTGCATGATATAAAACATATGCTGAGAGAACTGAGAGTCTGGGGCAATGTGAGATATTATTAAAATATTATTGTCCAGGTTGCACATATATTTCATATTCAAGTAATTTATGTTTTTCAAGAAAGTCCCGTGACACATCTTTGGGAAATGCACTTCTCAACAGTTCATCTATGAGTAAGCAAAAAGTATATATTATATTTTTTAAGTCATCTTTCTAATATTAATAGTGGTGGTTTCATTTTATCCTGCCTTTGTAATATGCTTTAAATAACAAAGGCATATTTCAGTGAAAAAGGCAAGGCAAGCATCAAGACATTTGAGCAAGACATTCGTTACTGTATTTATAATACATTATAAGGTAGGTAAATTATAACGTGGGTAAATTATTGCAGAATTGAACTATTCCTTTAATACATGTCCAAATAACCTAGACTTCTTATATGACCATATCATTCAAGCATACAGAAAATGTGGTTTTATAACTGAAAAGTTTGAATCATGGCACGTGATGAGACATTCTGCTCTACATTCGGGCCTGTGTTTGATAGCCCACCCATCCGACGGCTGCCAGCTCTGTAAACATTTACTCATGCTATTAACACAGACCACTGAATTCAGCACTGTCTGACCACATATTACATAGCAGCTATAGTTAGAATATAATGTCTGACTTGTACCACTGCTGGGAAGCATTGTAACATACACAACCAGTTCATGACTCATTGTAAACAACACATAAACAAATACACAACAGGGACGGGACATATTAAGGCCCTTTGATATGTGAACCGGGCTCCATGTCAAATAAAACCTCCGTTTACAGATCCAAGAACTGAAAACACATTGGCCGCTGTCCCATTCCCATGCGTTGAGCACAAAATAAGCTGTGAGATATGCATAGGATGTGGAATATAATGCTGTGATAATTACAGGACTCTACAGGCGAGAGTGACGGCGTAACTTCATGGCTCGCTACTGTGTCTAAATTAAGATCTGATGAGTCAGAGAGACCTGTTAACACTGAGATTACATTGGCCTCAAAAGGTATTTGGAAACTTAATTCATGCTTAAAAATATACTGTAGGAATGTTATTATTATATTATATCATGTTATATTATATTATTCCGTTCAGTATAGAGGTCAGTAAAAATTTTTTAAAAGAAATTAATACTTTTATTCAGCAAGAATGCATTAAATTGATCAAAAATGACAAAAATTACATGCATTAAATGATCAAAAAAATAAATAAATCATGGTTTCCGCAAAAATATTTAGCAACACAACTGTTTTCAACATTGATAATAATAAGAAATGTTGATTTCTGAAGGATCATGTGACACTGACTTTCAAAAACACTACTGACTCCAAACTTTTGAACGGTAGCACTTTATTTTAGGGTCTTTTAACTAGTTGTTTATTATCATGCATATTACTAGAATATTGGCTGTTTATTAGTAATTATTAAGCACATATTAATGCCTTATTCTGCATGACCTTATTCTACATTCTTAATCCTACCCAATACCTAAACTTAACAACTACCTTACTAACTAATAATAAGCAGTAAATTAGGAATTTATTGACGGAAAAGTCGTAGTTAATAGTGAATACATGTTCCCTATACTAAAGTGTTACCGTATTTATTTAAAAAATGTGTCTAATGCAGTAAAATTCAGACAATTTTAAAGGCACAATATGTAAGATTTTTAGATTAAAATATCCAGAAACCACTAGAACAATGTTATATATTTTGTTGACTTGTGTACTTATATTATCCCAAATGTTTCCAACAATGTTTAAATCCAGAGAAATCAGCAATTTTAACCAGGACATGGATTGTGTCATTTTGTCGCCTGTTAAAGACTTCATTCCCGCGTTACCCTCAATTTCCAGTTTTACTTTTGTAGAAACCATGGAAACACCAAAGACACTTTAATATATTATATGTTTTATTAGACAGGTGAACAATTGTTTGGATACATTTATCAACAGAAAACTAATCATTGTTATATAGCTCAACACGGTTAGTCATTGTTTAAATCGCTTGTTTTCTTGATTTACCACGAGTACCATGTTTTTACCATGCCTCAGAGACATTTTTTTCAAGTGACTAACATAGCATAATCAGAGAGAGCTTTTTCCATCATACAATATATTTTTTAATGAATTGCATGTCATTTAGCAACATAAGTCATCCAGTTTTTATTAACATTCTAATATTGATCTAGATTACTGCAAAGTGCAACAAGTCTCTTATACCAGCCACAGAGCGAACGTACAGGGTAACGTTATTACAGATTTCAGCACACTTAAATGTGTTTAGTATGATTGTTTTAACCATGTAAAACAGCGCTGCGTTACCCCACATACGCAACGAATAGAGCGGAAGCAGCCGACTGCAGCATAAGCATGATAAAAGCTCAGCTGGACTCCCACGGCTCTCGGCCCGCCCTGCTTCATACCACAGTAGCATTAATAAAACTTTAATACATTAGCTCATCCATGAACATGATTTCTGCCCTAGTCCATTGGATCGCTTTCCATCGGCTGTGGAGCTCACGCTCATTCATGGTGTCATCAAGGTACAGCTTTTTTTTTTTTTTTTTAAATTAGCAACCTCTAGCGGCGAAAATTACATATTGTGCCTTTAAGTGTAATCTAAGTGTCTCAGTACATTTTGTGGACCACTGCATCATCCCTAGTTGCTCCTGTTGCTGTTGTAGTGGTGCTTTCTTGTGTAATTAAATCACTGTTTTTTTATGCTATAAAAGTCCATTTGCATGTGTTTGGGCAGAGAGATAATGATTTCTTGATGTAGTTTCAGCAAGGCAGAGAACATTAAACTTATGAGATAAAGATAGCATGATTAAGTATAG
Source organism: Mylopharyngodon piceus (assembly GCA_039654765.1). Lineage (NCBI taxonomy): Eukaryota > Metazoa > Chordata > Actinopteri > Cypriniformes > Xenocyprididae > Mylopharyngodon > Mylopharyngodon piceus. The sequence continues at coordinate 7,066,020 of CM077456.1, read as the reverse complement.
ATTTATCCTAGAGATATGACATTTTTTTGCAATGACCAAATCTGTGTTGTTAAAAATAGGTGACACAAATACAGATTCATGGATGTGATAATATCAGATATTCTGTCTTTGAAGTGAGCCTACAGCTCTAGATTGTCTTAAAAGGGAAGGTAACATCAAGAGGACTACATCATTATTTAATCATCTGATTTCTATATTTGGAGGTGAACCTTTTAACAGCCAATCAAAAAGATTTTTTTTTTCTGATGAGCAACAAAACTCAGCTGTGAAACACATCGACGATCAGACGCAATCTTTTGTCATGGGAATGAAACAGTAAAATTCACTAGGTTTCAAAAGATAAACTAGCCAACTAGATTTTTAAATGTTCTAAAGAAACTGAATTTCAGTGCAAAACTAACTGTCATGATGCTAAGATGTTCTGGGTGGTTGTTTCTATAGGGTTGCTAATGTTTTCTGAGATGTTAATGTGTTGCTGTGTGGTTGCCAGGGCATTTCTATGGAGTTTCTAGGTGGTTTCTGCAGTGCTTTAGGGTTTGTTCAAATCCCTAACCTTAAGTATGCACCAGAGTATTGTGATTCTTGCCTTAACAAGCAGCACTAATTAGCAAAAAGCTCACCTCCTGCTTGCACAATACTGTCAAATGCATTTAATGAGAGAGGAAAAGAAACTTAAGTACATGCTACTCATTACAGGTCTGTTGCAAAAGACAGGCAGTGAAATTAGCGGTGAGGTTTTTTTATGAAGTACATGACATCTAATAACAGTTCCATCGACAATGCCAATCGCACTGTCATGAGAAACAAAGCAATTAGATCTCACCAACTACATAATGTGTGAGGGCGTAGTTCATGTTATGATTGCTCTCACTTTTATGTGTTAATTTAGTGTGGTTCATTGTTTATTGTTTTTAAAATAAAATGCAGTTAAATTAATCAGAATACTGTATCTAATTTGATTTGTTTTTTTTCTTTATTGAAAGAAATGTGTTTGAAAGAAGATTCTTATGTTCACCAAGGCTGCGTTTATTTGATCAATAATACAGTAAAAACCGTAATAGTGTGAAATATTATTACATTTTAAATTAACTCCTATTTTCTATTTTAATATATTTAATAATGTATTACTGAGATGGCAAAGCTGAATTTTCAGCATCATTACTCCAGTCTTCAGTGTCACATGATCCTTCAGAAATCATTCTTATATACTTATTTGCTGCTCAAGAATTTTTTTTTTCAGAATTATTTGATGAATATAAATAAATGTTTGAAATAGAAATCTTGTGTAACTTTTATGAATTGCTTCACCATCATTTTTGATCAATTTAATGCAATCTTGTATTGTACAAAGTATCAATTTAAGTATCAGAAAAAAGAAAAAATCATAGTGACAAACTTTTTAACTTTTTTAATGTGTGTGTGTATTGTATTTATGTACATTTTTTATATTTTCGAATTAAAAAATGCAAATAAATTCAACATTTCCTCTGGAATCCTGCACACAAAACCTTTTATTTACATATTTGATTAAATCCTTGTTTTTGGCAGAAAGGATTTTACAGCAAATTCAAACCAGTTACTAAGCAGCTTTGAATCAATCAAAGCTTCCTGTAACAGGCACAGAAATACACACACACACACACAAGTCATATTGCTATGAATCAGATCATTGCGAGAAACATTTACCACTGCATTTATATATTTCCAGGAGAGGGATTATGGGAAAGTGATTTTTGTCCCAATCAGATTCAGGCAGGATTTGAGGGGCTTTAAGCAGCCTTCTGAAGAGTAATTCTCTCCGTGACGTGAGCAGAAGTTAAGGCGTATTTTGCAATTTTGCATTCTGACAAATTATGTTTAAATCTCACTGATACTAAATATTTTGCAGCTGACTGTGTGTGTCTTTGGTGCTTGAGACTGGTTTACAGTTAGCACGTGTGTTTGTTTACTTCTGGGAGTGGAAGAGAGGGTCAGAACGGGCAAGCCTGAGGATCTTGAATCTGCAGCTTCGCCCGGGCCAACCCTTACCCGCTCTCCCTCTCTGTAGAGAAATATTATACTTGGAGCTTGGCCCTGTTCTGAGAGGCTGGAGACAAAAGCACAGGGTGTAACAAATCATTCAGGTGACAAATCTCGCAAAAGGCCTTATCATGAGTCATAGACAATTAATTTTGAGAGAAAAAAAGCCTGTTTAATGATATTTATTTAAAGATGCACTCAGGCTCTTCCTCATTCCAGTTGATTTAGACTTTATACTGACACCTACTGGTGTGGATGCATGACGTTTTTTACTAGCTGCTGCTGTGGCTGTCATGTGTTTGTACTCTCCGTTTGACATCCTGACGTTTATACTCGGTCTATGGCATGTGAGCTGCATCGCAACTTTTTCCAGCATTCTAGTGGGGAAACTGTTTGTTTGGAAGTTTTATTTTTCCACTGGACTGTCTGGTTGCCGCACATACCAATACATCACTCCAGAAAATGCTGTTGACTCAGGCTCCGTTGTTATGTTGTGTCTGTGGTTTGTATATTGTATATAATGTTATATTGTTTGGTTTGCTTGTTCTGTTTAGATGTACTTAGATGTTTATGCTTCGTAAAGTGCCTTGAGCACTGAAAGTGCTATATAAAGCAAACATGTTGTTGTTGTTATAACACGCAAGTCATGTGATCTCAACATGGCGGCGTCCATGAGTTGGCGACCCGCTTCGTGAAGTGTGCATCATTTCAATGATATTTCCTAAAAGTACTATTGATTTCTTTGTGTTAATGTATTTTTTTATTCACAAAATTGACTTTGATCTTATTCTTTAGTTAAATCATACAGTCTATTCTTAGATTCATCTAGTTTACAAGTGCAGAAAGAGCGATGTGCTTATTTAATCAAATTTGTACTTCTCAAAGCACTTTGTAAGGACATTTAAAGAGCCTAATAAATGATTTGAAAACACTGACTGTTCAGCTTTGGAAGGAAGACTCAGGGTCTCGCAGTGATTAACAGCTGTGTTTAGAAATCGGAGCAAACACTTCACTTCATGTGCCTCATAACCAGAGATGAATTCCCTTCAAACTATCTACAGCATGGTGACGTTTTATAATTATTCATGTTTATCTTTGGGCAATATTCAACAATTTGTTTTTAAACGGCTGTTTCCAATGCAAACAAGAACATTGATTTAATATGCTAAGCACTAACAGAACTTGCACCCAAAGCAAACACTCTTCTCTTATTCATTTTTTTGAAACAAACGCCCACTTTACCACCATGGTGGCCTAGAAATGCAGGCATTATATTGGAAGCCTTAAAGGGATAGTTCACCTCGAAATGAAAATTGTCATTATTTACTCACCCTCATATTGTTCAAAACGTGTATGACTTTCTTCCATCTGTGAATAAATTTTTTGAGAATATACCATTCTTTCAATATTATTTTTTCAAAATAATAAAAGTTATTGAGGATTGGGGCTGTCAAGCTCAAAAACTATGAAAAAGTTCCAAAAAAATATAAAAAACTGAATCAACTTTTGAAGTCAAAATTTAATATACTGAAATTTAGGTTACTATTCACTAAAAATAAAGAGAGTTCATGAGAGATATATAGCATGTAAAACATGTTGCTGCTGTACAATATAGCATATATGAATTATCCGTAGCAGATCTATACAGGGGAAGGTGGAGGGTTTCTTAAAGTGCGCGGCAACTGCTACAGCAAATGCTGACAAAGTAATTGAAGGTTGAGCAGCGAGCTCATTGGCTACTGATACAGCAGGAACCAATCAGCTGTGCCCTATAGAGAATGATGTGATTGCAAGCAGATTGAGTTAAAGGACCTATCAGCCTGTGCCATATAGAGTTTCATGACAGAACTTTATATGTATGTGTATACTTTTATGGCCCTTTTGTGCCCTTCTTTAACCTTAAAAGCTTCACCCCTGGTTCATTGTTATTGCAGAGAAGAGAACATGTCTTCAGATGGTCTCATTGTGTTTGGAACATCATGAGGGTGAGTAAATGATAATAGATTTTTCATTTTGGGTGAACTATCCCTTTAAACTAAGAAAATATTCCTTACAACATTTTAGCACCGCCTTAGCCCTTAATGCTGGCACTCATAAAGTAGATATATGTGAGATCTCACTTGAGCTTTGCAGATGTCTTTGTGGATACAGTGTGATGTGTTAACACAGAGCCAGCTCACAGGTGTTTTGGCCAAGACCTCGATATTTAAAAACTCCTCAAAATGGAACAGAAAGTCTAAAATGTCAGGCACTGTTTTCATTTTGCAAACCTGTAAAAGCAGGATAAAGACCTAACCCACCAAGCTCAGTATTTCACCCTGAACAAGCAGAGGTCAGCTCAGCATGATAACATGCCTTCTACTTTCCCGGAGTTCCTACAGAGGGACTTCTGAGCAGTTGCCACGTGGCAGGCAAATCTGTCTTTAGTAGGTTAGGATAAAAGAAAGCTATGTAAACAATGTGAATGTCAAGCACTGCTCAAGTATAGTGAGGTCCAAAAGTCTTGGACTATTTTGTTTTCTAATTTAATAGATTTTATTTGTCTGTCTGTCTGTCTGTCTGTCGTTATATCGTTCCATCTAGCTAGCTATCTGTCTCTCCGTCTGCCTGCCGTTTTATCATTCTATCTATCATTCAGTTGTTCTATCTATCTATCTATCTATCTATCTATCTGTCTGTCTGTCTGTCTGTCTTTCGTTATATCGTTCTGTCTATCTAGCTAGCTGTCTAGCTATCTGTCTCTCTGTCTGCCTGCCGTTTTATCATTCTATCTATCATTCAGTTGTTCTGTCTGTCTATCTATCTGTCTGTCTGTCTGTCTGTCTGTCTCTCTGTCTGTCTCTCTGTCTGCTTACCGTTTTATCATTCTACTATCTATCATTCATTCGTTGTGTCTATCTCTCTGTCAGTCTGTCTGTCTATCTGTCTGTCAAAAAATATAAATAAATAATAATAATCCAAGATTTTCAATGTGGTCTAATAATTGATAATAAAATGACTATGGAAAATCAAATTAGGTCATTCAGCTATACATAAAGGAAAATAGCTTAATTAGGCGTGATGTGTGGATTTCACATTTAATTAGGACATAATCATTGTCATAATAATCATAATCATAATCATAATCATTGTCATTCCCAGTGTTCCCCTCTGTCTTATGGCGCCAGGCTCTTAAAGCCTTTGACTGAGCTAAAGCCTATGTTGACCCACATACTGTACATGAATGTCATGTGAATGTAAATAAGGTCTAACTGCAGGCCCAGGGTCAGTATATTGTCTCACATTTCTCCAGCACTAGATCATTAAAGCCTCCTTAAGTCAGATAGGCAATGCCTTAGGAAGGGTTTTGATAGGGTTGGCCCCTGGTCACTCTCCAGCAACCTGACAGCCCTACTCCACTCTCTCTAATATGTGTTAATTGCATTCCCTCTTACTCACTAGATGGGAAAAATGTGCGTGTTATTTCTGCACCAGGGCCCATCAGCAGATTCCAGCTTTGAAAGTAAAACACATGGCTGCTTGAATCAGAAAGGTGCAGGCATTATATATATATATATATATATATATATATATATATATATATACATACATACATATATATACATATATATACATAAATATATATACAGTTTACAGGATCATTCTAGGATTTTTTATTCCTCCCTAAATCAGTTTTGTGTGTGTGTGTGTGTGTGTGTGTGTGTTTTGAAGTGCATAATGACGTTAATTCAAGTTTGTAGATTCAGGGCTATTGAGCTTCACAGCACAGGGATTTTCCAGTTATTTAACACATCTGGCTTACCTGACTCCTCTGTGTTTTTTTTTTTCAGAGGCTGGATTTACAGTAAAAGGTTTAAAGATCAAATTTAGATCAAGGGGTAATCACGCCTTTGTTGAAGGTAGGCTTATCTGGTGAAGGAAAGTATAATCACAAGCTTTTGTGATGTTAAGGCTTACCAACATTACCATGTTATCATGGCTCTACGGAGAAATAACAGACAAAGGGGAAACATTTATTTGTACAGGTTTTGCCATTAGACTGAATCCCACTGGAACACACAGGATTTTACTATAGGATGTTCAGAATGAGGTCAGTCAGTCATGTGGTCTTCACTAACTCCATACTCACAGGACGTTATTCTACAGCAGAGATGTGGACTCAAAGCTTATGACTTTGATTGATGTTAGGCTTGTTATTTTGATGACTTATGGCTTAGCAGATACTAGAATACTTGAGGCTGATATGAACTTGAGTTGACAACATTTCTTTGAGATTAGAGCTAGTGTAATGTTCAGTGATTTATGTGGGGGGGGAAATTATATTTTTCTTGACATATTCTCCACCTACCGCATACTGTACACTTTAGAGCATTTGTGCAATATTCAAATAAACATGTTAATCATATTAACACTGTTGTGACAGTAACAGCTAAAGCTGGTACTGTTACATTCACAGTTTTATTATTTACAGTTCTGTTGTTAGCTAGCTAGCAACATAGCTATATTTAACATTTTTTTAATTATCCACTGTCATAGATATGAACTCCATAAATCAGTGTATTATTATGAACGGTTAATGTTTACATTTAGTCAACAGCGAGCCAGAATTGATATTTGGTGGATATTGTAGGGTGATTGCATTGTCGTTTTCTATTACTTTTCCCATCTGTATTTTCCCAAAACTTTTCAGGATGTTGCAAAATTATTTTTGTTTGCTTTATTAGTGAGGCAATTATTTATTTATTTTTAAAATAAGTCTCTTATGCGCACCAAGGCTGCATTTATTTGATCAAAAATACAGCAAAAACAGTAATATTGTGAAATATTATTACAATTTAAAAGAACTGTTGGCCAAATATTCTCCAAAAAAGTGAAGGGTGGGGGACCAGTGATAAAATGCTACGCCTTTGTTTTCTAACAACAGAAGTCAACATTAACTCTTATTCTGGAATTTATAACATAATTACTGTATTTTGGTTACTTGATGAAAGTTTCTGGTTTCTAATTATTTCTTATTTTGTCTACCATGGTTTGGCTCTCATCATCTACTAATTTGTCAACAGGATGTGGCAGGGTTTGTCATGGAAAAAAAGAAATAAAAGTGATTTGCCAACTATTATATGTTTCATAAATGTCCAGATGAGGACATAGCGATGTAGTAAACATGAAGAACAGTAAAATAGACTTGTGCCTTTGGTGAGCATGGTGCCATATTTTGTATTTAGTGGTCCAACACGCAAGCTTTCCTCAATAGCAATTTGTCCAAATAAAACACAAGTTTCATATTTTATTTTAAGCAAGTCTAAATTACAGACTGGTCACTGGTGCAGAAACAAAAATGCTGCTTTTTGTGCGGTAGCTGCTTTTCCTCAAACCTCGGGTGAAATGCATTGCAGATTGTCTAATCTCGGATCTTTTGCACTTTCTCCAATCATCTAAGTGAGTGATTTGTACATAGGCCAGTTCATTCAACTTCCCATGAAAATGTTTACTGAGCCATTGCTAATCTTCACAGTTAGGTGAGTGAGCTTTATTTAAAAATGTGGAAAAAGCAGCCATGAAGGAACGTATTTGCGGATATATTGTCCATGGATGATTTATATTTTGTAAAAACAGAACACGATAACAATCTTTTGCACTCATACTTTTTCCATTATCTAATGAGAAATTACGGCAATTTACATACATTGTGATTACAATAATCATTCAAGAACATTTCTCAAAAGTGAAATCAAAACAAAACCATTGTCTGAATGCCTGCTCAAACATCCCTGAATGCTGAGCACATTGTTTTCATAGCATGGATTTGTAGGAATCACAGAGCTGAACCTCTTCTTAGGAGAGAGGATTAGAGGAAAAATGCGATGGCATTCCAGAGGTGTTGCCGTAGAAACCGAGGAGTTGGCCAGTGTAACGGGTCAGTAGCTTCTGGACAGGTGATGTGCTCACCCAGCAGCGAGGCCCATAGAGACTCCCAAAGCACACCTAGCTCTAACAATGGGCTGCAAATTCACGCTTTTACCGCAAGATACTTTAACGCCTCTTCGCTCCCAGGGGTGAAGGACTCAGCATCATAGTAATGTTTAATAATGCAAGGCAATGTTTGATTTAACGGTTGTACCTCCTATTGTTCTCTGTAACCAGGTCTTTCTTGGCATCTTGGAAACATTTAATCATAATTTATTTTTGTTACTTTTAATTTTATTTTTTTATTTGATATTATTCAATCTATTATTTATTTAATTTTTAATTTAAAAAAAAAAAAATTGTAGTCTTGATCCAGATCCAGATTTTCCATCTTAAAATTGGTGCTGTCAAATCGATTAATTGCAATTAATCACATCTATATATACACACATATACACACACACAAATATATATTTGTGTATGTGTGTGTGTGTGTATGCATACACACACACACACACACACATTATATACTGTATTTACAAACTTTTATGTTAGATTAATTCACAGTACATTAACTAATGTTAACAAATACAACATTTGATTTTAATATATTAGTAAATGTTAAAAATGAACATGAACAAAGATTAATAAATGCTGTAGAAGTATTGTTCATTCTTAGTTCATGTTAACTAATAAAACCTTATTGTAAGGTGTTACCAAGAAAAGAAAGAAAAATTAAAGTACATATAATTTGTGAACAGAATATTTTTTACTGTGTATTATCAATCATTCAGAATATGAATCAATAAAAAATAGTGAGAATAAATCTGTGCATTTTGAAATTAGATGTAGCAAGACAAAAGATTCTGCCATTTTATTATGAAAATGTTTAAAATGTCATTTCTGCCACATATCAAACGTAGTAAATAATCTGAGATGTGGTGGAAATTACATTTGTTAACAAAAAAATGACAGAAAAGTGTGTTTAAGCTGTTTTCTGAAAGTCCACAGGGTAATAAGTGCCTGTATTTGAAGAAACACCCAGCCAATTTTCACTGAACAAAAGAAAATGTCAAATAGAATAATCTGGGAAGGGCGTAACAGGGTAAAGATGAAGGTGGGGGTAGCAGTTTGGAGTTTTGCACAGTCTGTCCGTCATGGGAATTAATATGGATTGTGTTCTAGCATGGTGATTCCTAGTATTGTGGTCCCCTCCGGAGCAGGAAGATTAAAAGTGTCCTGCTCATTCAGCTACTGCTCAGGAATCAAGAATAAACAGAGTAACACACAGCTGAGTCAAGGAGAAGGGGGGAAAAGAGTGATTACACTTTTATGGGAACACAACTCTTCAACCTTTTGTTCTCACAATGAAACTTGCCTCCCAAGGTCTGTACCTGGGGGCCCGAAAGAGACGGAGGGAGGTACCTGGAAAAAAAAAAAAAACAGTATATCTTGGCCAGCAAAACAATAATGGGAAGTCCAATGAGGTTGTCCCTGTGTGGGGTCTCTCAGTTATTTTTTTTTTTTTTCACAGTGCTAAAGACGTGAAATAACAGAGGAAGAAAATGAACTTTCGCATCCTTCCTGGTGACAATCCCATATACATGCTAGATTGATTTGACTGCAAATACGATTCTTAACAGTGAGGGCAATTGAAACAATGCTCATTTACTGGAATTTGCAGATGGGCCAACAGCTCTCAGGAAGCCATTGAGGACGTTTCGACAGCCACTAGAGAGTTTATCGACTGATTCACCTTTCCCACGCGGTCAAATGCTCAGAATATAGAAAGCATGAATTTGTGTTCCTAAGTACCTTGGCTTCGGCGGTAATAGCCCTTGGAGTATTTCCCATGATTCTTTTAGTGCTAAATAAATATACTTGAAGATCAAAGGTGAAACGAAGGTGGAACGCTTACGCTTACGATTTCGAAAATCCTTTTTGCAGAGTCACGTCGCAAATGTGCCAGTGACGTCCGGATTGGAGCTCAGGGGAGCACGGGTGCGGTAGGGCCTGCTTATGTTTAGCTTCCTCCGGAGTTGTCTCAATTTTGTACTCATAAACATGTGCTGACAAATAGTCTTGGCTCTGGACACGTTTATGGGCGGTTTATAGCATTTTATTATAAACAGATTGAAGACGTTTCTGTCAGATCAGGCTAAAAGAACATGCACGACCTAAAAGAGATGCACATACATAAGATTTAACCTTTGCCTTGAGATTTATTATGCAGTGTCCCAAAATGTATTTGGACATTAAGTCACATTTAAGACAATGAAGTCAGTTCACTTCAAGTTCACAGGTGTCCTGCAGAGTAACCACAGGTGTAGAGAATCACATTGGTCAACTATGGATATTTTCATTAACATTTAACAAGAAAGTGTCCATTTTAGACAGTATTGTTTTACAAAACACAAAACTTTTTGAAATATATTTTTTCCTCCCGTCTCATTTTTTTTTTTTTTCCACCACCATGTCCCTTTAGGGCCTCCATATAAAGCTGATTTTTTTTTTTTTTTAGCATCATTACTCCAGTCTTCAGTGTCACATGATCCTTCATAAATCATTCTAATATGCTGATTTGCTGCTCAAGAAACATTTATTATCAATGTTTAAAAAAAGTTGCTCTGCTTAAAAATTGTGATATTTCTGTGGAATCAATGATTTTTTTCAGGATTCTTTGATGAACAAAGTTCAAAAGAACAGCGTTTATTTGAAATAGAAATCTTTTGTGTCATTATAAATGTCTTTACTGTCATTTTTGATCCATTTAATGTATCAATCTTACTTTTTTAAGTCTTACTCTGTAGTGTATATTTTATATGAAATATACCAAATATTTTATGGGGCAGCTGTTGATGTTGAGTTCATTTTGTGCTCTTTTTGTGTGCCAGGGTTGACTGCAGTGGTTTCCAGAGCGGGCACAGCTTTTTTTCTGAAGGGATTTACAGTGAACTGCAGGTGTCGTGGCCCTGTGGACTGTATGGTACTATTGTGAGAGGAACAATGGCGCAGAAGGCTTGGGAACCGCTGCTTTGCTTTGTTCTCGGCTATTGTCTGTTTCCAGGATGTCCTTCATGAAAATGACAAAAAAGGTCAAGCAACTGACACACTGCATTACCTTCACAAGACGATGAAATGATTGGCAGGGGAAGACAAAAGGAAGGCCTGGTAATCTTAGTCAAGATTTATGTATGTAGGTTTTAAGATATAGTGATTCTTAGATGTTTAAATTGGAGAGAAAAGTGCACTGACTATGACTAGAGTTTTAGAAATAGCTATATTTCTACATTTCTTGAAGAAAATGCGAGTGGTGCTTGCCTAGTCAAAACCTGCCGCCAGGATTTGTGGATGGTTTCCAGGGTGTTTCTGTGTCCAAACAACTCTAGAACCATGTCAGTCAGATTAAACCATTACAAGTCTTGCTAAGTACAAGTCTTCACTGAGGTGGAAGATGTGATTGAACCAGCCAATCATTACTTAAGCTACATTAGGGTGCTGAGATGTTATCTCTGTGCTTTTCAGGGGCAGTCAGACATTCAAAACACAGACCAAAGCTGTACAGCAATATTGGCACAAGGTCAGTCAATGTTATGTAATTCCTTGCACATGCATGGCGGAATATATTTTATATGGAAGAAATACCTTGTAAATATATTCATATTTACAACCGTTCAAAAGTTTGTGTTCTGTTGTTGAAAAAAATGATACTTTATTCAGCAATGACACATTAAATTGATCAAAAGTGACAGTTTTACATTTAATGTTTTTTTTCTAAGGCATGTTTATAAAAGCTACTTAAATGTTTTAATTGAACTAAAGCCTAATCCTGGCTTAATCTAAGCCCTGTCTGTGAAACCTGGCCTTATAATGTTAGAAAAGATTTCTATTTCAAATAAATGCTGTTCTTTTGAACGTTCTGTTCATCAAACAATATTAACTTTCAGTCACACTTTATATTAGGGCGTTTATAAGACTTTATCAATAAATCAGTTTATTTCCCAGTAGTGACATCAACATGTAACCATTTGTGTATCTGACTCTATTTGTTATGTCTTTTGTGATGTTAAATAAAGCATTAAAAACCGAAGAGTGCCAACATGTCAGCGGGAAACTTACGGACTCTCATACAGGCTATTATCTTCTCATGCAGTTACAGATGCAGCATTTTGACTGTGGCACTTCTGCACAAGATGAGAACACATTTTTATAATTTCTTGGGTCAAGAAAGAGTCGGAGTATGCGATATATTTCCTCCTCCCCTACAGTGAAACGCTTGCCTCGTCTGGATGCGCATAAATCCACAGTAAGCGTGCTTTCCTGTCACATATCGCACATACGCACTCCAATAAGCCGACAGAACGCAGGTTAACTCTTTTATGACTTTGCTACAAAGGAAAACGGGTTAACGCTTTTACATGCCCACATGCATTGTCGGCTTATTAAGCATAATCGGGGTAAGAATGTGCATGTAAACGCGCTTTGAGAAACCCTTCTGTGTCCTTGATTTTGGAGTACTGAGCATTGTTAGAAGACATCTGCCTATGAATACTAGTCCTCCATTTTTTTTCCCAAGGGAAATGATGCCTTTCACTCGTCAAAGCTATTTACAGTATAATCCAGAGTAACTGTTGCATGTTGGGAAGGCAATTACAACAGGATGTGACCCGTGTCAGAGTTTACAGTTTTCAAAGCAGGGCGGAGAGAAGCACAAATTAATCAAAACATTTCTCCCCAGTAACAAGTGCCTGATAGTAAAGCTCCATGCTGTAATTCTATAGAAAAAAAGGGATTGGGGTCAGAGGTCAGATGTTATACTAAACAACTTTAAGAAGCTCATTATAAAGAAAATGATGAGACATCAACTTCTTAGAAGAGCTGACAGCACACATTTCTCAGCATTTTTGTACAGAATGTGTTATTGGCTGTTAATTGATGGATTTAATCAGTTTATTAAATAAAAAAAAATCTTAATTAGTATTTTAGATAAATTTATTAAAGATAAATAAAAAAAAAATATCTTAAATGTATTTTAAATTGCATTTAAAATACAATAATAATGTTCAACCAAAATGTTTTTTTTGAAACACTAAGACCTTTTCACTACTTTTCAGAAAAATGCATTTGAATGTGTGTGAAGTTTCAGACAGTTTGTCAAAAATAATTTACACTAATAGGACAAAGTCAATTATAAATGATGGTACCCTAAAAAGTAGGTCAAAGGTCAGATGTAGAAAACTGATTTTGGAAAATGATTTTAGTCTTAAATATATGTAAAATATAAAGTCATTTATTTTTTCTAGTTGTGATTTCATAATTAGTCCCATAGAGAGTTAATATTTACACAATTTTGCTTTTGTTTTGGTTTAAAGGATTTTGTGAATATGTAGAATATGAAATTGAAATTAAAGATCAGTCTCTATACTTTTACCCTACAATTTAAAGACAAACATCCAAATTCTTTATGTGCATACTGTTATATAATGAAATCTTTTGTAAAATTTTGTAGTAAATTTGTGTTAAAGGGCACCTATTATGTTCTTTTTACAAAATAAATAAGTCTCTGATGTCTTCAGAGAGTGTATGTGAAGTTTTAGCTCAAAATACCCCAAAGATCATTTTTATAGCATGTTAAAATAGCCAGTTTTAAACAAGCCGTTTTTGTGTGTCACTTTAATTGCAAATGAACTGCCACTTTCAAGAAGAGGGCGGAGCTTCAAGAGCTCATGCAACAAATAAAACAGGACAATCTCAAGCACTGAAAATGTCAGAAACTCTCAGTAATGGTATTCAGTTTGAACCAGAGTCAGACAATTATGCCTACAGAGCCAGAGAATATATGCTGCATGGAGATAGAACAGGTATAGTCTGGAGTGAAATGATTTGCGTAGACATAAACGAATTTAGTTATATTTTGGGGCGCATTACCTTGAATTCACTGCTTCCTTGGTGGCTCAGATGTTGGGAGAAAATGAAGACTCCTGTGTTCACTCTTACATCCAACAACAGAACACTGGAATTGATTACAAAACATTGTTGGTAAAGCTGCTTGAGCGCGGAGAAAATGGCGGACAGCGTAGAACTCGCTGAGGGTGGAAACTATGGTAATGCAGAACTGTCAGTCAACAGCCGTGGGCGGGGCCTGAGCAGTGTGACATCACCCTGCTTGGAGAATAAAAACGGCATGTCTAATGAGACTGCTTTGGTTTAATAGACCTTTTTTGTGTTTGCAAAGAGCGATGCAATTACAGTTCTGCAGTAGCAGTCTATGGAAGCCATGGAATAAAAGAATAAAAAAAAGTTAATTTCGAGTTTATATCTCACAATTCTGACTTTTTTTTCTTGCAAATCCAAGTTTATACCTCACAATTCTCAGAATGAAAAACAGAATTGTGAGATGTACTCGCTATTCTGTCTTTTTTCCTCAGAATTGCACGTTTATATCCTGCAATTCTGCCTTTTTTCCCCCTCAGAATTGTGATATAAACTCACAATTACGAGTTATAAAGTCCGAACTGGGAGATATAAACACGCAAATGTAAGAAAAAAAGTCATAGGCTGTGTTTAAAAGTTATCTATGTAAAATGAAATGGGTTTAAATATTATTTCATGTTGTAACTGCTATGTATGTATGTCCCCTATGAACTGCATATGTGATATTGTGTAGACTTACTGTTTACATCAAATTCATGCTTTAATAGTAGACCAATCATTGCAGGTTTCATAAGTCCAGTCTGTGACTTGCAACATAAACATCTCCGTTTATCTTCAAAGGGCGTCTTCAACGACGGTACTCTATAAAAATGAAGACTATATTTTTTTCATTCCGATTCTGACATGCAAAGCCACAACAAAACATTTTTCTCTTATTCTGTGGATTTTGCACATTTTCCTCCACTTGTTACCGCTATTTTTATATGCACGCAGCTGCAAGTGACGTAACTGTGACGTCTGCTCCAAATTGGTCTATGGGGATTTAAATAAAAAGGAGTAGGTGGATTTTTATTATTGTAGGGTGGTTGTGTTCACACACTGCCAACACACATTTATGTCCAAACTGCATGTAAAAGTGGATTTTGCATAATAGGTGCCCTTTAACTAATGTGTTTTTGTTCTTTAGCTCTATGACCTTTAGCCCACAAGTGTTTTGCTATAGACCAAAAGATGGCTGCCGCTCCTCAGACCGTTCTTTATTCAAGCACAAGTCGTAAAACCAAAAGACAAAACAAACACGAACAGTTGTGGGCGACTGACCTTGCCAGACTTTTTGGGAAAGACAGCTGGAACAATACTTGATGTCATTTCAACAAAACCTCTTTAATTAGAAAATGGCAGCCTAAGATATTGGTTGGTGACATGGAAGGCAAGCTTTGTTTATTAAACATTTCCTCATAGTTTATTTATTTTTGTATATTAAGTAGCGCTATAGTTATCCTTTCATAATTGAAAGGAACACTAACACAACAAAAGCATAACTTCCTAGCGAAAATGTATGCTTCGGCACCAAAGGACGATGGGAATGCTGGGATACGCACCTTGATCTAAGCTCTTGTTTGTGTCTGGCTATCATCAGTATCATTACAGTGCTAATCTGGGTGTGGTTGGCAGGAAGAGACTCGACCCAGTGTACCCAAAACAAAGACTGGAGCAGCTAACCAACAGCTTCAACTACCCAGGGCCGATGAGTTCACTGTGAGTTTTTCCAAAACATTTTCTTCTGAAATGATTCTTCAGTGCGAATAAAGATGCTAGCCTCTAAAAAACCAGCAAAGTCAGAGCATGAATACTAAGACACAGTTTCACAGTTGGCCATGTTATAAGATAAAATTATGGTAAACCAGTATAAATGCTGAAAATAGATGAGGAGAGGAGTCTATTGCAGATGTGAAATAAATGCTCTTCCTCTAAACTGAACCCATGGGATTAAAAAAGAGACATTTCTGGTTAGATAGCAGAGCCAAACCCTCAGAGACAAACAGCGCACCAGAGAGAATCTGCAGCCTGTTGCGCTTATTCTCAGTCTTTGCAGTCAGATGATGAAGTGAAATTATGAACTGAATTTATGCAACTTGAATGTTATACTGTCATTTTATTGATTAGTCCTGCATACAGTACGTTTTATTTTCCAACCTTATGGTATCATAAATTAAATTGTTAGCAACTATATTTTAGGGTCTTTTAACTAGTTGCTTATTAGCATGCATATTACTAGAATATTGGCTATTTATTAGTTCTTATTAGGCACATATTAATGCCTTATTCTGCATGACCTTATTCTACATTCTTAATCCTACCCAATACCTGAACTTAACAACAAACTTACTAACTATTAATAAGCAGTAAATTAGAAGTTTATTAAGGGAGAAGTCGTAGTTAATAGTTTATATGTGTTCCCTATACTAAAGTGTTACCCTTTTTTCCAGTGATTTTTATTTTTTTATTGACGTATGGAGGCCTGATTATGCAAAAATGAGGTAATTATGACTTTATTTCTTTTAATTGCAACTTTATATCTCACAATTGTGACTTTATTTCTTGTTCATCTCACAAATGATTTCATATGTCATTATAGCGGCTATATACACTACTGGTAAAAATGGGGTCAGTATGATTTTTTTGAAGAAATTAATACTTTTATTATATCAGAGATCACATTAAATTGATTTAAAGTGACATGCTGTTTCAATAAATGCTGTTCTTTTGAACTTTGTTCATAAAAGAATCCTGAAAAAAAAGACTGTTGCCACAAACATATTAAGCAGCACAACTGTTCTGAACATTGATAATAATAAGAATGATAATATAATGTTTCTTGAGCGGCAAATCGGCATATTAGAATGATTTCTGAAGAATCATGTGACACTGAAGAATGGAGAAATGATGCTGAAAATTCAGCTTTGCCATCACAGGAATAAATTACATTTTAAATTATATTTAAATAAAAAACAATTATTTTAAATTGAAATATTTTTTCACAATATTGATGTTTTTAATGTACTTTTGATCAAATATATTCAGCCTTGGTGAGTATCAGAAAATCTTACTGACCCCAAACTTTTGAACAGTAGTGTATCTCTCAATTGCAACAATTGTGACTTTATATCTCCAATTTATATCTTTCTTCCAGTTTTTATGTTATTTAAATCTCTTTTTAAAACTGTTTTATTTTAAACTATTTTCTTAGATTTTTATGCCTTCCTCTGAGGCACAAATGAAGAAATGTCTGTCCTAAGAATGTGTTTGTTTCTGATATCAGAGAATATCTTGTTCTCTCTGTAGATTTTGTGTCATTATGAGCAGAGTCTTCCTTTTCCCCTGTTCTTACACAAACAACTCACCTATCAGCTTCATATCAGGAAGTTCATATCCCGACAATGTGATGGCTAATGATATACCGGCTGTGAGCATCTCTTTCCTTACTTCTTTGTGATTGTTTTCAATATGATACTACAAGAGAATAAGATATATTTCCCTCTGCTTTCATTGAAATAACAGTGATAACTCTGTATTAACATGATAACATTGACATATTGGATGTTGTGTCACCCCAGGGAAGCGTGAATCAGACATCGTAACGTCCAGCTTCGTGAGTTGTCTAGCTTGGAAACCTGCCCTGATGTTTCACACATCAGTCATGGCGCTCACTTATTTGTCTTCATTAAAATAGTTTAGACATAAAATTGCCAAACAGTTATGAAGGCTTTAGAATCATCTAAAGATTTAGCGCCACACTGGGAGAAAACAGCCTTAAAGAACAATTTCAGTTTGTACCGACCCACTAAAATGACTTTTGGCAAACAGGGGTGTGTTGTTTTGCTGTGAGTTGTAAAAACAGTGTCACTGGTGGGGTCCGGCCGTGATCTGACACGCTGGGGAACAACGCAAACCTCTTAACGTCATAATTACATTAGTTCTTAATGGGCTGAATTTTGCCAATTACTGACGGCACAAACGTCAAAATAAACAATGCAAGGTTCTCGTTCGTTAGATTATCGCACTAAAGATGTCATGTTATTGTGCTATAAACAAATTGAAAAATAATTGAATTTAGATTGTATCAGGGAGGAAGAACTTGTTCTCACCCCACTATCTCATTTCTAGCATTGTTCTGACTTTCCATTGTAATTTACATGTGGCCAGGAGGGATTAAAATGAATAATTCTTGAGCAAAAGTTCTGTTTATTTTATTCAAGTGTATTCAGAATGTGAAATATGAATGGGATCGAGGCTGTTTTGTCATGGAATTTTAGCTCCTCACATAACAGTAGTGTAACTTTTCTTTTTGGTTCCTGTAAGGAGTGCAGTCACCAAGTTGGGTTCACCTTTTATTGAATCGATACAATTCTGTGTAATTGTCGAGAGTGGACAAGCAAAATATGATCATATGATTGAAAAATTAATCATACAAAATTACTTGACTCTATTATTTATATAACCATTCCTACAATGGTTAGGAATGTTCCTTCCTGTACAAACATTACATAATGATCATTTGAAATTAATCTAATTGAAGTTTTAACTTATCTGTAGTGAGAACAATTCTATCTTTCTGTCTGTCTGTCTTTCGTTCTATTCTGTCTGTTTTTTTGTTCTATCTATCTATCCATCCATCCATCCATCTATCTGTCTGTCTGTCTGTCTGGCATTCTATCTTTCTATCTGTCTGTCTTTCATTCTATCGTTCTCTCTTTCGTTCTATTGTTCTGTCTTTTGTTCTATCGTTCTGTCTGTCTTTTGTTCTATCTATCTGTCTGTCTGTCTGTCTGTCTCTCTGTCTCTGTCTTTCGTTTTATCGTTCTGTCTGTCTTTCGTTCTATCTATCTGTCTGTCTAGCTATCTGTCTCTGTTTGCCTCCCATTTTATCATTCTATCATTCAGTCATTCTGTCTATCATTCTATCTGTCTTTCACTATATCTATCTATCTATCGATCTATCTATCTGTATCTATCTTATTGTTCTGTCATTCTTCATTCTTGATTTCATTGAACAAATAAGAAAACCACTCTGAATGTTAAAAAGAACTATTATCAAACTCATTTAATAACATGATACTATATAAACATTTTTTGGCAATTTTCACACATAAACAGTAATTTAATTTTGCTCAGTTACAGTAACATGCCATGGGAATTTTTTAACACACCAAATCTCAGAGTTGAATGACTTTATTCCACCCCCACTCTCTCTTTCTTTCTCTGTTTATCATGCCGTGGAGCTGTGTAGATACAAACGGTTAATGTGTGGTGTCACACACATATACACACCAAACCTGGCAGAGTGTGTCTGTTTGCTGTGGCGAGGGAGCACTGACGTGTGTGACACCAGTGTGTGAAGGCCAGTAGGGTGACTGTGGCCATTCCAGTAAAGTGCGTATGACTTTGGGAAGGTAATGATGTGTCTGATTGGTGTTTTGTGAGTATGTGTGTGTGTGTGTGCAGTCCAGCACGTTTAATGTACATTGTCCCGAGTGCACTCTTCTGCACAAGTAGTTCAACTTCCTGTGGCTGCTCCTCTGTGGGAAGAAAAATAAAGACCCGCTGCAGAAAAGGCCATGGGATATGTCGGTGTCAAAGAAAGACCTTCGGGTTTTGTAGGAACAGTTGTTTACACATGCACGAGCATCAAGGCCAAAAGAAAGAAAATGCTAAACATTTGAAACTGTTCTTTGCCAATTCAATCCCCCAGTTGAAGTATTTGTTCCTCTTTTGGTGTTTTTTACAAGCTTTCAGAGGAGCAATTAAAATATTTGTTTAGCCACTCACAATGTAATTTAAAGATACCAGATTTCTTGTAGTGGTATTTTTGCACAGCAGAGTTTGAGGTTACAACTAATTTTTTGTCTTGAATAAAGGAAGTATGTTCAATCTCACAGCCGGTCAAAAACATTGCTGGATCACATTTCACCCCAAGATCAAAAGGAAAAAATATATTTTGCTAAAACCAAAGGTTTGCTAAATACCTGTTTTTAGGACAATTATGATTTTCTGAAGTGAAATTTTCATGACAAGTGTGTTTTGCATTATGGTACTAACTTTTGTACTGCCTTTATTTTTTTTTTATTTTTTTTTTACTAACACTGAACTAAGGAAACCAAAGAAAATTAAGTATACAATGATAACAGACTCAAATATGAACAGCTGTGATGAATAAATAAATATCCATGGTAACAAAAAAAGTGGTGGGAAACATGAACAAAGACGACATGAAATAATGTCAAGCAAACTAATTGTCCATGAAAATGAAACTAAACAAACAGATGACTAAATAATCGTGACACCCGGGACCTGTGATGAGTGGGGCCCTCTAAATGTGTCTTTCCGGACTCCATGAATTCAAGTGACGCCTCTAGTGAAAGGCCATTTTGGTGCACAACGGTTTCGCAGATTTCTGCAGCTTTCAGCAAATGGAAACCACACTGAACAAAGACCGAAATAGAACACAGAAGAAAGAAGCACTGTCATTTTGAAACCCTGACAAAGCACACTTTTAAACCTTTTCTGAGGCAGTCCAGTAACATTTACACAGACATCCCAAAACAGTCATTCCCGGCGAGAAAATATGGAGGCTTATTTTGGCGACCAGACGTTCTTGTCAAACAGTGAGCATGTGCACATCCTCACCCTTGAGGAGTGCTGACGTAACAGTGCATTGACACTTCTCGTTCCAGCGACTGTCAGGCATCAGCGTTGGCTCTATTTCCTTCCCATTTCTTGGAGAAATCTGATCCCAGGTCAGGTGTTAGGGGGAGGATGTCAGCCAGGGGAATTTAACATGTTGAGGAGATCTTGGCAGGACAAAACAGTGCTTTCGGGACGCAGGTCACCGCTAAAGCATTAGCGCAGTCACCCTTCTGCCATGTGATTTTTATATCTGACGCAAAATTGGACCATGCATGTGTTGACAAGCTGTTAAGTGAGATTCAAAAGCCTTTTCCCAGTGTGGCTGTAACTTTATTAACATTCCAGTTGCATTCTGGGACAGCGCTGTTATTAAAGGCCTCCCATTAATCCTGGAGGCAGGAGCCGAGTGCTTTGCCAATCACGGCTCTCTCTCAGTTGTTGCCGGGAGACGGCGTCTCCCAAGCAGCGGAAGAGGATATCATGTGTGTTGGGGTTTTGGTGTCGCACATGAGAGGGAGAACTGACTCGAATCCTCTTCCTGTTGATTCCATTTAGGATTCCCAAACTGACTCTTCCCACGTTGACACAAATACTTGGGCCCATGTGACATCCTGTGTGGAAGAGGAGAACAATAACGGACTAATACGTGGGAACTGCGTTGTGAGAGATGTACCATCACACCTCAAACGCATCAAGCCAGTTCCGCACTTCTTAGCAGTGTTTAGTGTTTCGTCACCAAGGTTCATTTCCGTCAATACTGCAAAAAATGTTGATTTCATCTGTCAGTACTGTTGCAGTATAAAAATAGGGTTCGAAATAATTTTTAATAATTTATAATATATAATTTGTGCTTACAATTTATAATAATAATAATTATTATTATTTTTTATTTGGTGTTGACTATAAAATATGTTTTTACCAATTTTTTTTCTTCCTAGAATTCCCCTAGTTAAATGGATAAAATACAGTAAATAAATAATAAAAAAATATATGTATATAAATTGGGGAAAAGAAAAAAAATATATAATATTTGATATAATTTTTTTTTCTTAAAATAACTTGGGTATATAGTTGAATGGCAGAGCTTGACAAATGCAACACTACAATTTGTGTAAGAAATAAAAACTAAAAAAAAGTAAGACTTTACAGTAAGGTCTCAAAGTAACAGTTATTTCATTAACTAACATGAACTAACTAAGCAAATTTTTTTTTTTACATTTAATCTGTCAATGTTAATAAAAATACAATTGTTCATGTTAGTTCACAGCGCATTAACTAATGTTAACAAATACAACTTTCAGAAATTTAAAAATGTAGTAGTAAATGTTGAAATTAACATCAACTAAGACTAATAAATGCTGTAGAAATATTGTTCAAAAATAGTTTAACTACTGTAGTTAAAGGGTTAGTTCCCCTAAAAATGAAAATGATGTCATTAATTGCTCACCCTCATGTCGTTCCACACCTGTAAGACCTTCATTCATCTTCAGAACACAAATTAAGATATTTTTGATAAAAACTGATGGCTCAGTGAGGCCTGCGTTGACAGCAAGATAATTAACACTTTCAGATGCCCAGAAAGCTACTAAAGATATATTTAAAACATTTTATGTGACTACAGTGGTTCAACCTTAATGTTATGGAGCGACGAGAATACAACCAAAAAAACAAAATAACGACTTTATTCAACAATATCTAGTGATGGGCGATTTCAAAACACTGCTTCATTAAGCTTTGAAGCTTTACGAATCTTTTGTTTCGAATCAGTGGTTCGGAGCATGTATCAAACTGCCAAAGTCACACTCCCCAGTGGTGAACCATTGAAATTTCGAAACACTTATGACATATCGAAGCCTCGTTTACTGAAATTATGTGACTTTGGCAGTTTGATACATGCTCCGAACCACTGATTCGAAACAAAAGATTTGTAAAGCTTCGAAGTAGCTTTTGGGCATCTGAAAGTGTTAATTATCTTGCTGACAATGGAGGCCTCACTGAGCCATCGGATTTCATCAAAAATATCTTAATTTGTGTTCTGAAGATGAACGAAGGTCTTACAGGTGTGGAACAACATGAGGGTGAGTAATAAACGATAGAATTTTCATTTTTGGGTGAACTAACCCTTTAACTAATGTTAACAAACAAAACCTTATTGGAAAATGGAAAATGGAATGAGATTATTAACTTGTCCTCAAGCCATGATATAGAAAGTGTCCAAATAATTATTATAATTATTTTTTGAGTGTCACTATTTTAAGAAATGTTATACTTCCTGTAATGATACAAAATCGTTTTTTAACAGGATTGCACGTAACGTGGGACTCAAAATATTAAATATTAAACGTTATGTGTGATCGCTTGATTTTCTACTGAAAGAGTAACATTTCTTAAAAATGTGACTATTATTTCTACCAAAGTAATATTATTTGGACCTTTTCATTTTTAGTCTTACCATACATGAATATTCAATAGATTATGTTAAAATTGATGCTGTTGCATGATTTGAATTGTTGTAGACAGAGAAGTTCCTGGCCTTTGAGGCAAGACAGGCCAAAATCACCATTTTAAGGTGGATAAAGGCTTCACGCCAAGAACGATAAGTTCTTGATAAGATAAGAACGCTGCAGTTTTATCGTCTGCCGCTTTAAATGCTCAAGCTGGATTCTGACTGGCTGTCGATGTTTTTATCGTTAATCAGTTGGAAAAATAATCATTCTGAAAGTGATTCCAACGATATCATTTCTTCCTGCCATTATAGTTGTGGTGTGGACTCTGCTATTTTTCTATATTTAGAACGATTTTTGATATCGTTATCGTTATAGTCATCGTCCTTGGTGTGAATGGGCCTTAACAACATGTGATGTGTTTAAAAGTTCATGCTAGGTCAGTTTTATGTCGAAAATAGTTAATATTACATATCTAATTGTTAAAAAAGAGCTTTGTGCCTCTAATGCTTAAAAAAATCATAGGACATAGTGTACCATATTCATGGAAAGTGCCAGGTGCATTATAATCATTGTAAGTTCACCAACAAAAAAGAACACATTTTACGCCTTAGTGGTTGCAGAAAGTATTAAAATTGTGAAAGCTACAGACCTTAAGTACCCCTCGGTTGTTGGTACATTGCTTAATGCTCTAAAAACGTGTTAAATAACAATGCTGGAGCCAGAGTACTTATGCAGTAGATTTTCTCAGGAGCAATTAGCTTTTTATGCCAGATCTGCCAAGATAAACAACCTAGCGCTCGATTTGTTTACAGAAGTGGCAGTTTTCTTTCTTCCACTCTCTTTCTCTTTGTCCTTCTTTGATTCTCACTTTCTTTGTTTTGCTCTTGTTGTGTAGATGGAGTGGAAATAATAGTGCTAATGATGCTTGTGATTTAGTGAAATACACTTCACCTTTGACCTCTGATGTCACCCACAATAATGTCAAAACTCAGGTGGTCACTCTGTGTTAAAGGGATAGTTTCGCTCAAAAAACAAAATTCTGTCATCATCCACTCACATTTAGGACATTCCTTTGACTTTACTTTTCCTGTCTAAACACAAAGGAAAGATTTAACAAAATGTTGTTTTTTTTCCCCAGTGAGAGCAATGCTGGACATTCATAACATTGTGAACAACATCTCCGTTTTGTTTCACAGAGGAAAGTCATACAGGACGACTGAGGGTGAGCGTGAGTAAATGATGACAGAATTTTCACTATTCCTTGCAAAACAACACATTTTAGCTCAATCTGATCTCTGTTTTATATTCTATCCAGGGCTTGACATTAAGCCACTGTGACTAGTGGTTTTCCAAAGTTACTAGCCACTCAGAATGTTTACTGGCCACAATTTTGACATCGATATCAGGGGGAAAAACTGCCATATAGATATTTTTAACATTATCTCATAATTTGGCAGCAGGTATATTTAGGCTGCTGTCACTTTAAGACCTGACGCACGGATCCATTATACTGTTACACGTGTTTTCTTTCTCAACTGTTTACATTCACTTAAAACATAACTGACTGGGTTTACCTGAATACTCGCCAAGACCTGCATTTTGACATTATTTTGTGTATATTTGACTGTTTAAGCACAATAAGCATCGAAAAAGATCTCAATTTAGTACTGAGAGGTGGCTTTATGTGTGCACGCTTTGGGTGTGAGCACAAAATCTGTGGGAATGAGTAAAATTATGTGCAATACGCGCAATCCCATGCTGAAAATCAAGCCCTGTAACACCAACAATATTCATCCGGAGCAAATGAAACGAGTGAGTGAGGGGAGGCGGGTTTGTGTGTCAACTTGCTGTCGGAGAGATGAGAGAGTGAGAAAGAGCAGCTGGTATCAAGTATCTGTTCTGCGGAAAATGAGTTTTGGAAGCGTTACAGATGTTTCAGTATCAACACTACATTGCACAGTTTATTATTTCAGATGCCTTTTTAAAAGACTACAACTGAAAACCGTATATATTATACATAAAATTCAACCCGCCAAAGTGCGTTACACGCCACTGCTAAAATCCACCCGCATTTGGCTGTGTTAATGTCAAGCCCTGATTCTGTCAATAAAAACTGCACTACCATATTATGCAAAGGTAAGATTTATTAAAGACAACTTATCAAAATAATTAGATCAGTAAAAAAGTTTCTTTTTCATCATCACAGCATGTCACATCTGAAGAACATATTAGCATCAAACAGCTTTACTCAGATCTGTTGTCCAGATTTCAGCTGGCCCCGAAAAAGTATTTTTTGCAGTTTTATCTTCAGTATTGGAGCATGTGGAAGCACATCTCTTTCCCAGTCACGGCTATGCAGAGTGGAGATTTGGCTTTTGGCTGTGATTCAAACCTTTGGCAGATGCAGTTGACGATGTCACTTTACATAAAACATCACTTGGTAACTACTTCATGTTCACATACTATACAGTATATGCTCTATTTAACAATGCTGTGGTGCCAGAAATTAGTTGCATTGGCCATGTTCGTAAAGATGTTTAAAGTTTATTTCCAAGAAACACATTTTGCTTGACTTCACTGACCACAGTTCATTAAATGATATACTAGAGCACTTAATTAGTGCTTAGTGAGGCATCACTGTTACTTTGGCTCATACTTAGGGTTAGAGGTTTCAACACACTCTTAAGTATTAAACGTATATGCATCCCACGTAATTTGTGGTATGGACATAAATAATACATTAAATCATGCTGCTTATTGACGAAATATGTGCTGCTACTTTTCAAAGCAAATGTGTATGATTTTCAAATGTCGAATGATAAAACGGGAAAAGATTTATAGATTTAGTATACTGTTGGAGAGACTTGAAGCATATTTAGTGAACAGAATATCATAAGCTGGATTTCCATCCATGTGTTGTGGAGGTTTTGCATAAAAAATGCTGATTAGAAACACTAAGATTTGATTAAAATGTCAAAAATACACACACACTCAAAACAAGTTTAAAGTCCCCCATATTATGCTATTTTAAAGGTTCCTAATTTTGTTTTGGAGGACTCCTACAATAGGTTTACATGCATCCAAGGTAAAAAAAATAAAAAAAAAAATAAAAAAAAAAAAAACACTTTAATTTACTCATAATATACATTGCAGCTTCACTTCTTTTCTCGCAGTGTCTGAAACGGTTCAATAATGGATCCGGTCTCTCTAAACCCCTCCTTCCCAAGAGCCGACTCTGCTCTGATTGGTCAGACTCCCCAGTCTGTTGTGATTGGTCTACCGCTTACAGCTTGTATCGAAAACAAAACATCCATTACCATATCTGACTTTCAGCTCCGAAGACTTCCTCTACTTGATACACAGTGATACGAACAGTAACAATGGCGTATCAATTCGAGCCAGAGTCCTCATCCTTTGGAAGTTCATGCAAAGTAGATTTACTTTCGCAGCGCAGAAAACAGCGTCTTCTCAACATGTCGACAACACAAATTCTTCCAGGCCTCAGCTACAACAGTGTTTGAGGGTGGGTCAAAGTAGACGTTGTTTGCAGGCAGCTAATAAAGACCATAGGCTGGCATTATGCAAATTTTTTACAAACCTACATAAGTTTTTGCAGGAAGTAAGAATTATTTAAGACTTGTTTAAGGCAGTTCAGAATCGGTTCTTTCTTTTAGGAGACAATAACTCCATTTATCATGCACTTCAATCTGTGAAACTTTCCAGACCTTTCACATTCACAAACAGCTGTATTACACACTTCATGAAAGGTAATATCTGAAAAAGCATAATTGGGTCACTTTAAAGTGTATATCCTTTTTATTAGCTAAGAAAGCATTTGCATAAACTACAATTTACCTAATAAATTCCTCATGTCATGTAAGTGAATGCAATTGCTAGCATACATGAAGCTGTTTTTGTGCTGTTTTTTTACACTACTTTAAATTTGCAACTTGGCTAATGCTGAGAACATCTTAGCATCTGCATAGTGGTTTTGCTTTATTTTCTGAAAAATCTGCTTGTCACTTATTGTTGAGCCTTGCATATAATAGTTCCTGATGACTGACACAAATTTCTTGCAGTAGTAGGTCAAGTTCTTCAGGCGTACTTCCCTCCATTTGAGAATGGACACCAGCCGGGTGGGAACAATGAGCCCAAGCGGTCACCAGCACGTTCTTTCTGGGAATAACTGCCAAAGGTTAGTGTCCAGTATGTATTGTGGTTGTTCAAGGGGCTTGACCCCCTTAACCACATCAGAAAAACCTCAACCACAACAGCTGTTTGCCTCAAATGTCCCATCATTCCTTCATTCAGACAGGCAATGTACTCAGGATAGACAGATAATCTTTTTATCCTAAGTACAAGAAAAATGTTGAGCTTTCTCTCACCTTTTTTAAAAATACGAACAAGGCTGTAGAATGGGCTTTGACAAAAGAGTTTTGAGGAATAACATGCACATTTTCCTATCGCAGTTCTTTGTATCCTTGTCCTGTAAACATGGCAAAAATAAGCCTTTGATTCTTAGGTTCAAAGTGAGAGCCGTGCTGGACAAAGTCTCTCAGCACCCACCTCAAGCCCACAAGCTTGGCATTGACAATAAAGTGAATCTACTCATACACTTCAAAGATACAAACGCAGCATTTTAGCTTTAAAATACCATAATTCATCGTGCAATGTGCTTTTACAGTAAAGGGGAACATAAATACACAATGTGGCATTCCCGATTGGACCACATGTTAATTAGTTTGGATTTGCTGAACTTCAAATTAACCTTAGTGGCTCTCTTTCTTTGCTGAACTTCAACATCTTTTCTTTTTTCTTTTCAAAGGAGCTTGTGAGGAGTTCTTAAAGAACAGAAGATTTAGTGTCAGTTTATTTCTGAGGATTAAAGCACCTCCTTCTGTCCTCCCATCCCCCTCAAACACACGTTCAGACCATGTCCGCTGAACTGTTTCTTTTAAGAGGACAGAAGTGGCTTCTATTGCATGCATGGAAAAGTAGCATGACTGAGGCATTTATTGTTTTAAACTATACATTTATAGAAAAAATACAAATCGTGTGAGCTAAATTAATAGTTCAAAAAGTTCAAAAGTTTGGGGTGGTTTCTTATGCTCACCAAAATTGCATTTATTTGATCAAAAATACAGTAAAAACGGTAATATTGTGAAATATTATTACAATTTAAAACAACTGTTTTCTGTTAGAATATATTTTAAAATGTAATTTATTCCTGTGATGGCAAAGCTGAATTTTCAGCATCAGACTCCAGTCTTCAGTGTCACATGATCCTTCAGAAATCATTCTAATACGCTGATTTGGTGCTCAAGAAACATTTCTTTTTATTATAAATGTTGAAAACAGTTATGCTGCTTAATATTTTTGTGGAAACCATGATACATTTTGTTTTCAGGATTCTTTGATGAATAGAAAGTTTGAAAGAACCGCATTTGTTTTTTAAACAATGTGTTTACTGTAAGTTTTGATTAATTTAATGCATCCTTGCTGAATGAAAATAAATAATATCTTTAAAAAAATCTTAATGACCCAAAACTTTTGAACAGTAGTGTACGGTATGTACAGATAAATGATGTACAGATAAATTTTTGTTAATTATCTCAGTGAGAGAATATCTATTTGTGGAATATGTATAAAACGAATTACACATCTGGTACTCTAGTGTAAGTTACTCAATATTAAAGGCAGGGTAGGCGATTTGTTCCAGAATATATATATATATGATACGATGTCCTACCTGCCTGTCAACGTATGTATTTTCATACCTCCGGTAACCCTGCTTGCGCAGACATCACACATCTTCAGTGCGTTTCATGCTATGCAGAGTTAGACAGACGTCAGTCACTGAGCACCGCAACCAAAACAGCAGCCACCTTTTATAGTTTCTCCTGAACCAAAGCAACGATCTTAAGGGTGTCAATCCCTGAAAAGTACTGAATTTTGCTCTTTCGTGTCTTTTTGCACTTGAACGGTCAAAAACCGAGCAAAAAGTACAGTTGGTTGTCTTAAGTGAACATAAACAGTTTGGAGAATATCAGTGTATTGGATCTGTGTATTGTTAGAGAAATGCTTAATGCATTACAATTGAACTAAATTAGATTTTAGTCTACTAAATCTACTGTAGATTTAGTTGACTAAAATCTTATGATATTTAGTCGACTAAAACTAGACTAAAACTAAAACAATTTCCGATGACTAAAATATGACTAAAACTAAATGGAATTTTAGTCAAAAGACTATGACTAAAACTAAATCAAAATTTGCTGTCAAAATTAACACTGGTAGTCACTTTGCATGGCCCTAATCACCCTGTCTGTGTTTTTCATGTGATAATGACCAACTGACTGTACATTTTCCTTTCCATATTTATATCCCAACAAGACCCAAAAATTGCTGTCTGGATGATTCAGCAGCCAGAACTTTAAATGTTCTCAGAGCTAACATGATACTCCACAGGATGTCAACCTTTCTTTCTCTCTCCCTCACTTTCTTTTTTCCTCTATTTCTCTCTCTCTCACACACACACACACAGAGAGCTGCTAGAAGGGGGATTACAGCCAATCCAAGTTCTTTTTTTCTGTTTGAACCACAGCCTCCTGTTTTTAGTGACCAATTACATTGAGGCAGGATCAGCACATGTCCGAGCTGCCTTTCATAGACTCTCTACCGCCTGCCTGCTTGGCCTCGCATGTGAGGACATGCTGAACAAACACCACTCTATGCTCAATTATAAGGCCACCTCTATTACAGGATGTTTCTGAATCATATAAGAAAAGACCTCTGGTTCTTTAAAATCCCACTCATGTCATCATCAGGGACCCTGGATGCTTTTGAACGATACATTTGGAGTTGCAAGTAGCGAAGTCATGGGGACAGGGACTATTAATTGTTCCTGGTCAGTCGCTGCAATTACAGCCAGGATTGTTAGCAAAGCGGTCCTCT
This sequence comes from Mylopharyngodon piceus, assembly GCA_039654765.1. NCBI lineage: Eukaryota > Metazoa > Chordata > Actinopteri > Cypriniformes > Xenocyprididae > Mylopharyngodon > Mylopharyngodon piceus. The sequence continues at coordinate 7,036,072 of CM077456.1, read as the reverse complement.
TTTTTTTTTTTTATTGTGCAGAAATGTTGCCCTATTGTTCATCTCCATGCTCCAGAAATTTCTGATCAGTGTAGATGAATAAGCACAGAGCAGCTCTCGTTCGCTATTGATTGTCGCATAAGCCAAAGGCAGTTAAAAATAAATCCCTGGCGAACCAAATGAGGTGCAATTTGTTTGTTTCTCTTTAAGCTTGTAAAGTGGAACCATGTGAAGCAGACTTATATCTCTGAAGACTTTGCAAATAATTGAAAGTCTCAATTCCTGGTTACCACGTTTCAAACATAATTACATGTTGCAGGCATAGTTTGTTTTGTCTGATGTGGTTCTTTCATTTGCTTGCTGCTGTTTTCAGCCCCGAAATCAGCATCAATAAATTGAGTTTTTCATGTTTTATTTATTTACCCAACATAATGCCATGGCATAAAACTACAGACCGAACAAAAGCAATCTTTAATACCTTACATAAATTGCAACACACTCTTGAAATGCATGAATGCACTTCTGTATATGCTTTGCCAAAGAGTCATTTGGTTGTGCTACAAAGTTGCCATGCCAGGATTTGTTCTGAGAGAACCATTAGAGAGTGAAATGCAGCACACAGAATAGCTTTCTGATTTGGTGCTTGGGCAGAAATAGTGTGATCAGGTGGTCAAGGCTGACAGTAGTTGGGATGTAATGATGCAAAAGACCTAGGGCGGAGCGTTCTCCTCTTGACGAGCAATGCACAATAGCACACACTAACCCACACAGACGACATGACTCCTTGCTAAATCACCCAATGCTTTAGATGTATATATCTGTATGGCTACATTTGGACAACACATTCTAAATGATGGAAGAAGGATAGACAAATGATTCATAAATGTAAAAGTGAATTCACAATTGAATGGAATAGAGTACAAAAATTAGAATAGAATAGAATAGTGGTATGGTTTTACAAAGATGCAATTATGATGACTCGAGCATATAATAAAATGGTTGCTGATATATATATATATATATATATATATATATATATATACAGTATCTCACAAAAGTGAGTACACCCCTCACATTTCAGCAACCATTTTATTATATGTTCTCAAGGGACAATACTATAGAAATGAAAATTGGATATACTTTAGAGTAGACAATGTGCAGCTTGTATAGCAGTACAGATTTACTGTCCTCTGAAATTAACTCAACATACAGCCATTATTGTCTAAATAACTGGCAACAAAAGTGAGTACACCCTAAGTGAACATGTCAAAACTGTGTCCAAAGTGTCAATATTTTGTGTGAGCACCATTGTTATTTAGCACTGCCTTAATCCTCCTGGGCATGGAATTCACCAGAGCTGCACAGGTTGTTGCTGGGATCCTCTTCAACTTCTCCATAATGACATCACGGAGCTGCTGGATGTTAGACACATGGCGCTTCTTTACCTTCTGCTTGAGGATGCCCCACAGGTGCTCAATAGGGTTCAGGTCTGGAGACATACTTGGCCACTCCATCACCTTCACCTTCAGCTTCCTCAGCAAGGCAGTTGTCATCTTGGCGGTGTGTTTGGGGTCATTATCATGCCGTTCGGCCCAGTTTCTGAAGGGAGGGCATCATGTTCTGCTTCAGAATGTCACAGTACATGTTGGAATCCATGTTTCCCTCAATGAAGCAGAGCTCCCCAGTACCAGCAGCAATCATGCAGCCCCAGACCATGATGCTACCACCACCATGCTTGACTGTAGCCAAGACACAATTTTCTTGGTACTCCTCACCAGGGCGTCGCCACACATGGTGGACACCATCTGAGCCAAACAAGTTTATTTTAGTCTCATCAGACCACAGGACATGGTTCCAGTAATTCATGCTCTTGGACAGGTTGTCTTCACCAAACTGTGGGCTTTCTTGTGAGCCAGCTTCAGAAGAGGCTTCCTTCTGGGACTACGGCCATGCAAACCGACTTGTTGCAGTGTGCGGCGTATGGTCTGAGCACAGACAAGCTGACCTTCCACTTCTGCAACCTCTAAAGCAATGCTGGCAGCACTCATGCATCTGTTTTTTGAAGCCAGCTTCTGCACCTGACGCACAGCACAAGGTTTCAACTTCTTTGATTCAACTTCTTTGGCCTGTTCCGAGTGGAACCCGTCTTGGAAAACCTCTCTCTATGACCCTGGCCACTGTGCCATGGTGTTACCGATCTTCTCATAGCCTAGGCCATCTTTGTGGAGAGCAACAATTCTAATTCTCAAATCCTCAGAGAGTTCTTTGCCATGAGGTGCCATGTTGAACATCCAGTGATCAGTATGAGAGAATTGTACTCAAAGCACCAAATTTAAACTGCTCTAATACAAGATCCACACATTTGTATGGTCCTGTCAAGCAGACAAAAACATGAACATGATGAATAGAACATGTAGCTTTGCATGGTTAAACAACATACAACTGTTATCACTTAGGGTGTACTCACTTTTGTTGCCAGTTATTTAGACAATAATGGCTGTATGTTAAGTTATTTTCAGAGGACAGTAAATCTGTACTACTATACAAGCAGCACATTGACTACTCTAAAATATATCCAAGTTTCATTTCTATAGTATTGTCCTTTGAGAAGATGTACTAAAATGGTTGCTGAAATGTGAGGGGTGTACTCACTTTTGTGAGATACTGTGTATATATATATATATATATATATGAACATTTATTTGAAGTTGAAATTGATTGTTTGAAGTAACATTAACAATGTCTTTACTGTCACTTTTGATCAATTTAATACATCTCTTACTTAGGCAAACATTTGAATGGTAAGTATCACGGTTTCCACAAAAATATTAAGCCACAAAAACATTGATGATAATAAGATGTTTATTGAGCATCAAACAATATCAAACATCTATGATATATGATTATCCATACATTGAAATTCAGTAGGGTTTGATGTTGTTTTGGGTCCCAATTGACTTTCATTGTATGGACAAAAACATTTGAAAAATTCTTCAAAATATCTTTTTTTGTGTGTGTTCAGCAAACTCATACAGGTTTGGAAATGCATGAGGGTGAGTAAATTATGACAGAATTCTATTTCATACGTAGAATTCAGAAACCATTGTTATTAGCGACACCAGTGGCTGTTAAGTGAACTGCAGCCAGCAACTTATTGCTCATGTTCGCACTCATACAAGAGACTCCACATGATTCAATGCCCCGATACACTCACGGCAAAGTTCTTTCATTCTTTGCTTAGTAGTAAAAAGAAGTTGGAAATACCTTTGGAGCAATATACAAACATTCCGACGCCGTGCACGCTGCTGAGAGTGACATCAAAGACTATAGATATAGAAAGACTGTTCACTCCTATTAGTTATGAATGGGAGAAACTCTAACGCGCAATATGGCGGAATATGTCCCGCCTTCTAAGTAAAACAGCCAATCACTGATTGATAAAGTCATTGCGTCACTGCAGCTGCCATTAGAAGCTCCGGTTCCCATAGAAACTGAGACTCGCGCTTAGGACTGCACATGTGCATTGGCTCATCTAGCCTGAAAAATAAGCTTTTTTAATGCTATTTAAGCATAAGAAACATCATTTATAGGACAGTTCGTGTCAGATTTTGTTGCTGATTTGAAATATGTCATTTAATTGTGCGTTCGCCAAGCAGTTTTTGAGATTTCAGGATTCCCCCATTCAAATAGATGCCTGAAATAGCTGCCCTAAGGCGTTGCAAATATGGCCGCCGAATAAACAGACTTTCCTTGAAACGGACTTTGGTGACATTTAGATGAATAGGCCTATGTAAATATGTGCTGCATGTTTTCCTCAATATCAAAATAAACAACAAAATGAGAAAGAAGCAGTTAAGAAAGCATCTGATCATAACGATGTGGATTTGTTTGTACGAGCTTTGCAATTCACCGGGATCATGTCGACAGATGAGGTAATTAAAATTACATTGTTGTGATTGTTTGATTATAGAGTATTTTTTGAAACTATAGTTTGAATCAATCCCTTTTCTTTGCTGACAGATTGACATTATAGTACATAATAGCTCTTTCGGCATTATCCTGAATATTGTATAAGCATTTGTTTCATGCATTGTAGAACAGAAGTGAGTCTCTCGGGAGCGTGCGTAAACTTCACATCCTTTTGATTTTCCTGTCAAAAACGTCCCGAGTCCTTCACATACTGTAAAAATCAGTCTACAGGCTTTCATAGACAACTTAGGAAGGGAAGGTCTTGCTTTTTAGGTTTCATTACAAGCTCATCACACGTTGGCAATAAAAATGTGATTAACACATGAAAATTCTTACATATAGCCGCTTTAAGACAGACTTGTAGCAACAGATGCTGGTTAATGAAATATCACCACTTTTGCTAATAATGATTGTAAAGAATTCAACTTAATGCTCTTTAAGTGCTTAATGATATTCATCACCATTCACCAGGTGACTGCAGTCTGAGATAAAACTTTCTGACAGACTGATGGATGTCTTTTTTCCCCCTGAGGTCTCCATCAACACAGGAGGAGGTTAATGTTGTGTGCAGCAGCCAGCGGCATTTATGAAACGGATCATTTTCTTTGTTTCAGCTCTGTAATGACTGCATGCAGGACAAACAGAGATCAGCTCTATTAAACAACCTCAAGACCTTTTAGTAAGTTTTTCTGCATGAAACTCTGAAACACAGCGATAGGCATCGGCCACAGCAGACGCCGAAATGTTCTGCGTCTCTGTCCTGAAACTGGTGGCTTACTGGATATCTCAGATCTGTACACTCAAAAGTGCACGCTAAGAACAAGAGCGTTAAATTCCCTGCAGCTTTACCTGGCTCCTCTAGGAGCTCTTTATATCAGCTCACAGGGGACAAAGCGAAGATATTAGGATCTTTCTGTTGTCTGCAACATTAGCGGAGATTGCGTGTAATAAGGCCTTGGATGCCTCTGACAATCAGGGGCTGATTGCTTTGGCTGGTCATAAGAGTGCCAGCGCTGTTTGAAGTGCTGACCAAAAAGGCCAGAGCTGCTCTCTGATGCCTTGCCTCATCACGATATGAGCGTTCAGCAATGTAGAAGTAATGGGGAGCTCTTGTCTACCAGGCCTCTGAAAGATAGAAACCAAATAACAAAAACCACAACAGGAAAAAAGTAACTTATATATAATCTTTAGTTGTATCTTTATGTTGTCGTTAAAGATATATAAGCATGTCTTCTGAGAAACTGTGAGAGAAAGAACTTATTGGTGTATACAACTAATTAAAAGTGTCAGGCTATATAGAGAAAAATTTCTATCCACAAGGAAAATCCAGGATCTTGGCCAAAACGCAATGCCACACAAAGAGCTTGGGGAAAAAATAAATGAGTAACTGAAAACAGATATTTGTCTCTGTGGCATCAATCAAATGGTCTGCACATATCCATGAGAACAGAATAGAATTCTATAAAATTTCAGGGTAACACTTTACAGTGAGGTATTATTTGTTAACATTATTTAATGCAATATCTAACATGAACTGGCAATGAGCAATATTTTCATAGCATTTATTAACCTTTGTTAATATTAAAATGCCCCTGTTATGCTTTTCCAGATATTACTTTTCATGCAGTGTCTGCTATAGCTGTTTGTGAATGTAAAAGGTCTGGAATTTTCAAAGATCAAAGTGCACGATAAATGGAGTTATTGTCTCCTAAAAGAAAGAACCAATTCTGAACTGAATTAAATGAATCGTCAGTAATTCCAGTCTTACTTCCTGCACAAACCTATGTAGGTTTGTAACAAATTTGCATAATGCCAGCCTATGGTTTTCATTGGCTGGCAGCAAACAACATCTACTTTGACCCGCCCTCAAACAATGTAGTTGTAGCTGAGGCCTTGAAGAGTTTGGTTCGTGTTGTCAACATGTCTAGAAGACTGTTTTCAGCGCTGCGAAAGCAAATCCACTTTGCATGAACTTCCAAAGGATGAGGACTTGGGCTCAAATTGATATGGTACAACTATCATTACTGTTCATATCACTGTGTGAACAAAGGAAGCCTCCGGAGCTAAAATTCAGATATGGTAATGGGCGTTTTGTTTCCAACACGTGCTGTAAGTGGTAGACCAATCACAACAGACTTCGCTATCTGACCAATCAGAGCGGCTCCCGGAAAGGAGGGGTTTAGAGAGACCGGATACTTTATTGAACTATTTCAGACACTGTGAGAAAAGAGGTGATGCTGTATATTATGAGAAGAGGTGTTTTTTAACCTTGGATGCATGTAAATCTATTGTAGAAGACCTCTAAAACAAAATTAGGAACTTTTAAAATGGGCATTTGTTCATTGTTCGTTTGGTGTTCAGGCGCATTGTTAGCGCGTTACTATTTTGAGGCAACTGAAATAGACTGCGCCATTGACCAACTGAAACCTGATCTAAAGTCAATGGCTCAATTATTTGTTGTGTTATTTAAAGAGCGCGTTAATGCACCTATATGCGGGTGCACAACGCGCATACACACACAGGGATGCACAGCAGCAAACAAACATGCCAAATATTAAAAATAAAAGGATTACAGTGTAAAAGATTATTATTGTGTGCATAAAGATAAAAATGCTTTGGTGGAATCCAGCTTGTCCCGTGGTCTGCTCGTGCGCTAACCTCACGCATGAGCAGATCCGTTTCCTCGCTAGAGAAGCATTCAGTTTTTCCGCTTGCAAATTCCGCCATGTAAGTAGCGAATCCGCCATGGCGCGAGCGCAACTGGCTTTTAAAGGGAATGGGAGATTAGACTCTGATTGGTTTATTGCACGTTATGCCCAAAACACACCCATTACTCATTAAGAGAATAGGGACAACCCTATTATACGCCGACCATTTTTCCCATCCTTAAACTAGCAAAAGTGGATTCGGACATGCCCTAAACGTACTTGCGCTGTGTGCTTTAGACCATGCGCTTAGACCATGTGTTAAAATAGGGCCCCTTAAGTGTAACCAATTTCAGATTTAGAATAGAACAGATGTTACAGCAATTTCATAATTATATTATTTGATTCTGAATATAATTCAAATAATATTATTTAATATAAAAATATAAAAGAATAGATCAAATTCATGGCAACTTTGCAGTAGTAACACAACAGTGCACTTTTTGTAACTCAGATTTAGGCACTATATTTTGAATATTTGGGATTTCTGCTACTTTTACTGAAAATAAAAAATGTAACTGGCAAAGCAATGAGTTCATATATCATATTAACTTATGTCATGATATAATCAACTAAAACATAAGCTCTTTCAGTAGGGAGAGGAACAGAGTTTTACAGTACAAAGTTAGTGTCTTCTCATAGTCTCCCCGTTGTCTATGGTTTCCAAGAGGAACGTCTACGACAAAAAGAAATGGCCCCTCAAACTACATAATTCTTATTTCTTAAAGGGCATCTCTCTTGGAAGCACAAGGAAACCTAAGTGTGCATGTCCCAGTCCAGTATCTAACATATTTACACTATAAATCTTCTCATAAGTCTTTGCATCTTTGTATCTGTTGATGGATTGTGAGTTTTTTTTTTTTTAAATCAAGTGTCTCTCTAGCTATTGTGTTGTGTTTTAAGCAGACATGTCCTCACTCTCTGCTGACCACTAATTTATAACCACATAAATAATGCTTGTAACATGTAATCGAGCACAAAATAACTGCATTTAAAAAGAGGCAAACTCATCCCAGATTTTTTTAGATGATCCACTATTATAGCTGATTAACATGTAGGCATTTTCTGGCATATGTAACTATCAAGAGGCTGCTGCGGTGGTGTTTAGCTTCAGTCATTAGTCATGTTGTTGACATCATAGTTCATAATATGCTATTATCCTGTATTGCGTAATTGCATGTTAGTATTGAAGCTAAACCAGGTAGACATTACGATAACTTTAATTAGTTGTCTGGTGCCCCTGACTGCCCTGATTACCTGACTAACAGATGTGAGGCAAGCTGTGCCACTTTTTTTTTTTTTTTTTTTTTCACACAAGTTTTATATAGACAAGGGGAAAGGAGACAGAGACACTGTCATGCTGTGCCATGTCAAAGGGAAAGTTATATGATGTGAGAATAATTTTTATTCCAAATGAAAATATGAACATAAATGAGTTGTTTATGCAATAAACAATATAAAGTCTAATTTGGCTGCACATTTTTTCTTAAATATGGTCCTAAACCAGACAGGAAATGCTATAAAATTCAGAAATGCAGTTACAGAAGAACATATTGGTTTTTCATTTTTAGAAACATAAAAAAAATGCCATGTAACCTTATTTGATTCTTAGAAAACAAACTTATAAAAGAGTTTTATTGGACTTTGAACCAAGGCGTTATTCCACATTCCAACCATCAAGGTTACAGCAAAATATGAAATGTTGATCCCTGTTTGCAGTTCCCCCTACTGTGTGTGTCAATACACAATTTTGTGGCATAAAATCTTTGATTATTTTCTTTGAAAGTTGATTATTTTCTTTGAAAGGTGGGACTCTCTTTATCCTTTGGATACTTGAAAGAAATTTAGACCCAGCTTCAAGTTTTTTCAACAACACCCTTGTAATAGCATCACCTGCATTTAGATGAAAAGCTTATCACTGTTAGTTGAGCCTTTGACACATTTTACCCAGGTGCAACTCTGACACACTTTAGAGAAAAATGCAATATACTGTACTGTTGAAGCAAAGAACCATGAATATTTTTAGAGCCAAAACATTATGACCACCTGCCTAATATGCTGTTGGTCTTCCGCATGCTGCCAAAACAGCGACGACCCACCAAGGTATGGACTTTACAAGACCCCTGAAGGAGTCCTGTGGAATCTGGCACCAAGACATTTGCAGCAGATCCTTCAAGTCCTGTAGGTTGTGAGGTTGAGCCGCAGTGGACCAGGCAACCTTCTTTCACTGCTCCAAGGTCCAGTTCTGATGCTCGTGTGCCCATTGTAGAGGCTTTCAACAGTAGACAGGGGTCATCATAGGCACTCTTATTGGTCTGTGGCTACGCAGCCCCATATGCAGCAGAGTGCGATACACTGTGTGTTGTGACACATTCCTCCCATTATTAAAATTTTGTGTGAGTTGTGCCTTAGGTGACCTTGTGTTGGCTCAAACCAGATGGGATAGCCATCGTTGTCCTCTAGCATCGATGAACCTTGAGCGCCCAACACTCTGTTGCCGGTTTGTGGTTTGTCTCTCCTCGGACCACTGTTGGTAAATTCTCACCACTGCTGACCGGGAACAACCCACAAGCCTTGCCGTTTCAGAGATACTCTGACCCAGTCGCCTTGCCATAACAATTTGGCCCTTCATGTCTTTATTCCTGCCCATTTTCTTCTAAATCCAACACGTTGATTATGAGAACTGATTGTTTGCTCACCTTCTAATCTACCCAGAACTTAATATGTGGCCTTGTTAGAAGATGATCAACGATATTCGCTTCACATGTGACTGGTCATAATGTTTTGGCTCATCAGTGTGTATATAAAGAAGCATAAATTTGTTTTAGTTTTACTGGATTTGAACACTTTGAACAACCAATATTTATATAGCTGGATTTGTTTTAGTAATTGTTTTAGCCACTGTTTACTTTCAAATAAGCATTGTATTCTGTGTTTATATATTAGTTTTGAAAACCATTTCCTTTCGCATGAATAGCATGTGCAGACAAGAATAGCATGTAAGACAACCGTTTTAACAACCATCCGGTTTGTAAATGGTTTATAGTTTTCCACCAGTTCAGCTTTCAGCCCTTCACCGCTTTCTTTCCAGTTGATATTAATTTTACATTTCACACTTTATGGCCATTTTACGCAGGCTAATTCTGCAACAGCTGCACCATTAACTCTTCAATCACTCATGGCGTTCGTTGCAATAAAAAGAGCTGTGAGGCGAGACGCGCCGCGGGCTTGCGGTGAGGGTGACACACGGGAAGACCCGCTGTGGGCTGACGGAGAGGCATTCAACGCTCCCAGGCTTGTTTCTGGCTGGCCGCTTTTCCAAAGCCCAGCTCTCCCAGCAGGTGATATGGGTAGCTACTGTTTATTAAGCTGTTTTGTGGGCAGTAAAATGCAAGAAGTGGCTTATTAGGCCTTGTCTATGTCTGACAGACTGTGGCCAAGCAGTTCACTAATTACTGCTTATAAACGCTATAATTTCATTACTTATCGCTGAGCCCAGCAAAAAGGAAAGACATTATTTGTTCAAATCGACCAATACCACTCATGTAAATCACAGTTTGCTCTCCTTCCATTTGTCCAATTATGCACTCCTGGCTTATGTGCAAATGACAACCTCAGACACAAATAACCTGTGTTAACTTGCTAAAGTAAATGAAAGTCTGACCCATTCTTTCAGAAAGATTTCTTTCCCACCATTTGATGACGTGAGACAGCACCTATTAGCTCTATTTACCCATATTTTTTAGTCACTTCATGGGAACAGCCGCTGGCTGACATGCTAATACCATGTGTATGCCTTTAGACCCATTTAAATGTGTTTTCGTCAAAACATGGAACACCCAGCAAGTCACATATCATATAATTTAGGAATTATAACTCATTTAATTTTGTCTGGGTTTAAGTGCTTTTACTTAATTGTTTATGATTATAGCACAGTTGCGCATTACTATTAATCAGAAGCAAATGTTGTGGTTATTTAAGGGTTAGACATCAGCAAATCTCAAGAAACCTCAAGATTTCATATGGCATATTATATTCCAATAATTACAGTACAAGTGTGAGGAACTTAATCTCCTCTGTGCCAGACCGTTCTGGGTTGACTGAAACCAGATCAGGCTTCAAACTGGTTTCCTTTTATTTTCGTATTTATTGGATTGTGGTTCAAACCATAACCTCACTTTTTTGGACTGACAAAGTCATATTAACCACATTTTTAGATATAAGGGGAAATTCATGAGATTATAATTATAAATATAATAGTAATACTGAAATCCTGTGTCATTTGTCAGATGGTGCCAGCATGCATTTGTGTAAAACACAGGAAAGCTGTCCGCAGTCATAGACATCAATGCACCAGAAACAAGTGCGCATCTTTAGAATTTTGTCTTTCGTTGTTGCGGTTGGTCTCTATATTTCTATAGCATCTGTTGAAGAGTAATCAGCTGGTGAAGTGGATTTACTTATTGTAGAGGTAACGAAAGTTATCATGATCATTGTAATGTTTGAAGCGAAAGTCTGACCCATTCTTTCAGAAAGATTTCTTTCCCACCATTTGATGACGTGAGACAGCACCTATTAGCTCTCTCCTAATTCTCTCCCCCACTCACTCTGTTGTGTTAATAATATCTCTGAATTTAAATCATTACTCAAAACTCACTTGTTTTCTGAATGTTATACCTCTGATTTGATGGATTGATTGCTCTGCTTAGTTAACTAATAGTTCTCTGGATGTTATGTCTGTTAAGTCCTGTTTTGTATTTTATTGTGCTTGATTCTATTCTTCTGTATGCTTCCCTGTCCATATAATGTTCCCTTACTGTATCTTCAAACTATTGTTTTTCATCATTGTCTACTCGTATTATCTCTTCCTTGTTATATGTACATTGTAAAGCGTCCTGGAAAGCTGGAAAGGTGTCATATTATTCTAAGAACTACACTCGGAGGGGAACGTAATCGGCGACAGCATATGCTAAACAAACAAACAAAAAACCATTCATTATTTTTAACTATGTCAAAGAATTATTTCACCTGTCGCCGAATACGTTCCCCTCTAGTGTAGTTCTTATAGTAATATGACCCGTTGCGCTCTGTCTCACTGCCTGTATCCACTTTTGTGTCCTTAAACATTCGTTTTTTGGGGTCGACAGCTTATAAAAACTTAGTTCTGGTTTTTTTTAGCTTGTTTGCTGTACACCATGTCACATAGCAGCTTTTAGACATTGTTTTCTTTTTTGTTATAAGCCAGAAATGACAAAGACGCAGCCTCACGCTATATAAAGTCAATGGGGACTGTTGGATTGTCTTTCAGTACGGCTATAAAAGACACACAAAATGATATTCAAACTCTCATTAGATGCTTTTAACATTAAATAAAGTACATAAACAGCACCTGAGATTATCATTGCCATACTTTGTGTTGTTGTTCCAGCGGCTAGTTAGGACAAAAAGTCCGATTAACATGGAAAAGATACCTTTCATCGCATGTCGTGGCGTTGCGTTGCGTCGCGTCTGGTTAGGACACGGTGTAACGGCTAAAGCTGGGTGCACACTGTGCGATTTATAATAGTCCTTTATGATTGTTGCTTGTCAGACAGTACGAACATTATCCTCATGTCACACTGTGGGATCTCAGTTGTCCTATATGTCAGACTGTACGACAGTCAAGACGCGTTAAAAACGGACGCGCGCTTGAAAACTTGTCCGGAGTTTTACATCATCAACCCACACACATTCGGTGACAGTGAGCTGCATTACACACGGGACTGAAATGGTGGCTAACAAAGAAATCTCTAGCGTTAATTTTGATCAAGGCTTATCTTGAAAAACGAAGACAATTTGACGTTTGTCGTAAGCCCGGGATACATTGCACGATTTTAGCAATCCTATAAGATCATTACTTTATCACACTGTGCGACATGGATCTATTAAACTTGGGTACGACAAGCATGTAGACTGTACGATAATGACACCTGTTGACTCGTAGGCTACGATGCAAGTTTCTATAGAAGAATAATATGTCATCAGCATGCGCTAGTGGTAAACAAAAAACTATGTTGAATCACACTTTGGCAGTTGTAGTTTTTATGTGCACTGGGGAAAAAAGGAAGCGGTGAAAGAAGAAGGGAAAAGAGCTTGAGGTAAGCAGTTTTAAATTTTAGCGCCGTGTCGCGTTGATTTCATGTCGCATTTTTATTGGCTGGTCAGTAGACGTAGCAGCAAACACACTGTGCGATGATCATGCTGAATTTCTGACACTGTCAGAAAATTATCGTAGGCTATCTTTGGTCGCAAGACCGGGAAAACGGCCGTCTTTGAACCTCTCTCACTGTACGACATAGGACCACCGATTAAGAGCCACGATCACAGAAATCGCCACGATTGTTTCATGATGGCAATCTTTCGTCTGGGACAGCCAAAAATCGTGCAGTGTATCCCAGGCTGTAGGAGAAGTCACACTGCAGGACTGTGCGCCAAATCTTCTAACACTGCCAGAATTTCGTCTGAGGTAAAATTTGATCGCAACGGTCATTAATCGGCTGTCGGTGAACATGTCAAACTAGCGATCAAAGACTACAGATTTTTGCTTAGGATTATAGGACTCTTTTAGGATTCTCAAAATTTGTCTCAGACGACGAAATCGTGGCCAAAATCGCACAGTGTGCACCCGCCTTGTATGCCTTGACGTCATTGAATTTCGTTGTGCGATAGTCAATCACTGTTTGTGGATACCACTGAAATAAATGAGAAGTGTCATAAACTGAATCATACCTGTCGCACAATTGTCCGTGGCTTTTTTAATAAAACAGCATTTTTTTTTCGGTGTAAACTCTAAAAATAGATCAATTCAAAATGTATTGTTTATGAGAAATCATGTTGAAGATCAGCTGATGGGCTGTCGATTCATTAAATGATAAGCTATTTCCTCACAAAAGCTGTTTATTCAGTTTATTCAGTAAACCCTCTCCTCCATTGACGTCCATTATCAAGCGTTACGCTTTTTTCAGCTAAAAGCGGCATAAAAAAAGAACACAAGCGAAAAATCTGCAATTTCACAGTGCAATTCTTTGGCCGGTCCTGAGTGATTGGTTTGCCGTGGAATTTTATTTACGTGAGGCAAAAGCGCATGAATTAGTGACATGGATTACTTACAATATTTATAGTAGGCTACAGCCCTATATAAGCTTATTTAGTGCCTGGAAAAACTACATTGTGGGTGGCTTGTGCTGCAGATTTTTACCAATTCCATATGCCATAAACCATAAAACTGGTGTATTCACCTCGTAGTATGGTCATATGGTGATTTGTCAAACCAAAAAAGACAAACTCATTGTCCAGATTTCCAAATACAAAATGTCATATAAAAGTATTAAACTTTGAAGAGATCCACACCAAGATTTTTACAGACAGGAAGGAAGGACATAACATTGGAAGTAAAAGAAGTGCCAAATTAAACACTTGTCTGGTGCTGTTGGATTTTGCTATGGTTACTGCTTGGTAACCGTTCCAATGGCTTTGGGACCATATCCACAAAAATGAGAGCTTTATAAGCAAAAGAGAAACTGTACACAGTACGTTCAGACTTAACTCAGATGATAAGCTGGTTTCTTTACAGAAACCTGTAGACCAACAATGGAAGTTCTTCATTATTAAAAACGTTCTCCCAGGTGAGCTCATAGCTTCAGATCATCATGACTCAAACACATCACTTCAGGCATCGGCATTTAAATGATGTCAGCTTCATCTGAGTATCGAGCGGACTCCATTGCTTCTGGGTTGCCTGTCTAATAGCCTCTTTAGCAGAAATAATTGCAATATAAATAGGCTGTGCTGATGAAATACATACTTTTGCATTTAAAGGTGTTTCTTTTAAAGCCTTCATAAAAGCATCCAGAGCTTGGCACTCTGTTTAAGTATGTGTCAAACTCTTTGTTGCCAGTATTACAGAGCCAGACTCGGAGACGTGCAAAGCAGAATTGGGTTGCATAGGAACTGAATTCCTCCCACGGACTCATGTGGTGAAAATTTGAAAAAGCGTTCAGTTGTGTGGGTTGGAGAGTGTGTCTTTTTGATGTTTTTCTCTTTGTCTTGTGTTTTGCAGCATTTAAAATGGGAACACTGTGTCTATGCTAACGATAGACACAGTTCATTTGTCTACTATAACCTTTTAAATTTGTTTTCTCCAAATGTACAAGTTCACCGCAATATCAGTGACTCGAGTTCAACTTGCATGGTTTCATTATTGTAGGTTTATCGCTATTGCTCTCATTTCAGATTTTAGGCATTCATTATGAGTCATGAACCTTGTGATCAAATGAGAGGGCAGCTGAGGGCAGCCTCGCACTAAAGGCATTTTCTTTCAACTGTTTGAGCCCATTACCCCGTCCTCAACTCAACCCCGTGCAAGTGTTTACATCAAGCCTTAATCCAATGTGTGCTGCACCAGAAGCTAAGAGTGGGTAAAATAGCACCTCTTTTCTTGTATTTCAAGTGGAGAAAATGGTGGAATTATCTGTTCTGGCATGGATCATTAGCTTTAGCATTCATCCTAAACATTTTCTTGGGACTTTTTGTCCGTTAGTAGCTCTTAAACATCACAGCATTGCAGATTAAAAACAAAAAGCTAGCGGGGATAACAAAGTCCACTCCGCTTAGCTCGATGTTGTGCCGTGTCCAAGATCCTACTAAGAGCAGCTCGTTCCGCTGTGAGCTGATTGCTAATTAGCACCGTTCATTTTGTTTGTTGTTTTTGCTTGGCATGCTTACTATGAGTTCATTCTGCTTTGACTATGCAAAAACCTTCCCCAAATTCTCTTGTTTGGTAGTACCTAAATGTTTGCCTGCTAACAACCACAGTCTGTATATATACAATGCAAGTTGATGTTTTATGCTGCAGCTTTTATTTATTGCCTTCTAAATGATTGATTCTTTTTGTATGCACAGGATGGCAAGCTGATGCAGTGTAAAGAAAAGCCAATAGGCTTCTTGTCATATTGGACTATCATGCATCTATCAAAACTCAAGACAGACTTTGGTATGAAATGAACATATATGCATCTTTCTCATTTGAATTAGTATTTAAGGATTTTTGCACAGAGGGCTTCCAGAAACTGATAAGTTTAACAACCCGAGGCACCTTTTCATGTTGGCTTGAAGAAAACCAACCATGTCCAGAAAAACTATATTGTGAAGTGATTCCATACATACCTCACTTTATTTTTCATTTCCTCAATGATATCTCTCTCTTTTTTTTTCAATTTCTTTGTCTTATTGCCTGTCTTTAATGTAGAAGCCCCTTGTTTGGTTTTCTATACAGGTTGACATTTGGCCCAAATTCTTGCAACCATGTAAATAGCAAAAAAAACAAAAAACACACACACACAATAGAGTACCTCAGAGATGACGTGTTTTTGTATGCAAAACCCGGAAGCGAGTCCTTGCCCTAAAGTCTATGGGTTTTTTGAATGGGTTTTTGCTAAATCGCCTGAAATAAGGTCTGTGGTTAACAAAGCCTCTAAATATTTTCACGTTTTGATCTATGACATAAAACACACCAGTTATAACCCGCTTGTGATTTTTTTTTTTAAACCTTTATTGTGTCTTAAAAACGGCGGTTGCTAACAAATTGCTAAAAGGGACTACTTCCTTTGGCGGGGACTTTAGACGTCATCATGACAAACAGGAAATCACACTCACTAGCCCGCGTTTCAGTCTCACGTTCTTAGAAGTTTTACCTGTTACTTGAAATTGATACGGTCATAGCTAGTGCTTCTGAAATGGTAAGCGCGTTTTTTTTCTGGCGAATTGGCAAATGGTATGCAAACACAGTATACAATCAAACATAATACAGTGAAAGATAATCTTTAAAGTTTATTTGGGGCACAATGGTCAAGCATAAGAATTTTTAAACACAAAGAAAATAATATTAAGGTTTATATAAACTAACAAAATAATAAACAAATAAATAAAACATTATTAACAAAAGATAAAAATATCTCAGAGAGGTACGCATAAACAAAATTATTACATTTTTGGACAAAACGAATGGACAGAATTCTCATGAAAAAGTGGATAAGTATTCATACACAGTGCAGATCATAATCAGCGAGCATTTTTTTTTTAAATAAAGTTGTTTTTTAAATAAAGTTTGAGGAAGCTTGGTGTTGGTGACGTTGATCCACGACCATGGTGTGCTGTAGTCCGTTTATAGCCTACTGTTAGCTTTTCATACCTGACGACTTTATTTAGGCTTCAAAATGTATAAATGTTGTGTTAACTTGTAAAGATTATCTTGATAGACAAAACGTTTAAGTGTCATAAACCTTTGTTAAACACAGAGTTTATTTTTTGCGATTTTCCAAAAGCCTATGGGAAAAATGCATAGGCTTTCGATCGAGGGAACCCGTGTGCCGCTAACTTCCGGGTTGGCCTACAAAAACACGTCATCTCTGAGGTACTCTATTGGTTGATCATCACTTGATTAAACTGAACCTGATCAATATCGCCTTCAAATTATTATTATGTTTTCTGTTGGTTAAGTCAGTTTACTTTACAATGCAAAGATTTGTAATATTACTCTGTTATCGTTTTTAATATCTGCCAGTGTTGCTGAGCTATACAAGGAAGCAATTATGGTTTATTAATGAATGAATCTGGAGTAGAGTAACAGAACTGCCATCTGAGATTTGAATCAATCAATCATTCTTTTTGATTCGGTTCAACAGTTCAAATGAACCGATTCACTAAAGCGAATCAGACTTGTCAATGCTACATATGAGAAACATTCTAGGAGAATGTGTTTGATTTTTTTGTGATGTGACAAGAATACTTAAAAGTAGAAGGCAAGATTGATAACTTGAATAAATTCGTAAAAAAATAGTTCAGTTGCTGCCTTAATTTTTTAAGTATAATGAATTTGGTTGTCATTTCAACTTAAATTATACTAAACTGACTTAAAAAATCGAGTTGAAATTGTTTAAATTATTTTAATGAGTTACAGTAATGTAAAAACAATTGTCATGACTTAATGATCATATCATTTTTTTATAGAGAGCAATTACTTTTTGAAACAGGAAAAAGGGGAAACGTTTTCCTCTCACGGTAGCAACAGTGGTGGCTGCCTAAAGACAGTTTGTCCTGATCCTCGAATATGTAAATTTGAAGAAGAGCAATGTGATCTGCAGATGGAGCAAATGTGCACCTGTGTACAGAGACAGTTCGGATCTGAGATTACACAGACGTTTAAAAGACAGCCAAGGAAAACTGCTATCCCTCACGAGCCGAGCAAGCAATGTTACATAATTGAGGAAATCCTCTGTCAGGGAATTGCAACCATCCTCAGCGCTCAAACAGCCATTCATCAAAGTCATTTTATATTACAATGCACACTTTGGTACATAATCAAACACACAGGCGATGTTGTCTGTTTTTACAATCACAGTGGTTTGAGAACCTTGTATGCGCTACCAGGGAAAATTAAACAAGAACATTTTAGGAAGTTTGTGGACATGCACTTACGTTTGTTTGTTGAATGTGTCTATAGCAGTTAAACGAGTGCTATGTCATCCTCCCCTAGTGCTTTTTTTTTGTCTTAGCAGCTTGAATGCGCCTGAGGAACACGCGTTTTTGCTGATTTCAGAGTTCCTCAGCATCTGAGAGCCACTACTGCCTTGGCAAGTGAGCAGCCAGCAAAAGCGAACATACAAAGCTTCGTTTTTAACAAGGTTATTAGCTGCTTTAGCATTCCTGATGCGATTGTAAACATGCTTGTGAATTTTCTGGCGATGGAGAGCCAATGCAGTGGAGGTACGATCAAGAGCTGAAGCTTAGAAGGAAAACCCAAAAGCGTATAGATTCTCACAGGGTTCAAATGTCCTGAACAGCAGTAGTGCGGCATGTTGGGTAACAAAAATAACATTACTCTAAATCCTAACATACGTTTTCATGAATGAGAGGAAAGATCCCTCATCTGTTCATGGTCTAAAATTTGAGTACATTTTGAAAATCCCAATAGCATAATATATTTGGTATGCTATTGCTGGAGCAAATGTGCCCATTACAACACTAGCTATGTTCAGAATAGAAAGCTATTAATAAAAATAGCTAGCTACAATGAAAGTATTTAATGTTTTAAAATAAATAGCCATTTGTTTAATCAGTGCAACATTTCTGTGGTTCAGAACAATTAGATTTTTTGAATAAAAATGTTAGCTTTTCATAAATATGCTTATTATGCATTTTTATTCCACTTTTATTTAAAGTAACAATTTGGTTTTAGTTTAGAGCTGTTCTGTAGCTCAAACAGTAGAGCACTGTGCTAGTAGTGACAAGGTCATGAGGTCAGTTTCCAGGGAATGAAAGAGGTGTCTACCAAATGCATAAAATGAAAATAACCAGGGTTGATATTACTTCCAGTTCATTTGTCACTGTAGAAATGGAAGGTTTACTTGAGAGCAATGCATCATGGGATATGTTTCATACAGAGTGCATTCAATCCATTGTATACATACTCTATATGGGTCAATGACGTGACGGGTCATTTTTTTGTCCAAAGGCCTTAATAATAATAAAAAACAAAGATATGACATCCAAAGTATGTAAGGTAGTACAACTAGATCTCTTTTATTGAATCCAAAAGGTTTTAATTATATTTTGCTACATATAAAGGTATTTTAAAGATTTTGAAGTGTCAAAAGGTCATTCTGTTTTACCGTCCAAAGGCCAATACAGCCATTTCATTTGTGATTAAAATGTCTTAAAATGTAATAAATGTATATATTTTTTATTCTGGCATGATTTTATAACATCATATATCAACATAGTGCAAAATGGTATTAAAATTATGTGTAGAAGTCGTTGCTTTGTTATGAGAAAGAATGTGTGGAAAAATGAATTTCATTGATGTCATTCGGAGAAACCAATATAAAGGGACCATTTTGGATGAAGTCATGTGGTCAATATCATGTGACAGGATGTGACATCATTCAGACACCTGCAAAGGACCACATGGTTGTGAAGCAAAGTAATTAACTCTGTTTTAACTATTTGAAAAATTCATGTTTTCACTTGCTCATACGCATGTCCCAAAACATCAGGTCATTCAGTACAATCGCTATAAAACATGGAAAATGTAATATTTTAAAAACTTGTACTAAATATAAAATGTTTGATTGTCCTTTCGTTAACTAGCTAGTTAGCTTGATAGCTAGCTATCAGCCTGTTAGCATTGTTTAAAAATATCGTCATTTGGTATAACCAAAAGTGTCATTCGGTAAAACCGAAATTTTGGTTAAACCAAATGACTTTTTTGGTGACAAAAGCAGTGTTAATTGATTATAAAAATCACATAATTTCATTGTTAACACTTAATAAAACTTCAAAATTAATTATATCTCCATTATGTTTTTTTTACACTTTTAAAAACCTTTTTCGTCAGTGATCCATATACTGCAGAAGTATGCAATTCTGAAACATGAACTGTTCTGGTGCAAAACACTGGCCTAAAACACTTTTAGCTGCCTTAAAACAATAGAGTGCTGCAGTAATGGCTTACTTTTGTTGAGCAACCCAGAAGTTCACCCTTGTTCCCTCGACAAAAACCCAATAGGATTTTTCCATTGACCTTTGGATTATTGCAGAAAATAAACTCTGTGACTAACAAAAGCTTATGATTCTTACATATTTTGTTCAGTGATAATCTTCACAAATGAACACAACTTTTATGATTTTTGAAGTCAAAAAGAAGTCAAAAGCTAAACGTAGTCTATAAACGATCTACACTATGGTCATGACTTCAATGTCATCTAAAGGCACCCACACACGATAATCAGGCTGATTTTGGGCCCAATTGTCCCCTTCCAACAATCTAAAATCGCGTTTTTCTTGATGGCTTTACAGATTATCTTATCAGATTTTCCTGTGGTGTGAGGTGTTAAGAGTGACTGAATCTGCTAGGAAGAACGTCGGGGCCGTACCGATCTCAAATCATAAATATCTAACATGTTGAATATTTACGATCAGAAATCCTGTTGTGCGGGGGGAACCCCAAAGACAAATGTGGGGGGAACCCCAAAGACAAATGCACACACACTCTATAGATTGTCACGTAGAAGGAAACGATATCAAATCAGAAAGCGAGCTGATGGAAGATGGAAGCAAAACACGACTTCATCCAAACCTTTTTCTTTTTTCCGCGAATTTTCTGTAAAAAGCAGTCCAAACACTATTATCGCCATTTCTGACAGCCGCAAAACCACAGTCCCATAATGTTTATGCAACGAAAATGGCGTAGCAGTATGAAAGGGGACAGACAAATTTGTTAAATAAAGTCGTTATTTTTGTTTTGTTTTTTTGCACAAAAAGTGTTCTCGTCGCTTCATAATATTAAGGTTGAACCACTGTACAGTCACATCGACGGTTTTAACAATGTCTTTAGTACCTTTCTGGACCTCAAAAGGTGCAATGTCGTTGCTGCCTATGTGTGGATCAGATAGCCTCGGATTTCATCACAAATATCTTAATTTGTGTTCCAAAGACAAACAAAGGTCTTACGGGTTTGGGACGACATGAGGGTGAGTAATAAATGACAGAATTTTCGTTTTTGGGTGAACTAACCCTTTAAGCTTCCGACAACTCTTTCAGTCTTTGTTTAATATTATTTTGGCTTAAAGTTTGAGTTATTATAATTTGTGAGAGCTTGATTACATGCACAGATTCTTATTGCTAAGGGTCAATGCTGTTGTTGGCATTTTATTGAGCGTTAGGGGTGCAATGGATCACAAAATGGATTGGATCATTTTTCGGATCAGGTTGATACGACCTAAAGAACACTTTAAGTACTTCGATACCACAGCAAAAGCTACTAGCCTAACTAATAAAGTTCAAACATTATTAAAATGAGAGCAAATAAACAAAGTACAAGCATAGATAAATAGAATAGAACAAAGTTGCAAATGAAGTAAAAAGTTTTTCAGTTAGATCTTACAGTATATTTAGCTACAGAAATTGAATAATCTTTCTCGCTTAGCAGCTGTTTAAGCATCTACAGCCCTTTAAAATTATAGCTATGGCAAATACATATTGCCAAAAAAGAGCAGTGCTGAAAGTGATTCAGACTGCTGCATTCTTTGAATAGATGCTGGTTACAGTCAGGCGAATGAAATATATCTTATTCCCCATTCTTAGAATACTCCTGGCTTGATTTTCCCGATTTGGACCTCTCAGTGGAAAACCGGGGCGCATCTGGCTAAATTTAGAGTAATGACCATAGTCGACATATTGGACGTTTTGCCGTAAGTGAGAGCCGGTTTGGAAGTGAGGGGAAAAAACGGGGTGAAGCATGGAAATATTTTGCCTATGCCAGTCAACCCGCTATTGACTTTGGATGTGTGCTGCATACTTTCTTCTCTCCTGACCTCTCCATAACCGATGACAAGTCTCGTAATTTTAGCTTTGGTATGGACCCAGCGTGCCCTACTCTCCAAACCCCATCCACCTCAATTAGAGGTATCTTACAGAGTCCAAGTGAACTTTAAAGTCTCTCTTTGAGACGTGCAGGAGCCGGCCACATTAAAGATTTTATGGCCTTGACACTTGTACGGGGGGAGCCGAAGAGCTAGTGCTATCAAAACAAAGGTGGCGCTGGGATGCAGAGAACAGAGTGGACAGTGGCAGGACCGGCGTATAATGCATCCCACATGGTCAACATCCTGCTCCAACAGCGACACATATGGAAGAACCTCATGTTCCTTAAAAAAAGGATTCATCAAGGCCTTTGCTGATTCACCCCATACAGGCACAGAGTTTGCTATCTGGAATATGCTGCATGTGAGCATACGTCATGCAATATTGTTATTGTTTTGTGTTTTTTTTGCCTGCTGCTCATGTTCTGGATTTGCACTTCATTCCTCCTATAATTCTCTTCATCTGCCTCATTTAATTTGCATGCATTCCAGTGCGCATCTGTCTGCTCTCTGAAGTTGTGCTCTGTTCTTCACTAAGATATAACTGCTCTTCCCTGAGTCTGATATTTAGTGCTTGTGCTCATTTCCTGTCTCTCATTTCCTATGTCCGTATTTTGAGTTTCTGTCTGTGTTTTGAGTCTGTCTCTATGTCTCTTCCTCTGTCTGTGGTATTGAGGGAGCAATAGTAGCCTGTGAACTCTGTCTGTCATGTGCTGTTCTGTAACTTTAAATGTCTGGGAGACAGCTTTTAACAATAAGGGGTTTATGTGCCCTGAAATGAAGGAACATAAAATTAGGGCTCTCTGTGTGCACGTGTGTTTGTTGAGTGAGAGCAAATGAATATAGATGAAATATGGCCTGTTGGAGAACTAAATTGCTTGCAACCAATCACCAGTCAGTATTTATATAGTTGTCAGGGTGTTCTTGGTGGCTGCTATAGGGTGTTTAATTGTTTGTCAGGACATTGCTTTGTGGTTGCTAAGGTGTCCTAGGTTATTGCCAGGGCATTGCTGTGTGGTTGCTAAGGTTTTGAGGGTGTGTTCACACTTGTAGTTCGGTTCGGTTTGTTTGGTCCGGACCAAAAAAAAAAAAAAAAAAACTGACATTTTTAACACCGAACCTAAAGATAACGAGCCTAAAGTCATAAGGATATGTTCACAACCTAATTGGTCGACTTTTATTATGTATATTTTGTAACAGAACTTACCGAACATCCAAAAAAATGCTGTGTTCTGGGCTAAATGCGCTCATTGTATATGTGTAGCATGTCACGAAGAACTTATAAAATGTGTAAAGGAGTCAAAACAGTGGCAGAATCCCTCCATCACACACACAAACGAACATCTGATGCGAGGAAATGTGGTTCTGATGCTTGTACTGAACTGTGATGGGCATAATTGCGACTATGACGAGAATAAATAGGAATGTTTGAGCATTCTGTCCTTTTTAGGGACGCATCTTGTGACACCATGTCCTGTTTTTGGTTTGTTTACATACAAGCATGCTGCACAAGTCCTGAAAAGTGAAACCAAAGCATCTCGGTCGCCCCTAGGTGGTTGGTCCCGATATAGGTCATAAACCCTGCCATCTCCATGTAATGTAATGGGACGTGAGACAAACTAAACAATTAATTACACTTCAAATCATTTTTTTCCAAAGATGGTTTCTGTAATTTTATGTAGTTTCTATCACGCTGATGTATATTCAAGTGTTTGTTTGTTTTTTTAAAAGTTTGGTTTTAGTTAGTTATTTGATGCTATAAAAAGGGGGGTGTGATGTCATGATTGACAATTGTGATTGACAGCTTCTCTGAGTGAAGTAGTCACTGAGGCACCAACAGACTTTTTTCAGGATTTTCGGGAGGAGATTGGAGCTACATTTCCATAACTGTTTATTTCACACCAACATAATGAGTTGTTCTGCAGTAAACTGTACTATATTCTGCGGGAGTGTGGGCGGGGCTTTGATAGTGCATGACTCCACTTCATGCTTACTACTGCTTAGAATCGGGTCCCGAGTTCACTACTGCTCAGATTCAGGTCCCAAATCAGCACAAAATGTCAGCGCCATATTGGGACATTGGCGGCTTCACTTTTCTACAATGGAAGAGAGTGGAGGTATGTCGTCCATATTTTTTTACAGTCTATGATTACATGTCCGTGTGGTCCGTGTTGTGTTCATATTTCGTTCGAACTGCATCAGAGTTTGCTGCCATCCGAACCCTGGTCGCACCAAAGAAGTGGACCAAGACTGCTGAAAAGATGGGTCTCAATCCGCTTCTTTGGTGCGACCAGGGTTCGAATGGCAGCGTTCACACTTAGTCAAATGAACCGCACTAACAGAGCAATCGTACCAGGGTTCCTTTTAATCGAACCAAACATGCCAAGTGTAAACACACCTTGAGGTTCAGGAAGTTCTGGGTAGTTGCTAGGAGGTTGCTTACTCAAAAGTCTCTATTGGTCACTCCTTCAATGCAAGTCTATATGTTGTAAATCTAACAGCTTAGAACAGTAATAGAACAAGTCACATTATTTAAGATACTTTAGCAAACTCCAGTAATAACACAGATGCTTCATATTAATGACTTTTGGATATAATTGGAATAGAAATGAAATGAAGACAATGAATAAGGACAATTAAAAATGACAAATCTTTTTGTTGTAGCATTTGCATGTCAGAAACCCCTGGTAAAATTGCTAGCTTTAATACTTTACGTTGTTTTCCACGGAAGGAATTGGCAAAGCCTGGGGTCGCATGCCTCAGGTCTTCCTGCAGACTTCCTGTTGGTGCCGCAGAGGCCTAGCCTATGGGGCGGAGCTCATATGGCCTACAGGCAGCATGAACTCACTTTGAATAAACAGCAAGGGACTAAAACAAGGCAATATACGAGGTGAGACTGAGACTACTGACAGTGTCAGGTGATGATATTGTGAGAAATGAGAGAAAGAGGAAGTTAAATCCTCTTGCTGACAGAGAGAGTCTATTAGTGCTGAGTTCCTCTGACTCTGTGCATGTTCTTCAGCTTATTAGACATGTTTGGGAGCAGCTCTTCCATGTTTAATAAAACCACAGCTTTTCTCTCAGCAGTTCTAGCCCATCCAGCAGTGGAAAATTTCAAAGAAAAATGCGATGAGGACGAATCCAATTTCTAACCGCACGGAAAACTGAGACACCATTTGGTATTGGCAGCTCTCGCCATTGTAAAATTGGAAGCATCCTATTGTTTTGCTTTGCTTATGCTTATATAAACAGCAGGGAATGGGCAGATCTCTCAGGAAACATGACTGTGCATGATATCCACAGTGCCTGGAGGTGCAAAGCGGCCAGTCTGTGAGTGTTGACCATCTACAAAGTATTGGATGTTTTTTAACACCCTGCGTGCTTGATAGCCAGCATTCCACCACTCTAGCTGAGCTCCAGGAAGAGTCGGACCATTTGCAGGAATCACATGTGATGTTCTCATGTACCTATACTCAGAACCGCTGCCATATAGAAGCAAGAGACAGATGCATGCAGAGATTTAATCAAAATTCTGATCTCTCAGCAAGATGATCATCACAGAACTGATGCTTTTTGGAATTGTGGATAAAGTTCCCCAGAACATTTGTTGCAAACTTGCTCTACATGGACACAGAGGGGGGAAATGGTTTATATCTGATTGTGAAAGATGTGTCATTAAAAAATAAAGTCAGGCGGGTGTCCAATATAAGATGTTACGAGTGAAGCACAGCAGCTGTTTTATTAAACATGGGCGATGTCATAATAAAACATCCATTGGACATTTTTAGTCAATCTTAGCAGCTTTAACATGGATTCCCAGCACCACCCAGGAGTTGTGGTATGGGTGGCAGTATGGGCACAGGAAATGTAACTCACACACTGAGGTTTCCAGTAGTCTGTGGGCAGAAGCCTGCTGTATGTGTATTTCGAGTGACTCTCTTTACTTTGAGTGACTCTCTTTACTCCTTACTCTCTTTCCCCATCTCTCTCTGAAATAAACTGTACCTCAGACATGTTTACCCATCCCTTGAGTGGTTTCTCTGACGTCCATTCTGTTTTATTGCTGAAATATTTTGTGGTATTAATGGTGACTTGGCATAAAGTATTTAAATTGAGAAATATATAGATAAACAGTGACGGTAAATGATTTCCATTTCAAATATGCTGTTCTTTTGAACTTTCTATTCATCAAAGAATTCTGAAAAAAATGCATCACGGTTTCCAGAAAAATTAAGCAGCACAACTGTTTTCAACATTGACAATAATAAGAAATGTTTCTTGAGCAGCAAATCAGCAATTAGAATGATTTCTGAAGGATCATGTGACACTGAAGACTCGAGTAATGATGCTTTAAATAAATCACAAAACTGAAAACGGCTATTAAACTGTTAAATTAATATTTCACAATATTACTGTTTTTACTGTATTTTGATTTAAAAAATGCAGCTTTTGGTGAGGATAAGAGGCTTCCTAACTTTTGAAAGGTAATGTATGTGTATATACAGAAGACGCTGGGCTTCAAGACCTCTTTTATTTATTTATTTATTTTTGCACCAGCTGATTCCTTTCTTTTATCTTGTTCTGATGAATAACTTCAGAATGTATCAGTTCGGTCTCTGGTATATGCAATAGCATTGTGTGATAAATCTGGTCTAAAAAGATCTGCATTAATTAGCATTAGATCAAAGTCTCCTGCTTTTTTTTACGTTCTTCTGCTCTAGCCACATGTGGTCCACAGACTCGGCCCAGGCATATGGTTTTATTTAGCTTTGTGGAAAGGTTAAATAGGAAACTTGGATAAGAGAAAAGGCTCTGAATCTTTTTATATGATGAAATTTTGAAAGTTTCTGGGGCATTTTAAAACATACATGTAAAAACTTATCAGTCTTTTGGTTTGCGAGTCGGTCTTGGCGTAGACAGATCTTGGCCGTTACACTGCGTTTGTCTCTATTGCCTGTTTAAACACGGTGGTTTGTGTAGGGCTAATTCTCTTGGATAAAAAGCCTGCACCAGACTCCTTTAGATACTGGCACCAGACAAATTGCAGTGCATTTTTTTTTTTTTTTTTTTTTGATCGTGAGCCTCTCGTTGGGTGTAAACAAAAATACTGAAATGAGTAAGTGTATATTGGAAAGCATTAGTGTGGTCGTATAAAAGAGTTTGACTGAGACACACAAATACAAAATGACAAAGAAAAAATCTTTATTGGTTAAATTGCTTTTTCACAGATTTGATTAATGTCCGTTTTTGTTTGATTGCTCGGTTTTTCCACTGCCATGCATACTCTACGACAGCGGATTCCCATGGAATGGCATTACATCAGTGTTGTTCTGATTTAAAACCCAATATGCGCTATTTACCAGATGCAAAATCTTGCCTTAGCCACTCAACGGCCCAAACCCAAGGATTCTGTGAGAGCACTGTTAAAGTGTAGTGATTTTACGCCTCGTAGTGTGTTGTAAAATAAATTAGTTACGTGCATAACAGAGAACTTCTCGTCATTTTTGCATCAAATAACACCCTAGCCAAAATCTCAGTGCAAACACCATTGTAGCTGAAAAATCCATGAGCCTCTGCAAATGAGTACCAATACTATGATGCACAATTTGAAAAATCAAACAAAAAGAATGTCCATAATGAAATTTCATCTACTAGTGTTTGGTAGTTGTGGAGCTACGCTGGCATATATCTCTTAATATAACTGACTAAATATTAGTCCAGCTCTAAAAAGCAGTCTTCTAAAAAAAACTCACATTTGTGAAATAGCTTGATTTACAGTACTAAAACTCTATCTCTCAAGCAGCAATGATTACATTGAGTTAAAGGTCATTCACTCCAAAGTTAAGACATTAATTCTACTCATTCTAATTCAAAACTAATTCATTCCGTCTGCCCTCCAAAAAGAAACAAAGGAAAATAAAATGCCATTTTGTTTTTAAAAAGAAAAGAGAACAAAAGTAAAGCCTTTCTCTCTCACACTATTTAGGACAATTTCAGTAAAAATCAAAATGCAGAAAAGAAAATCAAGCCGTGTAACAATTGGTACAGCAGCTCAGTCCCACACATAGACATTTCTAATTCATACCACCACCCAAAAAAAACAACAAATATCATCAAATAACAAAAACCGACACCACATAAATTCAAAGTTTATCAGGAAAATGACAGTCCACTGTGATTAATAAAAATCCATATTTGTTGATGAATGTATTGCTGAAATTTGGATTATTGTCAATAAATATGCACTTGGATGGTATTAATTATGTAGACATGACCTTGAGTAGTAGTCAATCTTCATCTAGTGGTGGATATCCTGTTAATCTTTATGAATAAATAAATATTAATTCATGACTGATTTGATGTCATGCAAATGAGTGACGTAACCATAGGGGGGGTTAGAACACAAATCTACACAAACTGTAGGAGTGCAACATGTTAAAGTGGAATCGTTGTGTGGCATTTTAATAAACCCAATGCGAACAAGCAAACAAAATCAATCACATCACCAAGGCATATTCTGGTGGGCAGAATCGAGAGACGCGCCAGGTTTGGCCCCGCTTGTGCCCCTTTGAGTCCCCTAGCTGTTCGGTTGTTAGGGCATGTTAGCTCTGCTAGTTTCAACATCATTATTAATGAATAGTACCTCCAGCAGTGTGAGTAATTTTATGTCTCTGTATCGACTAGAGTCTAGAGAGAGGAACTTGCCCCGCCCCCTCAGTACAGGAGTTGAGTGCGTCTCACTGCCTGTGTCAGTCCTTTAGCGTCGTGACGCGGCACTGAGTCGCACGGCTAGACGTCCAGGTCGTCGGGCCTCGCTCGACTGCTCATGCGGCTGCTGGCGCGGCTGCACGGCCGGGCGTCTATCAACGCCAATGGCTGCAGCTCATGGCCTGGCGTCAGTTTCTTGGGATCGTGCGTGTCATCGGGGAAGTCGAAGGCCTGAGCGTGCGAATTGGAGATGGTGCTGCCGTTCTGGCCTAAACGGTTCTGTTCTGTGCTGTAGTTGGCCCAGTTTTGCTCGTTGGCCTGCTTGTTGTAATTGCGACAAGAGTTGGTCCGCTCGCCGGTGGCTAGTTTGTAGCCCGGAGGCGACATTGGTGAGAGTGGTGCAGTCGGCGAGGAGCAGCCATTGTAGTAGGCATATTTGGTTGTGGACAGTTTGGTCGGTGTAGGGCTCAAGGTGCCGGTGGGGAACTGGTTTTGTTGGCCTTTCACACGGTCCTTGATCCGTTTGAAGAGCACGTAGAAGAGCTCTATGATGTTGAGCAAAAGCGAGACGAGCGAAACCACCAGCATGAAAATAATAAAGATGGTCTTCTCCGTTGGCCGAGAGAGGAAACAGTCCACCCGATGGGGGCAGGGCGAACGCTCGCACGTGTACACGGCGGACAGGGTGAAGCCATAGATGTACCACTGGATGACCAGGAAGGCCACCTCAAAGACGGACTTGAAAATGATGCTGACAATGTAGGTGCGCAGCAGGGCGCCCTTCATCTTCACCTTGCCATGTTCCTCCAGGCCATGCTTGAACTTCTTGTGCTCAATCTTCTTCAGATGGACCTCGACGTCGCCGCCGTCATTCTGCACGGCCTTCAGCTCCTCCTCTTTGCGGTTGAGCTTGACCTCCTTGCGCATCAGGTAAAACACGTGCGCCAGGTACAGGAGCGTAGGCGTGGACACGAAGATGATCTGAAGCACCCAGAAGCGCACGTGCGAGATGGGGAATGATTTGTCATAACAGACGTTCTCGCAACCGGGCTGCTGGGTATTGCACTTGAAAGCTGACTGCTCGTCACCCCAGGCCGACTCCACTGCTGTTCCCAGAACTAGGATCCGGAAGATGAAGAGCACAGAGAGCCAGATCTTTCCTCCGGCCGTGGAGTAGGCCTGCACCTTGTCAAGAAGTCTTCCCAATGCACTCCAGTCACCCATCTTGAGGGAGTTCTAGCTGAAAATAGAAAGCTCAGATGTAATAAAACGTATTTAGATAGTTTTGGACACTTCGGTGACACTTGAAAATGTCTGAATGTCTTCGTATTAGATGCAAAATATCAAACTGACATCTCTGAACAAATAACATTAGTATTTTAAACCAAATAGTCCATCACTTAGTGAATGTATGAAGTCAGTTCTCCTCGTTCGTACTAGCATAACTTTTATTTTATATATATGTATATATAATATATGTATGTATGTGTGTGTATATATATATATATATATATATATATATATATATATATATATTTTAACATATTTGAATTAAAAAGTCATTTGGTTTTAATAATTGTTATGTAATACAAAGACATTTGTACATTTTGAAGCTTAAGTGTCCACATAATTTTTTTTTTTTTTTTTTTTTTTTTTTGAGGCCACTGTAGTGTTTTTTTCTGCACATAAAGCACATGATGAAAGTGTTAGTTTCAGCACCTGCTGAGGATGTTATTATGAAAATAATCATGAAAACTGACCTCAAGATTATCATAATATAAACTACACCTGGTCTCAGATAGCTCGGATAACAAACATGTGGCTCACACACATAGGGGTTAGGTTTAGGGTTGTAAAGATAACTGCCAGCACTTGCTGTCTTTTGCTTTATGAAACAAAAGTTCTCAAGTTAATGCTACCATGACAGTTTTCACAGAAAGTGAGTCATCATCATCTGCTGATTAAAACATCTTAAATGCCTCTTTAACATGAAGAAAACATGACTAAGCAGGTTAGGATATTGCTTGACTGGGGAATTTAAAGACACTTGTTTATTTAGCAAGATGTTGGTCCCTTCAGTTACATCAGAAATGTTTAAATACAGTCAAAAACATTCACTTGAAATCTGAATTGAATTGGGAAGCAAGTCTTTGATTAATTCCCCTGTGCAGCATGGAAAATCAAATATCATAAGGAACTGTTTAAGAAGTTCTAAAGAATCGCCTGATTCATGTGGTGCAGGCATGATGAAGAGCATCTCTTCAATATCCTGGACAATTTGTGGGTCTCGTGGCACTAATAAAGTTTAAATGGGGTATGTGGAATGTATATTATGACAATTACCGTGTTAAAGTCCATAAGAGACATTAAGGGGGGAGACAGCGAGTATTTTTGTTGTTTAGACATCAAATGGGCAGAAAGCAGGCTTGTCTTTCTGTAATGTCGCATTCTACTAAATCTTGGATAGTTATACTAAAGTATATAGTATAAGAACTGTTTATTTAAACATATAAAATGAAATAAAATTGTCATTACATCAATTCCACAAAATTGTGTAGGAATACTTGAATTACAGGTTAAAGTTTTGCCAAAGTAAAGCCGCTTAACATTGTAATAAAGAACTGAACAGCGCCGCCTACAGCGAGTTGACAACGCAGATCGTTTTTCACCAGAAAGTCGTATTAGAGTTTTAAAAACAAAGGCAGAAAAGAATAAAAGTTGTTCTATAAGAAAAATAGTTGTTATAATTAGTCCCAATTAAATTCATGTCTTTGATTCCTGCTTACATTTTTCTTCAAAACTTTATTCCAGTCACAAAGTTTTTGAAGTTTCTGTCATTTCATTTTTGTTTTTATTACTGAAATGTCTATTAAAAGTCTTGTTTCTACCGAACGTGTCATCCACAACAGACGTGAATAAATAACAAACGTAAATATGATAGGCTATATTAATGAACCACATGATAATAATATATTATATGAATCATATCAGGATTCATATCCTTTCGTAAACTTCTAAACTCACTGAAAAGTTGTTCAAAATAATATGTAATATGACTAAAAACATTTAAATTCATTAAAAGTAACTTTCCACTGTGTTGAATATTAGTGCCGCTATGGAAAAAAAAAAGTTTGGAAAAGTTGTAAGACTTTCTGTAAAAACTTACCTGGAGAGAAGTAAAGAGAGGAGAGCCCTGTAGGGACTTACTCCGTCACCTCTGAAGATCAGTCACCAAATCCAAGTAAGCGACTATGGAGAAACTGAGGCACACTTGTCAAACTTTCCCTGCTTATAAGAGACTCGGAGGGAAGAAAGTGGAAAGCAAGCAGACGCACAAAGTTTGGCAGTCACATGACTGGCTACGTCGTTTTTTGGGTCCTCCTCATACGCTCTCGCTTGATGAGCTTCTTCAACTCAACGAAAACTTTATGAAATTGTCGAGAATTTGACAATTCACTAAAAGTCATATAATATAAGAACGTTTTCATTGTGCATAAATGATCTGTAAAGCAGTATGCCAGTAAGTTTTTATGGTTATGAACAACTATATATATATATATATATATAGTATATATTTTTTCATATAATATAGTGATATGTTATAATATAGTGATAAGTATATAGCCTATGTTTTTAATAATTTAATAGCTCAATAGCTGATCCTTGTCTCTGTAAGAAAATAATTGATACACAGTCATTTTCATTTACATATTTATTCTTGGTGTATAAAAACTTGGTTAAGCATCTTTCAAGTTGAAATAAAAATAAAAACGCTATAAAAACTATAGAAACAGACAAAAAAAATCACTGGCCTTGTAGTGACAGAAGTAGTAGGAGTTAGTGAGTGCAACTCAAGAAGATTACAGCGCCATCTAGTGTTCAGTTAGCAAAATTACAATTAACAATATTTTTCAAGTTTTACCATAATTGATTATATTACTATTTCTGAATAAAGTTGATTATATTAGTTATGTATTTTTCTAGAAGTGTTACCAGCTAGAATATGACACCATGATTTATGGCTCAGGTTTGGCTCCATCAAGACTGCCTTTTCTTTGACCCCACCTGTTCTGGAAGGCCATGTTTAACTCATTGTGTCTCATTCCATTAACAGAATCAAGTTCTACTGGAAAAGATGAAGGATAATGGGATTCACCAGCATACATTGCATTCTTATATTTCTTATTTCCCCTACTTATTCTCTTACAAAGCAAATAGAATATTTCTAGAACATTTAAGGCCAGAGACACACAAGCCACCACTAGCATGAAGATAATGAAGATGGTTTTCTCTGTGGGTCTAGATATAAAACACTCTGTCTCTGTCGTACATGGCAATGTTTTACAGTTGAACTTGCGCTCCATGATAAATCCAAACAGAAAATACTGTCCGACGATGAAAGCCACCTCTAAAATGATCTTTACAAACAGTTGGGTCAAGTAGCTACCCAGCATGGTTCCTTTGATGACAACCTTCCCGTCTGCGTTTGTATATTTTGGCGACTTTGACATGGGGTTCTTTTTCTGCTCCTCTCTCAATTTGTTCTCTTGGTGGATGATATGTACCACATGGCCCAGATACACCAAAGTCGGAGTGGAAATGAAGATGATCTGCATGACCCAGAAGCGAATATGCGAGATGGGGAACTTCCAGTCATAGCACACGTTTTCGCAACCAGGCGTGTTGGTGTTGCATATTAAGTTGGATCGCTCATCACCCCACACACTCTCAGCTCCTGCTCCCAACACCAGGATCCTGAAGATGAAAAGAACGCTCATCCATATCTTGCCGATGACAGTGGAGTGGGACTGTACTTTGTCAAGTAAAGCTGAGAGAAATCCCCAGTCTCCCATGATTGGTTGCTCAGTTGCTCAGAGCTTCCCTGGAGGATAAATAGGACATTTGCACTAAATTATCCACAATTTGTTTCTATAGGAAAACATGGTGATCACAAATAGGATTTGAGGGTTAGTAGCAGTGTTAATTTTGACAGCAAATTTTGATTTAGTTTTAGTTATAGTCTTTCGACTAAAATGGCATTTAGTTTTAGTCATATTTTAGTCATCGGAAATTGTTTTAGTTTTAGTCGACTAAATCTACAGTAGATTTAGTAGACTAAAATCTAATTTAGTTAAATTGAAATGCATTTAGCATTTCTCTAACAATACACAGATCCAATACACTGATATACATCTGATAGTCTCCAAACTGTTTATGTTCACTTAAGACAACCAACTGTACTTTACTTGCCAAAGCGGACAGTTTTTGACCGTTCAAGTGCAAAAAGACACGAAAGAGCTCAATTCAGTACTTGTCATTTCAATTCAGTTTTTGCTTTTAAATGTCTATATAGTTTTTTATTTCTGTTTTAGTTATTTTAGTACATCAGGTTAAGCTAAAGCTTGGAAACTAGATTAAATAAATAAGTTTACATTTTTTTATATATTTATTTTTTATTTCAGTTAACGTTTATTTCAAGTAATGAAGATTCTTTTATGGTTTTAGGTTTAGTTAACTATAATAATCCTTATACTTGTAAAATATATTGAATAATGTGTCAAATAATGTTCTTAGTCTTTCCTTCCTGTGACAGAAGATACAGTAGTTTACTATGAATTAAATAGAAATTAAATTAAGTTAAATACAGTTTATTGTGTAAACAAAATAACAATAATGACCAGGGGAAAAAATAATAATAAACCATCCCGAAATACACTCTTATTCTGAAATGTCTGCGGTCTGTACTGTAGTTGCAGGCTGCTCATTTAAGTTCAGGTGAGGGATAATAAAATATGTGTTCTTACAACCGTCTAAAACATATTACCGTATTAACATTGTATAGTAAACATTGTCATAATTCATCAACATTAGCTCATAAGCAATCGCTTGGCATAAATGTGCGCTATTCATTAATTGCGAAGCAGTCTGAAGGGCTGCTGGACGAGCCTGTACACTGTAAAACATTTTCAGCTGTTAAACTTAGAAATAAAAGTTCACCTGCTGCCTTAAAAATGTGAGTTAATTCAACTATACATAAGTTAACTCAACTTGAAGAAGATAATCTTTGTTTCAAGTCACAAATAGTCAAGACAATGCATTATTTCAAGTTTAAATTTTAACTTAAAGTAATGCGTTGTCTTGACTATTTTTGAGTTGAAACAAAGCTTATTTTCAAGTTGAGTTAACTCACATTTTTAAGGCAGCAGGTGAACTTACATTTCTAAGTTTAACCAGCTGAAAATGTTTTACAGTGTAGAGCGTGCAACAGTGCCGCTTTTCCCGCGGTTAGATCAGCATGTTACACTTCAAATGTGCAAATGTGAGGGACAGAAAGCTCACAGATTTCATCAAAAAATATCTTAATTTGTGTTCTGAAGATAAACGAAAGTCTTACAGGTGTGGAACAACACCTTTGATTAAAAAAAACATTAATCAAAAAATGGCCTATATTTACGTGAATTCGCTCTACAGTGAATTCACGTAAATATAGGCCATTTTTTGATTAAAGTTTTTTTAAATATACTTTAAGAGTTAGTTCACCCAAAAATGAAAATTCTGTCATTAATTACTCACCCTCATGTCGTTCCACACCTGTAAGACTTTCATTCATCTTCAGAACACAAATTAAGATATTTTTGATGAAATCTGTGAGCTTTCTGTCCCTCCATAGACAGCTACGCAGCTGAGACTTTGATGCTTCAAAAATTTCATAAAGAGACTGTAAAGTGGTTTAGTCCAAATTTTCTGAAGAGACTCGATCACTTTATCACAAGTCATTTTTGTAATTAATTAATGACAGAATTTTCATTTTTTAGGTGAACTAACCCTTTCATTTTTAAGCAGGCTATTCATAGACTACCACACACTGACCATTTTGCTGTTATGTTCTCACTTCCCAAAGTTTATTTAAAGTGCTTGCTCAGTATCTTATCCGTTTTTGTACATTTCATACTTACCCAATTCTAAAAAACTTTGTGCCTTGTAAACTCAGAGTATTTGTCGCCAACCTGACATATAAACTCATAAATACATTTTAGAACAAAATCAAAAAGACAAATTTTGTGGTATTTTTGATTATTAACTGAATAATCTGAAACTTTTGAGGCATAGTTATTTTGTTTCTAGAATGTTTTCTGTAAGATTTGATATGGATCACATTAAAAAATATTAGAAGTGTTTTATCTGCAAAATATATTTAAAATATATTATAGATCTATAGATGTAATTACATGCAGGTAATTATAATAAAAGTACAATTTAGAAACATGTATGTACTTAATAAGTGCAATAAATGATTAATTTAAATGTTAGTACATAGTAGTTAAAGACACCTAATATAAAGTGGGTCCAATTAAGTTAACAATAACTATCTTCTTAATTATTTGAATATATTTGATACTAAAGTCATATTTTGGATATGTACAGTAACTGTTAAAATCATACTCCAACAAATCCGAAAATATTCTTACCTGAATGGATGGGTCCAAATGGTAATTTCCCGTGAAGAAACAACTACTACTAATGATTATAAAAAAAAATATTAAAATCACTCACAAGTATGTATTTAAATAAACTTATTTCCTTATTCAGCTTGTTGACTATTCTACAACAAAATAATTATATCGTTAAAACATGAAATTTCGGTCGCTTTCGGTGTGTCACAGACTTTCACACAGGACTTGAGTGTTTCAGTCAGTCATCTTATACCGTGACGTGATTTACCTATATCTTAAGGAATACGGAACGCTCCACCCAACTGAATGATAAAGAAAACCAGTTTAAACCAGACATTTTCACTTCTCTATTTCTGTTCTTGTTAGAAGCAATTAGTCACATCATGAGTCCAGTTGCAGCATACTTTCACACATTGGTGAAATTTGGCTGAATCATCAGCCTTGGTTTCAGCTTGATTTCGCTAGGTGGAAGCATTGTCTATGTGATGGTGGTGTAAAGATCAGGTCTGGTAAGGTTTCTGGGTTTGAGCCCCAAAAATGATGACAATCTCTGCTGTGGCCTTGACTTAACCACTGATTGTTCCAAAGGGACTGTCCCTGTAAAAAAGGATACAAGTTTCTGCTAAGTGAAAAGCAGCTTTACAGTGATAACAGGAAAATGATTCAATGATGCAAACATTGATGAGTTCATTTCGGCTGTACAGCAGCTCTAAAAGAAAATAGTGTCATTGTTCAGTTCAGTCAGTTCAGTGTCGATTCAGTTCAGTCGTAAGGATCATCAATTATTAAATGAGTTCATTTAATCTATAAAGCAGCTCTGCAGAAAACAGTGATGTCTAATCCAATAGTGTCAGTGCTGTCAAATCAACAATATTGTTGAATATTAAGTGTCCCTAACTAAGCAAGCCAGAGGCAACAGTGGCATTAAGTAACCCAGACTCCAGGTGACAGAATGGAGAAAAAAAGGGGAGAAATCAAGCTCAGTCAGGGGACCAGTTCTCCTCTGGCCAACGAACAAACGTGGTGTGATTATGATTCAGGCTGCAGCACAAGTCAGAATTCAGATTGTGGATTGGTAGCATTAACCCTAACCCATCCTAACCCTAACCCTACACTATAAAAAATGCTGGGTTTTGTTTGGGTCAAATATGGACAAACCCTAACCATAATTTGACCCAAACATGGGTTGAAACAACCCAGCATTTTTTAGAAAGTAGGTACATGTAGTTAATTATTATTACTCAGTACTTAAATGTATAATTACACTGTAACATGGACACCTTAAAATAAAGTGTAACACAATTTTTTTTTTTTTTTTTTTTTTTTTTTTTTACAGTTTTTGCATAAATTGATAAAGCTTGATGAAAACTCACATCTCAAGCTCTTCACAGACACTGTTGTCTGCCTTGTAAATAAGTACACTGACTTTTGAGACAATTGCTGCCAAAATTGTTATTTGTGGTGGAAGTGGCATCACAACTGAGTCATTATTTGTGTAAAAATTATTATTTTTTCACACAAAATTTAAACATGATTATTTCACTCTTTGGTTAGATCATTGTAGTTTTCAATGAATACTATTTTTTGATGACTGATTTAAAGTTTAGGTATTTAAAGTCATAGTAAAAGGTTTAAAAATGACCTTTATATAACAAAAAGAAACATTTTTAGTTTTAATAAAGATCAACCCAAGATTATAACCCATATAACCTTCCCTTATTTTATATTTTATATATTTTATAAATGTTATGTATTATATTTTATATATATATATATATATATATATATATATATATATATAAAATTCTCTGTATAAAACACAGATTGACCCTGACAACCTCTTTAACACTTGACTTGAATTTAATTTCAAGTAAAGCCTTGTGTAATCTCCCAGTAAAAAAGGAGTTTTATTTCTCAAGGATTTGAATTTTTGTTTAATTATGTGTAATTGTGGGAGAGAGATCTGCGGACAGTCATCCTGACAATGAACTTTTAGCCTGTCTTGAATCTCTGAGTAATTTCAGTTTATAAAACACTGAAACGGCCACATCTCATGTCATAGGCCTACGTGACTGAGATTCAAGAAAGGGGGCAACTGAGGGACAGCAAATGTTTGAACTGACATTTAAACTGACACAATAAATAACAATGTTTTTCACACTCAAGACCTGAAAAACTGTGATCAAAAGAAATACTGTCTCAGGCCCTGACAGGTCATCTTGCAGTGACAGATTAACTCATAAGGAAGCTCAAATTGATGAATGGACCCTAATCAATCAATCAAACTTTATTTATAGAGCACTTTAAAACAACCGAAGTAGACCAAAGTGCTGTACAGAAGAATATATAAACATAAAATACCCAACTCATACATGACATAAAATACAAATAAAACAAATTAAGAAACAAATGTCAAAAGAGAAAGAGAGAAGGTGGGTTTTAAGAAGCGACTTGAAAGTAGACAATGAAGAGGCCTGTCTAATGGGCAGAGGCAGATCATTCCACATTTTAGGAGCTGCCACAGCAAAGGCACGGTCCCCTCTGAGCTTCCGTTTTGTTTTGGGCACATTCAGGAGCAGCTGATCAGCTGACCTGAGAGAACGGGTGGGTGTATAAGGATGTAACAGCTCAGAAATGTAGAGTGGGGCAAGACCATTTAAAGATTTAAAAACAAATAAGAGAATTTTAAAATGGATCCTAAAATGTATGGGCAGCCAGTGAAGTGAGGCTAGAATAGGGGAAATGTGATCGTATTTGCGTGTTCCAGTTAACAGACGTGCTGCAGCGTTTTGAACCATCTGCAGACGAGCACCAGAAGACCCACTAACCCCCACATACAGTGCATTACAGTAATCCAGCCGAGTGGTGACAAAGGCGTGGATTACGGTCTCAAAGTGTTGCCTTGAAAGAAATGGCTTTATTTTGGCCAGCTGCCTCAACTGAAAAAAGCTAGATTTAACGACTGCCCTGATCTGACTATCAAGCTTACGGTCAGCATCGATTTAATTGTTGTACTGGGCCAAGGCCCCCAAATCAACAGAAGGGGTGCCACCAAAAACCATCACCTCTGTCTTTTTTACATTAAAACTTAAAAAGTTAAGAGACATCCAGGCCTGTATATCAGCAAGACACTCGAGTAACGGTCTGACAGTGTCGTTCTTTTTAAGAGGCACATAAATCTGGCTATCGTCTGCGTAAAAATGGAAAGACATGCCATGCTTCCTGATTATTGAACCTAGTGGGAGCAAATACAGAGAGAAGAGAAGAGGGCCTAAAACTGAGCCCTGTGGGACCCCACAAGAGAGAGGAGCAGAGGAGGACTCAGAGTCACCACAGCTGACACAGATAGTCCGACCTTCCAAGTAGGACCTAAACCATTCAAGCGCTATGCCCTTGATGCCCACCCACTGCTCCAAACGTGAGATCATGATTTCATGGTCCACAGTGTCAAATGTTCTCTCCCTAATGTTCTCTCTTATTGTCACTATTTTTGAAAATTAAAGCATAGAGAGGACAGGAAATGACCTATGTACAGGATCAGCAAATTACGCCAAACTCAACATTTTAGAGAACACATGCCTACTACCGCTTACCAGCTTCAATCACCCCCATGTGATGTCAGTTCATTATACTGTGGACTGAAAACCAAATATTAAAAATATAAGAACTAATCCTTTCAAACAGGCTACAATGGAAGGAAATATTAACATTGGTTTGGGGAAAAGTATGTGGTAAGGAGAGTTAAAAGAAACTATAAGATCTAGTCTGGAAAAAAATAAATAAAACAGAAGTACAAGTTTTGCTTCCTAAAAATGGCTGTTTCAGAATACTGAGACATTTGATCACTGGAAACTGGGACTGCCTACATTGTGCCACAATCAGAGAAAGCAGCCTCTGAATTGAGACATAGCCATATATAGTGCTGTAAAGTCCAGTTGATTCTAATGAATCTGTTTGTCCGAAATGGCTTGCCCTGGAAGGTCCGATTCATTCTATTGAATTTGTTCGTCCGAAACTACTCTGCTTGGGAGGTTTGATTCATTCAAATGAATCGGTTCATCCACTCTCTCGTATATAACTCTTAAACATTTCGTTTGGATGGTTCTTATAAATGAACAGATTCGAGTCAAGTAATTCCAGATCGTTTTTTGTAGCAGACTGTTCATCAGATGTATGAATTGGCCCTTGGTTAAATAGTTTCAGTGTAGTAAGCTTTTTAGCTTAAAGTAGGCCTATAGCTTATGAAATGACCTTGACTGTGGTTTAACTACTTTAAGTGTTAGGGTTAGACTGACAAGCTACAGTTTCAATGCATAGCTTCCTCAACATTCTGATGCACCTAAACTTTAATAGTCAAGCACTGACAACAACAAAAACTTCACCTCTCATTTCTCCAAGTAAAATCTCTGTAGCCCACTCACAATGACCATAGAGACACATATACTGTAACCACATCCATGCAACTGGACATATTTGTCTTCTTTTAATGGTCTTTCAATTATGATTTAAAAGGTGATCTGAGTGACCTATAAATGGATGA
Source organism: Mylopharyngodon piceus (assembly GCA_039654765.1). NCBI lineage: Eukaryota > Metazoa > Chordata > Actinopteri > Cypriniformes > Xenocyprididae > Mylopharyngodon > Mylopharyngodon piceus. The sequence goes on along the minus strand of CM077456.1, from coordinate 6,995,259 downwards.
CGAGGATAAGGAAATTGTGTCCAAAATTTGCCCTTTCATGTGGTGTGTGTGTGTGTTTTATCATTGAGTGAGAACAACCATATTCTGTCTGCACTGTACAGAATACACCACTTCATAGAACCGCAAGTAAAAGTAATGTTTTCCCATTTTCTCCCATAATTATGGTTTTTGTGGAGAATATAGGAAATAGCTGTGGTGAAACTGAGCTGGACAAAGTTCAAACATGCATGCTAACATACATATTTGTTTCAGTTTATTCATTTGGCAGATGCTTTTATACCCAAATAAATCCTTTGCTTTTGTACCACAGTCAGGCATTGATATTAAAATACATTTTACAGAACTGTTATCTGAATATTATCAAAACACTATATTGTTTAAACCCATAACATATAAACAGCATTACATATTGTAATGATCATGGCCTTTGGTCTACATCTTCAATGCTTTGGATTACATAAGATATTTTTACAAACATTTATGAAGTGCAAACTGTCAGACCTTTCCTTTTAACATTGTGTTTACTGTATGTGTTTTTGTGATTTCGAAAAGTGCTGTCTATGGAAACGCCAATTTCATCACATTTCTCATGATCATGTGGGAGGTGACTTTTAACATCTTTTTTGGTTTCATGTATTGCAACATCAACAAAGCTGGACAATTTAAAGATCGGTGTGATGAAAATCTGAGTGTGTGTCATTTTGCATGTGTGTGTACGTGCTCATTGACCTGACTTTTTTTTTTGTTTTTTTTTGTGGGTGGACACTAAATGAAAGCTACACTTATAAAAATTACAAAATGTGTTGAAGATCAGATCCTGAAACCTCTGATATCATCTTTTCGCCTGCACACAATTAAAGAAACAAGTTTCACAGGACCTGCCATCATAAAAATAAGGTAGGTTAACTTCGGATATGGAATTACACTCTACTTGGCACTCTACCGTTTAATGATTGTTTTTATTTAAAACAACCTGTTTTTCTTATTGCTGATAAGCCACATATTTTGATTATGTTGGTGTTGTACTATTCTTTATTATAGCAAAACCTATATATTCGCTTGTATTCTTTCCTCAATTTTACATTTTTTTACAACTTTAATGAAATTAATTATTTTATTTTAAATGACAGTTATGAACTTGAGGCGAACTGATTACATACACAATTAAAAGTGATGGACCATTGAGTTAAAAAAACAAAGTAAAGTATTATTTGATCAGAATTGTTATATATCCCTTGTGCTGTGTTGAAAATCCTCACTGATTTGAGGATAAAGTTCATCTCTGTGCAAAAAAAAAGCCTGTAATACTCAAAATAGTTTGTTTGTATATGAACATGTGTATGTGCGCGGATGCACAAGTATGCATGTATCCACACATACAGAGGTCTGAGGTCTTCATTTTTACAAGTCCACATGTACATATGTGAACATGAACACGCTCCTGAACACTAATTGTTTCTCTGATTTTCGACTCCCCCATTCATTTTCAATGGGCAGTCATTTTGACCCAATATAAGATCAGATCAATGAGGACTACGATCAATCAGTTTCAAAAATAAATACAAAACCTGTCCTAATTTAAAGAAAACAAGTTGACAAAAAGATTGAATCCAATATTTGGTGATAAAATTGCGTAACAAGTGATTTATAAGCTATTTTTGTAGGCCAGTCATTTTTGACCGGGAACACCACAAGTGTGACTTTGTGCCATTTTGTAATAAATAAAAACCAAAATAAAACCATTTTAAAACAAATTTCCTGCTTAAACATTAAAGCACACTAGTGTGATAAACAGTGCAAATTTTTTTAATATTTTTTTGTAAAATTGACAAAACCTGTCCCAATTGAAAGAAAACAAGTTGACAAAAAGATTGAATCCAATATTTAGTGATAATGTAGCATAATGAAAGATTTATAAGCAATTTTTTGTAGGCCGGTCATTTTTGACCGGGAACACCACGAGTGTTACAATGTGGAAAAAACCCCACATAAAATTACATAAAGTATCAAAAAATTTTTGAGAAGTTGTTAGACTCTGGGTGAGTAAAGTCAGTAAAATTTAGTCCAATGCGATAACATTAACTAGCATTTTCAGGTACAGGAAAATCCTCTCCAGGCCAAAATGACCCGAACACAACATTAGGGATATATATATATGTGTATATATATATATATATATATATATATATATATATAAGTACCCAAAATGAATTAAATCTCATGTTTAACCACTATCTAATCCCGGAAGCACTGGCCGAAATGAAGCTGTTCTCAGTGGGTACACGAGCACTGAACGGCCGCTGACGGCTTGGAGCTCGCATCTCTGAAAACGTCTAAACAAATTGTAAAAGTATAAGAGTCATATATTTCAGGTCTAAACAACTACATTCTCGCCTAAAAAACTCTTAAAACTACAGTTAAAACTACATCAAGTGTAGTATTTGTAAAAAATACGGTTGATTTGCTCATGGTGAAAATGTAGGAGTGCTGTTATCACTAGAATAGCACATGGCTCTCAGCCAATCAGATTCAAGAACCAGAAAGAACTGTAGTGTATATATCTATATATATATATATATATATATATATATATATATCTCCATGTAATTCCTATTCTCCCATTGTACTTTCCCTCAGAAATCTTTTCATTTGCAGGTCAGCATGGGAGACTGGGGATTCCTCTCCAAACTTTTAGACAAAGTGCAGTCTCACTCAACCAATATTGGAAAGGTTTGGCTGACGGTTCTGCTGATCTTCAGAATAATGGTTCTTGGGGCTGGACTGGATAAAGTCTGGGGAGATGAACAGTCCAGTATGGTCTGCAACATCAACACTCCTGGTTGCCTGAATGCATGCTACGACAATGTGTTCCCCATTTCCCACATGAGATTCTGGGTGCTCCAAATCATCTTTGTGGCCACGCCAAATCTGGTCTACCTCGGCTACGTTCTGCACGTCATCCACAAAGAAAACAAACTGAGACAGCATTTACAAAACCAGGCAGAGAAACACGGAATCAAACAACCCAAATACACTGATGACAATGGGAAGATTTATTACAAAGGGAGCCTGCTTGGTTGCTATATGTTGAGTCTCTTTGTGACTCTTTTGTTTGAATCAGGGTTTATTGTAGGCCAGTACTATTTAATTGGCCTTTGGATGCCCACACAGCTAGAATGTAATGTAGACCCTTGCCCTAAAATTGGCCTGCATTGTTTTACATCCCGCCCAACTGAAAAGAGCGTCTTTATTATCTTCATGCTTGTTGTAGCGTGTGTGTCTTTGGCTTTGAATCTAGGAGAAATGTTTTATCTGATGGGTCGTAGGAACCAGCACAAGAGGACAACTTCAGTGGCTGAAGTGCAGAAATTAACCCACACTGAGACATTTTGCTAAATGAAACAGTCTGAAATTACATCACATTTCCCTTGAACTCAAGTCTTGAGCTCGAGCCCTCCACCATTTCCTGTTCTATTCAAAGATTACATGAGCAGGAGAACAAAATTCTACAAATTGTGGGAAAAAATCCACATGTTCTGTGAGAGATCATTATTACCCCTGAATGTGCTGCATGCACTTTTTAAACAGTCCACGTTTTTTCCCCAGGTGAAACAAAGTAGATTTACATGTAAAAATAGTGTTTACATCTCTTATGTATGCCACTGTATCTGTTTTATATTAGCTTTGTAGAAATAATTGGCTTGGTAGCTAATTTATGTACACTGTTTAGCGATTATTATGAGCATAATTATTGTGAACATGTCATGTGTCAAATAAAAATACACATAAAACAACAGCGAAAATAGTGTGTTGTTTATAATGTGCAAGTTTAATGGTTATTTCTAAATATTGGGAGTTGGGTAGATTGTCCAATGTTAACCAGGAAAAATGTGACTTGCATTGCTGTTATGTCTTTCCATCACATGGAGGCGTATGAAGACCACAAATCATGCGTTGGAAAATCAGGAAAAGAAGTCACCAATGCATCTTCAACGCATGAAATAACATTTCAGACAGAATAATACAATATTATATAGCCGTGAAAAAACAATTAATACGAACAAATTTTTTAAATTTTTTTCCATTTTTATTTTTTATTATAAAACTTATATTAAATTCAAATTTATTAAATTTGATGAAAAAAAAAATTAAAAAGTAAAAAAAAAAAACTTGCTTGACACCTTACAATAAAAAAAATTAAAAGTGTACTTCACATAATGTATTTTTATAGTTACAGTGCATTATATATATATATATATTATGTGCTTCAAGTATTCCTAATAAGATTCCCATGAAGGAATAGTTCACCCAAAAATAAAAGGTCGTTTCAACACTGCATGGTTCTCTTTCTTCCATAGATCACTAAAGGCACTAAAGACACAACGAAGAGAAACAACTAAGTTTGACGCATCAGGCACGGCCATATTTGAATATTTGTGAGTTAAAAACTTAAAATATGTGCATATTCAAATGGCAATTAGATTCAACAGCATGGACTACATTTATGATATCTTTATGGTGCTTTTTTGTTATTTTTGGAGTCATGGAGGTTTGGAACAACATGAGGGTGAGTAAATGATGCTAGCTGATATGTTTGAATGCTCCTTTAATTCTTTTCTGAATTAATGAAACTCTAACACTTCCCAATATACATGTGCCTTGCCACACATCATTACCTGAGCAACACTTTAATTTAACAAGAAAAAACATAGGCTTGTTACATTAGCCTATCTACAAAGGTTTTAACACATTATTTCCACGTTTTACCGGTAGGACTTATGCTGCATTCACGTGCTATAGGAAATTTGATTCCCATTTCTGAAGTCGTAATTACGAGCTTATTGCATTCAAGTTTCTACATGAGAGGGCGTCCATGTGCATTTTTTTATCTAGGAAACTCGTATTTACGATAATTCCGCGAGCACGTGAAGGCAGCATAACTCATATAGTTCCACGTGGTTTGCTTTAACCAAATAGGGAGAGAAGAAAGTATTTCGGAAAATATGAACAGTGTTGGGGGTTACGCATTACAAGTAACTTGAGTTACGTAATCAGATTACTTTTTCAAGTAACTAGTAAAGTAACGCATTACTTTTAAATTTACAACAAAACATCTTTTTCAAATAAGTAACGCAAGTTACTTTGTTTTCCCATGACTGACAGCTCTCTTGTCCCCATGTTGAGAGAAATCGGGAGTAAGAGCAGAGAAGTTGTGTGTAAACATGACAATTATTGCAGTTCTAGACTAAATGTGAGCATTTACTCATATCACTTGCACAAAAACAGAGTATTCCTTTAAAAATTAATAAAAACAGTGAAATGCAATCCCAGAATATTGCACAAACCTGTAATAATTAAATAAATTAAATTAAACAAATATACTTCATGCATTTAATCTCACTTTATTAACCAATGTCTTTGCTGCTGACCTTCAATGATCCAATTCAACCATACTTATAAACAAAAATGACTTTAGATGAACATCACATTTGTGATCAGCCTGAAGCTTATTCATTTCACTTTTGATATCTTTATGGTGCTTTTTTGTTATTTTTGGAGTCATGGAGGTTTGGAACAACATGAGGGTGAGTAAATGATGCTACAGTTGATATGTTTGAATGCTCCTTTAATTCTTTTCTGAATTAATGAAACTCTAACATTTTCCAATATACATGTGCCTTGCCACACAGTCTGAAGCTTATTCATTTCACTTTTGGTGTGAAAGGGCCTTTACATTTGCCAAAAAATATTAAAAAACAAAAAAAGCAAGCTCAGTCAAGGTGAGAAAAAGTATTAAAAAAAAACGTAATGTATTACTTTCCATAAAAAGTAACTAAGTAACGGAATTAGTTACTTTTTTTATGGAGTAACACAATATTGTAATGCATTACTTTTAAAAGTAACTTTCCCTAACACTGAATATGAAACTAAAGTCTGTTACATACTGAACTATTATCTAAGTGTAATGCCATTTTATGACAATTCCGTTGTCAGATCCAAGTAGAGCATCACAAAAATGTTATAAGATGAGAAAAGTGATGACACATCATTACCTTAACAACGGTTAGAAGTTAAATATAGTCCATATAAAATTACCTGTCCTATGGCACCATGCACCAACAATCATTTTGGTGCAAACATTGTTCAAAATACATATGCTCATTTCACAGCAAAACAAAAACTGTGCAAAACAAATTGATCACAAAATGACATTAATTTTAATACCAAGATTCAGCCTCATTTATCTATGTACAAGCTTACAACACCAAACAATCTTTTCACCCTTAAGTTGAGCTAGACTTTGAAGTTCCTGTAATGTACACCTAGGATCCGTTTAAACCTTGCGGGAATGCGGTCATCTTTGTGCCACGATGTCTCTTTGACCTGCGGCATATCAGGTAGAACATCTCAATCACGTTCAAAAGCAGAGAGATACACGCCACCACCAGCATGAAGATGATAAAGATGGTTTTCTCTGTGGGACGAGACATGTAACACTCAACCGTATGAGGGCAAGGAGATTGGGAGCATTCTATCTTTGGGATCATTATGAATCCGTAAATATAGTACTGGCCTACAATAAACGCAGCTTCCAGCAAGATCTTAACAAACAGGCTGGCTAGGTAACTACCTAACAATTGGCCCTTGATTATAACTTTGCCATGATCGTCAGTGTATTTGGGTTGTTTGATGCCTTGCTTTTCAGTGTGGCTTTCAATCTGCTTTATCAGTTTCTTTTCTTTGTGGAGGACGTGCAGAACGTGGCCAAAGTATAGCAGTGTCGGTGTGGATACAAAGATGATCTGAAGAACCCAGAAGCGAATGTGGGAGATTGGAAAGGTGTGATCGTAGCACACGTTCGTACAACCCGGCTGCTTAGTGTTGCAGATCATTTTTGATTGTTCATCGCTCCACACCTTTTCGGCTCCGGCCCCGAGAACCATGATCCTGAAGACAAAGAGGACAGTGAGCCACACCTTCCCAACAACCGTGGAGTGAGACTGCACTTTGTCCAGCAGCTTGGAGAGAAAGCCCCACTCTCCCATGCTTGTGCCTCTTGTATCTTCTCTGTCTGGAAATCTAGGGGAGAAAGACAGCATTTTTGAGTGGTTAGTTTTTGATTTGATTCAAAACCCATATGCTATTATTTTTCAGTGAACACATATAAGTAGACATTTTTAAAGAATCTTTACATGGCTCCAAAAGGTGAAAAAAATACCAAAAACATCTAATTTATGGACTATATATATTATTCTTTATATAGTCTCCAATATTATACTTTAACTTTGTGGGAGGAACAGAGTAAAGCCCCAAGAAGCCATGGTTTACAATGAATTCATAACAGCTAAGGGGCGTTGTTAGGCACGACATGGAGCGGAGTGCCTAAAAAGCCCTTAGCTGTTATAAAATTCACTGTAAACCATGGCTTCACGGGGCTTATTGCTTTTATAAAACGGTTACTACACAATACAAATATTAAAGCCACAAAATATGCATCAATGCAACTTTCATGTTGTAAAATCATTAAAAGCCTTCCTTCCGCTGCAAAAAATATTCCCTGACCGTGAACGGCAACAGAAGTTGCATTTATTACGCCATTAGATGGCGGCAAAGATCGTCTTTATAAGCGAGTCACTCAGTCGCAAAGACTTTTATATTGAAACTTGTTGTGAACACGGAACAAGACGCAAATGACAAATGCTTTGACTAGCGCTGTCAGTGTCAGTATGGCACGGGAAAACCCGTTAAATGTTAAAAGGACAAGATCGCAGCGGACATTCAAACTGATTTTTTATTATGAACATAGGACTGACCTGAAGGAAAATGCTAAATCTGAATGCAGGTAATACACTCAGTCAGTCACTCGATATCTCTCACAATACTCTTCTACATAATGCAGTAAGCTTCAATGAACAAACCTTATGTTTACGTTTCCTTTTTTTTTTTTTTTTTTAATAAAGCATAAAGAAACAAAACAGTGAACGAAATTGCTGCTAATACAATGCTATATCAGATATGTACAATAACAATTGTAGAAAAAATAACATTACGATGTCCAGAAATCAATTTCAATAGTACACTGAGAGCTCATGTTTAATGTGATAGTTTCATAATACAATATATTATTAGTTCTGAGATTCTTCAATTTAGTGAATAAATATATAGATCCACAATAAACATTCGAATTCCCTAATAGTCTAAGGGTAGATTTTTTGTTAATAGTATCAAAGGTTGCATGTTCTAATCCGCCCTCGCATAGTTTTTTTTCCTTATTAAAATCAAAGATGTCCATCAATGGTTGTATATCAAGAGCAGGGACACGTTTGTGTGCTTTTGTTTTGTGATTTTACCGGAAAAATAGAACCTCCGCGACGGCGTTAAGCAATCTATTAACGACGCGCCCTTCTGTGAAGACTGTGTGCACGAGCAAAAAGAGAACGTAAACCCCGCCTACTTTTTAATTTGACTGGCCCTCTCAATCATTTTGACATTGACGAGCGTTCTTAGACCACTGAGGCAGACCAGACTAAAAATGTAACTTTTAAATCTTTTTGTCATCCTAACAACATGCAGAGTGATGTAATGAAGTGCAGCAGAGCAGTACAAGAATTTCAAATATTGGGGGGGACGATTTGGGCATTTCTAATTATTGGGGGGGACTTGTCTATGGTGGTTACGGCCCTGCTATAAATTTGTCTGTTGTATGTAACGGAATGTAATGCGGTCAGCTGTATGTTTTCGGGAATTTTACAATGGCTTCGTTCGAACGCGGCTCAACCAATCAGAATCAAGGGCCGGAACTATCCGTTTTATAATAATTCATGTAATACTCCAGACATAATACAATATTTATAGTTGTGAAAAACTATCGTACTTAGAAAACAAAGAAAAAAATGGATTTTTTAAAAAAATATATATTATATTATATTATTATATCCACCTTATTCCTACGCCCCATGACGCTTTGCGCGAATTATGGGTGTAACCAAAGAACTTAAGGTGCGTTCACGCGGCCTCGTAATTCCTGTAGTTATGAGATTCTAGCTTGTAAAAAGCCTTCACGTCCTCGTAGAGCTCGTAATTAAAAAAAAGAAAACTCCTAGCTAACAAGCTGTAATTACAAACTCTACGAGGACGTGAACGCTTTTTACAAGCTAGAATCTCGTAACTACAGGAATTACGAGGTGGCGTGAACGCACCTTAACTCTTTGGTGTAACTTCCGTTAAGCTGTAAACAATCAGTGAAATGTTCGCTCTATGAACGCAATAATACGTCTTTTTTTAAAAAAACTGGGTACAATGAGATGACAGTATTCTACTCACCCTTCAACCATCGAACATTAAAAGGACATTTAAAAGTGTCAAAGCATCAATAAGGTACTTTCAACACACCATGAATATCCCCAAAAGTGAGATTCTTTCCACAGCAATAACGGACAGGTTAAATATCATTGTAGTAATATATATCTGCATTATGTAACATACGTTTCCTTAATCAAAAATGTTCATTAACTTCAGCATTAACTTCAAACATTATTAATGGGATATATCGTAAATTAAATCGGGAGAACAGACCACAAAGTGCAGTATATGTTGTCTTATTTCATACTATTACAGCGGAATGCAAAGGGAAAAAAAAGAAAATAATCACGAGACAAAGAATGCAGCGACTGAAAAGAGCTCTTGCCATTAGATATTCTTGTTATAACATGTCACGTTAAAATTCCAAGCGTTACATTATTCTCATGATGTCTGAAAATAAAACATGAAGGAACATTGACAGCTCATTCAGTCAAACTGACGGATAAGTTTTAATTGTAGAGCAACCTTATGATTTGAAATGATTCGTTTCAGTCTTTTTGAAGTTCACAAAACCGGAAGTGCCACCCATAATTTAAAACGCAGTAGGCTCATCAGGAATAAGGTGGATATATATATATTTTAATTTATTAAAAGTTTCTTTCAAAATTCAAAGTGTACCCCACATAATGTGTTTTCACAGTGCATTTGTTTAATTATTGTTATTTTATGTTTGTGCTTGAAGTATTCCCACCCAAAAATCAAAGGTCAACACTGCATGTTTTTTTTTTTTTTCCATAGGTAAAATTGTAGTCATTATTCAATGATAATGTTGAAAAAATACACATCGCCTGACTTATGTGTTACTAAAAATTGGTGCTTTCTTGCATCAATAATGTCAATATGACATTTTTTATCTGCATGTGGTCTACATGTGAGCTTCAGGCAGAAGGGTAAGATTATTAGAGAATAAGTAAATAATTATGTATACAAAAAGAAAAAAAGAAACTTAACCACTGTACCTTCGTGGACTGTGACAACAATCCGATGTTCAGAAGATAAGAGCGTCCAAGGTGCAGCGTTAAAATCTGATTAAAACAAAATACGAGTTAAAAATATTAATTTTAATTGAACATCAATACAGTTGCACTTCAGTTGACAAAACCAAAACACAACATTTATTGCTGTCTGTATTTATATCTTAAAGAGATTTTTGAAAACAAACAATTCAAAACAAGTAATTACATTGGTGTTTTAATGACAAAATGGGAATGTGCCGCTAATTAGCAAGCAAATGTTTCATCATGCAGCCTTCAAGATACTCAACAATGTTTTAACAATGTGAATGACTGACTATTCCAATCTAGCATTCGGTTCGAAACAGTGAATGGTTAACATTCAGCAATCACCAAAATCCGTCTGTATATCAGTAAAATTTAATATTATTAGATTATAGTCAGTTTTGTTACATGTTTAGAATCCTAAAGGAAACTTAACAATACATAATATCACATATAAATTAGTAAATAAAGCCATACAAAAATGTAAAATAGGAAAAATGTATATTTTTACCTGTGACAACTTTCGTCTCAGTCCGGAGCTGATTGACTGTGTTGTTCAATGATTAAATGCCATGTGTCAGGTGTAAAGATTGAACTTCAGTGCACTTGATTTCGCAATTTTTTTTTTTTTTTTTTTTTTTGGGCTGTCACCTTCCTCTTGACGTCTGATTAAAGTTCCATGGCCATATTTGGGATAACAGGATAAAATTGAGCCCAAAGTTAATTATTAATCATGTTAGAATCTAGGATAAGTACACACGTATGAGACAAGATGTCTGTACCTTTTTTATTCTCACATACTCATGCATATAAATACATAAATATACATGCAATTCACACAAGCTTGGCATAATATATTGATTTGCCATAAGTGTGACTCATAACATTGCAGGAATTTCTGAACACAATGAATACTGGGAAGTAAAACCCACTTTGTTTTTAATGTTTCACCATGAGACAAAAGAACAGAATAAATATTCTCTTGGCATGCACAACAGGAGGAGCTTTTATAACATAATGAATCCTTGAGTTTTAGTGCTTAACGGTTTTCATCATCTGAGCTGTATTATTCTATGCTGTAGTCAGTAAAAAGAACGGTGATAAAAATCAGCAGCGTGGCCATATTTGAGATACGAGAGAACAACATACATCAGCATAAAGATAATGCAACTCTTTTAACATAAAGATAACGCAAGTCTTTTAATGCAACTTGCCGTGCAAAGAGGTAAAAATTAATTAAAAAATAAATGTAATGAATCAAATTTCAATTTCATAAAACTCTATAAAATGCATTAATAATTGTAAAATATAAAAATAGATAAATAAAAAATTTTGATACAAAATTTTATTGGATCACAGGAAACAACTTGATAATTCTGAATCCTATTCCTTTAATAAACATCTGTTGTGACTGGTAAATATAAAATGTGCAAATATTGATTTAAAATAAATACATAAAAATCATTCTCTAAAATTTTACTATGTCTTTAAAACATTTAAAACATGTTATGTCTTTAGGGTAGAGAACAATTAATAATATAATTAAGATAATTAATGAGATATTAGCAATTAAGAACTTATAGCCTGATTTGTGATTAAAATATTTAAAAAATGTCTTTTATGATTATTTATATACAATTTTATATGTGATTTTTAAATAAATTCATTGCCATTTCATGAAACGTCATGTGTTTTTAAACTGGATTGGATATCTTGTGAAGAAAGAAACTTCTGTTGTTTTAAAAGTTTTATTAAATATCAAATCAAATAAGGATATTGTCATTCTGCTCTCTGAACATCACTGACATCTGTTTACATTTAGAATACACATATCACTATAAATTTGTCTGTTTGTAATGTAAAATGTAGCTAATGGAAATGACAACATCAGACAAACTAGACATGTGGACACCAGTGCTCAAGTCACATACTGACTCTTTGGTATATTTACACACAATATATACAATCATATAACAATAAGCATTTTTTACCTTAGTATATCAAAACTATCCAAGCCAAACATGTATTATGCACACAAAATGATCATAAAATAATGAAATAACACAATCCGTTTGAAGAGTATCATAATACTTTCTTTCTCAAGTGTGTAAAATACTGGACAATTAGCTAAGGGCTTTGAAGAAAACAAACTATATAGATGTTTCTCTTAAAACTTGGCAGATTTGTTAAATTTCTGAGATACAAAAGTCCAAATCTAATGATCTTCCATCAACTGTTTTTCTTCTTTCGCCCCATCCAGGCTTCCTCCAAGACTCTGACCGCTCTCATACTGCTTGTTCATTTTGTTTTGTTTCAGAGCATCTTCCGAGGTCATCTCCCAGGAAGATGGCAAACTGGCGGGGTTTCTAGCAGAAGTGATATTATGTGTCTGTTTCTTGTTGGTCCGGCATCCCACCCTGATGCACAGCAGGTAAAACACCTCTATGACATTCAGTAGCAGAGACACACAGGCTACCACTAGCATAAAGATGATGAAGATGGTCTTCTCTGTGGGACGGGACATGAAACATTCTACGGTGTAAGGACAAGGAGATTGGGAACATGTAAACTTGGCGATCATAATAAAGCCATATAAATAATACTGTCCAACAATGAACGCAATCTCGAAGATGATTTTAAAAAACAACTGGGTCAGATAGCTGCCGAGCAGGTTTCCTTTAATTTTGATGTGGCCAGTGTCATCTGTGTATTTGGGTGACTTCAACATGTGGCCCTCGCCAAGTCTTTTTATCTTCTCCCTGAGTTTGTTCTCTTGGTGAATGACCTGCACCGCATGGCCGAGGTACACCAAAGTTGGAGTGGACACGAATATAATCTGCAAGACCCAGAAGCGGATGTGCGAGATGGGGAACTGCCAGTCGTAGCAGACGTTCTCGCAACCGGGTTGCAACGTGTTGCAAACCAAACTGGATTGTTCATCACCCCAAACGCTCTCCGCCGCTGCTCCCAGCACCAGGATTCTGAAGATGAAAAGGACGCTCATCCATATTTTGCCGATGACGGTGGAGTGAGATTGCACTTTGTCTAATAACGCCGAGAGAAATCCCCAGTCTCCCATGTTTGCTGATGCTCAGACTTTCCTACAAAAAAAGACAAAAGAAAGGGAAGGAAAACAGATTAAATACAAAGTCCACTTTAGGTTTAACTTAATCAATAAGCCTTTAAATGAGGCTTCAATAATAGCATACTCTTAATAGATTAATATACTTAATAATTAATAAGTCCTTCAGACAAGTTCAGTTATTGTGCTCAGATTTGTACATGTAGAAAAGCAAAATGACAAAAAGATTATATGGGTAAAAAACTATAAGAATAACAAATATTGATTCAAAATGTACAGGAAACAACTTGATAATTCTGAATCATATTCATTGAATAAACATCTGTGGCTACTGGTAAATATAAAATATGCAAATACTGACTTAAAAGAAATACATGTTAAAATCATTCTCTAAAATGTTACTGTCTTTAAAACATTTACGGTCTTAAAGCATAATATGTTTTTAAGGTAAAGAACAATTACTATGATAATTAATTAGATATTAGCAATAAGCACTTAGCCTGATTACAGTCAGAATATAATTATTTTTATTTAATTTAATTTAAATATTCTCTTTTTTTTCACCACAAGGCAAACATCTATCATATTTGTGACCTGAAACAATGTATACATGAACAGAAATATACAAACAATGTTATATCGATTTCACACTTACCTTTAGCGAGTTGCACCTCCTATTAGAAACTAAGCCGCATACCAAGTGATAGCAGAGAATAGTTGAACCTTGATTTCTGGGCTTTACTAAGATTGCATAATAGCTGAAAGTGGCCTACTGTCACGTTGTCCAACGGTAAGCAATGAAAAGAACTAGATCTTGAATACAGGAAAACACAGGAGTGTCAAATTAATGATTGAAAGGCTCTAACAATGATATATACCACACTTAAGTGTCTGACCCACACAACTAATATTATATATTATATTTAATAATACTATTATATATATATATATATATATATATAAACACACACACAAATATATATTCTTTTCTTTCAGATATAAACATTTTTTTTTCAGAATCCTGAAAAAATGTATCATGGTTTCCAGAAAAACATTAAGCAGCACAACTGTTTTCAACATTAATAATAAGAAATGTTTCTTGAGCACCAAATCAGCATATTAGAATGATTTATGAAGGATAATGTAACACTAAAGACTGTTAAATTGTAATAATAGGTCACTATATGACTGTTTTAATGTATTTTTGATCAAATAAATGCAGCCTTGGTGAGCACATGATGAGCTTTTAAAAAAATTTTTTAAAAATCGAACTGACCACGAAATAAACGGAACAGAAATAACTGAAACACAAAAACACAGTTTACATGAAACTAGCTTGTATTGAAACTTTCTACAAAGTACAATTTTAGACAGAAATGACAGAAAAACTAAAACAGATCTGAAATTTCAGCAATACATTATTGATTTGTTAAACAGAAAGAGGCGGTCATAGTGTGCTTGGAGTTGGGGGGTCCCAACCATGCATGAATCACTTGGATCAGTGGATGTTTGCTCAAGTTGACCGTGTGAAAAAATTTGTGTACAAAGGCCTGCTGATCAGATATGGACCTCTTGCATGTCAGCACTATGGTCTTCTGAAGCCACGCTCTTGGTTGCCGCTTTGCCAGGTTCCCTCCTCTGAAGCTCCAGCTCACAGTTTATCCAGTTCTGGATCACCTGATCTGTATTTTTAAAGTCCTTCCTGTTCACAACCGGGGTCACGGGGGTGATGGTGTAGTCTTTTCTACGGCTGAGACACTCGTTGATCTTCTTGGTGCACAGATATAGGATCTCAATCACATTCAGGAGTAAAGAGACGCAGGCCACCACCAGCATGAACCAAATGAAGATGCTTTTCTCAGTGGGCCTCGATAAGAAGCAGTCCACCTTGTGAGGACACGGAAAACGGACGCAGACATATCTGGCCTGAAGGGTGAAGCCAAAAAGATAGTACTGCCCCCAGATGAAACCCACTTCCAGAAGTATCTTACATTGCAAGCTCAGAATGTAGCTTCTCAAGAGACGTCCCCGAATGTTGACCTTCCCATTGTCCCTGCTGTACTTGGGAAATTTGTAGCCTTTCTTGAGGAACAGACTGATTTGCTCATTCTGAAGCTCTTTCTTCATCATCTTTCTCACTTTCTTCTCGACGTGTATGACGTGGACGACGTGGCCCAGGTAGGCCAGAGTAGGTGTGGACACAGAGATGATCTGCAGTACCCAGAATCGGATATGCGAGATGGGGAACGCCTGGTCATAGCACACATTTTCGCACCCCGGCTGCTCTGTGTTGCAGATGAAGTCCGACTGCTCATCACCCCACACTCTCTCTGCACCGGCGCAGAGGACTAGAATCCTAAACACAAACAGGACGGTGAGCCAGATTTTTCCCACCACCGTTGAGTGCGTCTGGACTCTATCCAGCAGTCTTCCTAGGAAGTCCCACTCACCCATTGTAATGTTAATCGAATTCCTGAAAGAAAAAACATTATTATTAATTGGACAGAGCAGTTCGGCAGCAATTAATGTGCAATATTGCCCAGAATTTGATTTCATGTATTTTATGCAAGCACTATTGATAAACTATTGATAAATTATCAAGTCAAGAGACAAACCAGGTTCTTTTAGAGAAGAACGTACACAGGAACCAAGGTTTTTGCCCTGAAAACCCAAAACATTGATAATGACAGTGGTAATACATCTTCAACTCAGCTTGTTGCTTTTTTATAATCTGCATAACAATGAAATTTTCAGTACTTGTCTGCTCTGGGATATAAAATGACGCTTACATTTCAGATCACATTACAGATCATTTTGTTTGGAGGCTTCATTTTGAACATTTTGACTGAAATATGTAATTTATTTCTGTGATGTCAAAGCTGAATTTTCAGCATCATTACTCCAGTCTTCAGTGTCACATGATCCTTCAGAAATCATTCTAATATGCTGATTTGGTGCTCAAGAAACATTTTTGTTAATTAGTATTAAGTAGAAAACAGTTGTGCTGCTTACTATATTTATGGAAACCATGATATTTTTTTCAGGATTCTTCAATGAATAAGAAAGTTCAAAAGAACATTTTTTGGAAAATCATCTTTTGTAACATTATACTGTAAATGTCTTTTCTTTCAAAAAAATATTACAGACTCCAAACATGTGAACAGTATTATAAGAGAATCATAAACAAGCATATAAATAACAAGATTTTCACTTACCAAATATAAGAAGACGGAGAAGAAGGCTCACTCGCTCAGCGAAGACTCGAGGGAGATGTGCGTAACAGGATTTCTCAAAGCCATCTACTTCCTATCGAAGAGGCAGCTTTTGAACCAAAACAAAGATTGTCACATTATCAGTGTGTAGACTCCAACCAATTTTCAGCCTTGACATCTGGAATTGGAATATTTAGCTAGAAAATGTTCAGCTGTTTCTCATACAAGATTATATGCCATGACATTACTATAATATCCCTTCATTTATGTATCATACTTTTAGTTCTGCCTGGGCCCTGTTCTATAACTCTAAATAATGAGGAAACTTCTGTCTGAATAGCAAAAGAATTGTTCTTAAACAGGTTTCCTAAGCTTATTCCATTGGTCAGATAAATATAGTCCCACTCTCAAACTTAGAACGTTGAGCCAGTGTTGCCGTGGCATATTAAACTGGGAAAAGTATTTTTACAACAAAAAACTACACACTTCACCTTTAAGTATGAAATAAGTCATTCAACTCTTGCTTCCAATTCTGTCTATTTCTGAAATAATTGTATTCTCCAACTCCATACAGACTTATTTTTCATTATTTCTGTTTTGACTTAACTGGAGAAATCCAGTGTTGAAAAAAATATACCAAGTATGGTACTGTTGTTGTTTTGTACTTCTGTTAGGGTTAATGCAAGTGAGGTTACGTGAGTAATGTGCATTATGTGTTCTTGGCAGTTGAGACGCAACATTTGACCTTATCTGCTCATTCAGAGATAATACTGGGTCAGCATGACTGGAGTTTATACAATGGAGAAAATAAATAAATCTAATCAAAAAATAATTTGAACATTGAAAATCAAACAATTTCAAGCAGTCTTTCCCTAAATTAATTAAAGAAAATAATAAAACGTAGTCTTTTTTTATAGGCATTGAGGATATTTATTGATAATTTCATTGTTGCAACATCTAAATTAGATACACTGCAATAACCAAAAACTAGCTACACAATCACTATCAATGCTGAGTATAGCCAGTATACTCAAAAACACTTGGTATTAAAATAAATACTTAATTTACAAAACCTTTTTTTTCTAAATATATTATGAGCTTTGCAAAATGCATAAGGATGGGATTTTTAAATCAAAAAGCAATAGTGCAAAAACATTATAGGGTTACACTTTATTTTAAGGTGACGTAGTTACATTGAACTTACTCAAATAAGTACTGAGTAATATTAATTAACTACATGTACTTGTTATAGAGTTACGGTTAGGGTTTAGTTTAGGGTTAGTTACTTGTAATTATGCATAATTTACTGTTATTACTATATTAAGTACATGTATTAATGTGTAACTACATCACCTTAAAATAAAGTGTTACCCATTATAGAACTGTCATGATTCAAACCACCACAAGAGTTTTGTGCAAACAAATATACTGAAAACATGAGGCATTTCTTTTAGAACTCAGTATGAGGGGTTAAAGGAACAGTTTTAAGTTTCAACACTTTAATCACTCATTTTGTTCTAAGACTGGTTAAAGTAAACTCTGCAACATCAATTTCAAAAACCAGGTCTTTCACATGGATGTTAAACATCACTGTCAGGTGGCCCTTGTGAATACACGTGATCCCAGAATCCATACCCACTCTGGCATGCACTGCACCAGTCCAAACTAGAGAAAAAGTGAAACAGAAAAGCATAAAAATACTAAATACACTGCACATACCATGTTCTCCAAAAGAGGAATTTCACTACAGTGACTTAAAATGTACCTGTATGGTGTGAGGCCAGTATCCTGTGGTTCGGTGAGAGACACCCAGAGTTGAAAGAGCATGGCTGGCATACACTTGTGGGCTTGGCACCAGCCAGCCAGCAGAACCGTAATCCTCAGATCTTTGAGATGCGACTCTTAAAGGCAGCAAACTCTGCACGAAGACTCCTCGATTACCATATTCATAGTGCAGAGAGCGACTGAAGTTATCGAGAAAGGCCTGTGGGGAATTGAAAATGCAACTGATTCATAAGTACAAAGTAAAACACCAAATATTGGATGGAAAATGAGTAGACAAGCAGACAATCTGACCGTGGATGCAGAGAGAGCAGCCTTTCTAGGAGTCGGACGCAAGCAGTGTCCAGCAGAAATGTTGACCACTGCTCCTTTTCCCCTCTCCACCATAGAGGGCAGTGCCAGGCGTGTGACAAGAGTGGCAGCTACTATATTTCTGTTGATAGTGTCCCACGCTACAGATTCAGAGAGGTCTGTAAAGTCTTGAGAG
Organism: Mylopharyngodon piceus; assembly: GCA_039654765.1. NCBI lineage: Eukaryota > Metazoa > Chordata > Actinopteri > Cypriniformes > Xenocyprididae > Mylopharyngodon > Mylopharyngodon piceus. Next base: position 6,976,335 of record CM077456.1, on the reverse strand, counting down.
GAGTCCAGAGACCCATCCAGACTGTTAACGATGAATCCAATATCTTTACCGACGATAGCATTTTTTATAGGTTTGCAGGCTGAGGCCCCCTGACTGAAATCAGCCTCAATCCAAATGGCCTCTACCCCATGAGTGTCTGAGATGGCTTTGGCAGTGTCAGCCACATTACTGATGTCATTGCTGATCAGAATCACAGAGATGCCATGCCTGGCCAGTTCCTCTGCATATGCTTTTGCTATTTCCTCTGAAGCGCCTATGGGAAAAAAGACAATTAGTTAGGTAAATATCTGTAAAATATCAGTATGCTATTGAAGCTTCATTCCACTACGAAATTACGGAATAAAAAAGGTAAATGCGACTTTGTATCTTACAATTCTGACTTTTTTTCTCGCAATTGCGAGTTTTTATCTCACATTTCTGACTTTTATTCACAGAATTGTTAGTTATAACCTCGCAATTGCGAGTTAACGGTAATTTTTTGTTCCCTCAGAATTCTGAGTTTACATCTCGCAATTGTTTTTTGTTTATGCCACTGAATTTTAAAAAAATAGGTAACTGCAAGTTTATATCTCACAATGCTGACTTTTTCACTGCATCCGAAATCGAATACTTCCCTAGGATATAGTATGTGAAAAACAGTACGCCAACAGAGTAGTGTGTCCAAATACATGCATAGTATTCGAAAAACAGTAGGCGAAAAGTCCCCGGATGACCTACTTCCGCCGAGATTCTGAAGTGCTAATTCGATGGACATTTTACTATCCCATGAGGCCACGGGAGAGGATTTATGAATGGCAGTGAAGCAAGACACTGGTAGGTCACGTGACAGTAACAACATGGCGGATGTAGTACGTCGAATTTCATTCATGCTACCCATATTCATAGTACTATATAGAAAGTACTTTTTTGCAAAGTAAATTCAAATCCCAACGTAGTACCTACTCAGACAGTACATGATTTCGGACGCATCTTTTAAGTTTATATCTCGCAGTCCTGACATTTTTTTTTTTTTTATCAGAATTGCAAGAAAATTTTTCAACTTGTAAGATATAAACTTACAAATAAAAAAGTCAAAATTGTGAGATTAAAAGTTGCAGTAACACATAGTATGGGGAACACATATTCACTATTAACTAATACTTTTGCCTCAATAAGCTCCTAATTTACTGCTTATTAATAGTTAGGTAGTTGTTGTATCTTTAATGTTTTGGTATTGGGTAGGATTAAGGGGTGTAGAATATGGTCTTGCAGAATAAAGCATTAATATGTGCTTTTTAACTACTAATAAACAGCCAATATGCAAGCTAATAATTTATTTATTTTTATTCCGTGGTGGAAATAAGCTTTCATGCTATGCAGTATTATAACATATATCAAGGTTCAATGCATAAATTAGATGATGAAACATGATGATTATTCATTTGTAAACCTACCATAAATGACAGCCCATTGTCCATATTGCTGACTAAGATCTCTATGGCACACAAGACGAGGAATAAAATGAAGCCTTATCAGACTATAGCAGTCCCTCATAAATATAACAGCCTTGCTTGCTGTGTAACACGCACCCACGAGCGCCAACGTTTCCACATAACAGCTGCATGATCTGGCAATTTCTCTATACAAAAGCTGGAAGCTGTCAACAGCGGCCATTATAAGCTGAAATCTGTAAAACTGTTTACTCTAAATTAGCTGCCAATGGAAAAATAATAATCTTTTATATTCAATGATTTAGTCTGCACTCAACAGGCCTGTCTATGTTTGTTAATACAAGTACTATTTCACCAGATTCTCCTCTTCAGTCCTGTCGCATCATCTGAATCAGGAAACCCGGAACATTTAAAAAGTCACGTGATACACTCCCGTCACGTGATCAACACTGGCGTCTTCAGTCAGCGTCAAACACATGCAAACATCACCTTTCTTCTTCTTTCTTTGGTTTTATCGTCTTAATTTTTAATATTCGCTGTCGTAAATATTGTTAGACATGGAATATATTCATACGGCTGTGCCGTGAAGCGTATTTTTGCATATGACAGTTGTTTTGTAAGCGCTATTGCGGATGCTTCATCTCAGCTGTGCTTGTTTCCATAGAAACGGGTAGTGCTAACGGATGCTAAGCTGATTTATATACATCTATATGCTCCCGATTATGGATGATTTCTAATGTTATGGAAGCGACGTAGCTTTGTTTGGACGTGATGTGAAATTATTGCAGGTAATGTTTTAAAGCTACTCAAGCTGTACGAGAAATGTCAATGTGTTAAGGAGAAAATATAAGCTTAATGCAAACACTTGAACTCTGATCATCTAATTTTAAATATTTAATGACATATAGCTAGCCTGTGATGTATTATTCCGATGTAGTGGTATTGTGTAGCCTAAATGTTATTAATAACCTATCTATATTTAATATTTTAGCTTTATCAGTTAGCCCTGTGTACACGGTATGAGTACCAATCAGATTTGGGCACACTTGTCATAAATCTTTGTTTCTTATGATTTTGCTTTTGTAGACAAATTATTTTATTTGTTTGTTTGCTTTATCGTTTAATGCGTTAGGCCAGATACTGAAGGAAAAGCAGGCAACAAGGGTCCAACATACTGTTTTAAAGCATTCAGGGAATCTAAACTTTGTGGGAATGTATACTGCATAGACTGTGTATACTTCCCACCACTGTTACTATAAGCCAAACACACCTTACTTAACACTTTGTTTCTCTAAGCAGGAGATTCCCCATAGAGAAGAGGTGATCACACCCCCTGAGGAGCGATGTCTCAGTTCTCCAGCGAGGATGAGGCAGAGCTCCAGACCCTGCTGCGAGAGCTCCTGAAAAGTGTCAAAGACAGAATCTCAGGAGCACCATCAGTAGAATGTGCCGAGGAGATCTTGCTTCATTTGGAGGAAACTGACAAGAACTTTCACAAGTGAGAGATCTGTCTTTTCCAGTACATGTTAAAGGGTTAGTTCACCCAGAAATGACAGAAATTTCTGTCATTAATTACTCACCTTCATGTCGTTCCAAACCCGTAAGACTTTCATTCATCACCGGAACACAAATTAAGATATTTTTGATGAAATCCGAGAGCTTTCTGACCTGCCTATACGCAGCAACATCATAACCAATTTCAAGGTCCAGAAAGGTATTAACGACATTGTTAAAATAGTCCACGTGACTACAGTGGTTCAACCTTAATTTTATGAAGCGACGAGAATACTTGATGTGCGCAAAAACAAAACAAAAATATTATTTTTTTTTTTTTTTAACAAATTTGTCTCTTCCCTGTCATTCTCCTACGTTGTTTACGTTGTATAGACATGTGCAGCACTTCCGGGTTCTACGTCAGAACGCCGACTCAGTATTGTCCAGCTCCTACAGCACACGCATGTGTCATGGTGCTCATGTGTTCAGCGTTGGATAATACTGAGCTGGCGTTCGGACGTAAACACTGAAGCGCTGCACTGTGTTTACTACATCAACAGCGTAGGAGACTGACAGGGAAGAGAAGAAATTGTTGAATAAAGGCGTTATTTTTGTTTTGTTTTTGCGTACAAAAAGTATTCTCGTCGCTTCATAACATGAAGATTGAACCACTGTAGTCACATCGACTATTTTAATGATGTCTTTACTACCTTCCTGGGCCTTGAAATTGGTTATGATATTGCAGTGTATAGGGAGATCAGAAAGCTCTCGAATTTCATCAAAAATATCTTACTTTGTGTTTGAAGGTCTTTAAATTGTGAACGAAGGTGTTACGGGTGTGGAACGACATAAGGGTGAGTAATTAATGACAGAATTTTCATTTTTGGGTGAACTAACCCTTTAAGCCTGATTTTGAGATTACTTTTTGCTTGACCTATTTTTGTGCCCTCTCTCTTTTTTTTCAGCTATGAGTTTGTGAAGTATCTGCGGGAGTATGTGGAGAGCAGTTTGGGAGCGGTTATTGAAGAAGAGACTGAGAATTTTACCAGGGTTGACAGTCATGCTGTTGGGACCGGACAGGACAGTCTGGTTCACGCTGTTACCAAGAAGACTAGGGAGTCCACACAGTATGTGTTTTTATGATTCCTCTTACCATGTGTTTCTTTATATGATAAGATGCTTTTGTGGATGTTTGCTCACTGCATGATGCAAACACATCTGCATAAATGCAATAAAGAAAGTAAACGTTGTCAGGAATCTTTTGAAACTGAAATTAGTGATGAAATGCAGTGATGAAAGTGAAAGTACTATATGTTTACCAAGATGTTTTATTGGATGCTTTCTCATTGCATGATGCAAAAATATCTGCATTAATGCAATTTTGAAAGTTGTTCAATAAGGAATATTTTCAGGCCAATTAAATTTCAACAGCCATTTTCACATTCATTTTCTATGTAAACATTTTTAAAATTCTTTCAATAAAAAGCTCTAAGCCATGAACCAAAGTAACCATCTCCAGGATGAATCACAACATTACAACCACTAGCCTCTTTCACACAATTATCACGGTAAATTACCATAAAATTACCAGAATGACTTTTCCGGTAAGTGCACAAATGTGCTGTTCTTCACACAAACAACGACATACCGTCTTTTTACCGGTAAGATACCATTCACACATCAGTACCAAAATACAGCTAAACTCTTTGATGTCAGGTCATTGGAAATTACCTTTAAACTCTGAGCCGTTTTCTTCATCACCTGGATGAGGAAGAGAGCTTTAGTTTCACTATCTCTCCAATTTGACCACTTTGCTTTTTACTTCTGAGTGACAGGTGTAAGGGCATGATCACACAGAACACAGTTTTGCTCTTAAAAACACGAGACGCATTAATAGGTAGGCTACTATAGTATTGCAGTTAATATAGTACGCAACAACTGCAGAGCCTGCAGCGATGATGAATGTAAAAGAAGGTAGGCTCTCAGAGTGCGAGAAGTGGCGCAACTTTCATATGTCCGTCTAGCACATGTATACATAGAAAAACAATTAAAAGCAGCGGAACTTACTGTAAACAGCTCTGACAGAGCTTTATGATTGGCCCAAAGCAGACTTCTTATGTCAGCGTGTTGTGACCTCGTATGTGCTCATACTGGTAGTGTTCATTCTTTGTTCACACACAGCATCTTACTAGTAATTTACTGGTAATGTTACAACTTCTCATACCGAGAAACTGCCAGAACCAATTTACAGGTATTTTTGAAAAGGTTCTGTTCACACATGATCTCAGATCTCTTAACAGTAATCTACCAGTAAAGACTATGTGTGAAAGGGGCTATTGATTTGAAGCAAAAAACAATCGCACAAGACTGTGTACTTGATGTCTTTATGATAAAATTAAATTCTTATCCCATAAAGCTTTGCAAATTACATAACTGAATCACAAAACAGTAGAATGTGAAACTACATATTTTCATTTTATGAACAATACATTTTAACTTTATTTTAAAATACACTACCTTTCAAAAACTTGGGATCAGTAAGATTTAAAAAAAAAAAAAAAAAATAGTGCCAACCATTTATTTGATTAAAAATATAGTAAAAAAGTAACATTGTGAACATTTTTTACAATTTAAAATAACTGTTTTGTATTTTAATATACTGTAAATTTATGGGGTTTTTTTATTTTTATTTTTATTTTTACTAATTATCACATTTGAAAATATTTGTGCTTTTTAATATTTTTGTGGAAACCATGGTGCATTAGTAGTGTATTCAGATGTATTCAAATATATAAGTAGTTCAGATTGATTATAATATTATCCATGCTTCATATGAGTGGTAACTTCTCTGAGTATGTAGTTTAGTTCATCGCCAGAAATTTGGTGAGATAGGATCTCATGGTATATCTGTCTTGAAATGTTTATATGTTTTTGTTAAAAATCAATGATATGTAGTGCGTCCGAAATCTGAGTATAACATTTGACTGAACTTCACGGCCGTTAAAAAAAGTATGTTATGTGCAGTGTTGATATGGGTAGTATGAATAAAAATTGGATGTACTACATCCGCCATGTCGTTACTGTCACGTGACCTACCAGTGTCAGTTGCTTCACTGCTATTCACAAATCCTCTCCCACGGCCTCATGGGATAGTAAAGTGTCCAATGAATGCACTCTTCAGAATCTTGACGAAAGTAGTAGGTCATCTGGGTACTTTTCACCTTTTACGAATACTACATATTCGGGCATACTACTCTGTTGGTGTACTGTTTTTCACATAGTATAGGGGAAGTATTCGATTTCAAACGCAGTGATGATGTTTACTTTTAGTTCGTCACAGTTGACTAGCAAATTGATGTATCTATCAGATGACTTGAATGACTTGCTTTTTTTAATCTGTAGGTATAAACAGATGATGCAGACTCTGAAACAGACCATGATGGTGGTTGTGGAATCACTAATCAATAAATTTGAGGAAGATCAGCTGAAGAAAGAGGAAATGGACAGGAAGATCCAACATGAGCAGTCAAGCAACCATTACACTGACAATTGCTCTGACAGTGACTCTTCATTCAATCAGGTTGTTGTTGTATTAGTTTAAACAAGTTACAGGGGCTCCAATTGTTTTCTTTGACCAGCATATCACAGTGTTTATCTCAGCTTTTCACACCATAGACTGAATCACTAACTGATGTCTTTGATTTTATCATGCAGAGCTATGCATTTATCAAACATGAACAATTGCAAGTCATCGCTGAGAAGCTTGACCCCGGTAGACCACGAGAGGTGAAAGCTCCTTCTCTGATACACCCACTTCCCATTGTTTCTATTATAGAAAGAGAGAACTGTGGTTTTGATTCAGCATGAAGCAGTCATCCTGATGTTTTTAACTGCAGGTTCGCTGGGAAGCCTTGCAGTCTCTGTGTTATGCCCCTCCCTCTGATGTCCTGAGCTGTGAAAGCTGGACTGGCCTGCGCCGAAACCTCTCTGCTGCGCTCACTGACCCTGACCCTGAGCTCAGCGTAAGAGCTAAGTGCTAAATAAGCACTGACCTTATCTATAGCCCAAATAGCAAAACTGTTTCCCTAGCTGCTTAATGTGGAAATATGAGGGACAACATTTTCAAGCAGTTTCCAGAAAAGTGGTTTCACGTGGAACGGGAGGCCATGACCCATTCCACTATTAGTATTAAATCCCACAGTATGTGGGAGTTTATTAAATATTGTGAATCAGGTTTATTATAGTTAAAGAGATAGACCTGTATGAATTTCTTTCTTCTGCTGAACACAAAAGAAGATATTTTGAAGAATATGGGTAACCGAACAGTTGTGGTGCATGATTGACTTCCATAGTATGGAAAAAAAAAATACTATGGAAGTCAGAGGGGCCCATCAACTGTTTGGTTACTTACATTCTTCATAATATCTACTTTTGTGTTCGGTTAATTTAGTTTAATTTGATGTAGTAAAATAACTAAAACTGAAAAACAACTAAATAGACAAAAACAAAAAACTAATAAAAATGATACACAACAGAATTACTAAAACTTTAACCAAAAGTATCATTGAGATTTCTCAATGATACTAAAATAACGCTGTCATGAACATATTCTGTTTTCACAGGATAAAGTGCTCCAGTTTTTTGCAAAAACATTTTCATCTTCTCCATTAAATGTGACTAAGGATATCTACGCGAGCATTGGTAATAGTTTAAACTTACTTTAGCAGGATGCAATATGTTTTAATATTCAGTATATACGAGAATGAACAGTCTGTGAATTTATTCTCATGAATCTCTTTTCAGCAAAAAGCTTAGAGGCTCATTTCCTCTACCACAAGTTGAGTTTTCCCAGCGGCTCTACAAGTATTGATGCGAACAGACCAGATATGGCTCGTCTCCTCAAACAGGTATATGCAATTTCCTTCCTCCTTGCGTATGAATAAAGTTTAGGTTGCTTGGATATAGATTAATTTGTTTCTTTTTGGTCGTTCCAGATGCGATTAATGAACGACTTTCAAAAGGAAGTGACAACTTTTTGGATACGACATCCTGAGAAGTGAGTTTTTGCGTTTCAATCGCATTTCCCAAATATTGTATACTATATCTTGATTGTGTCAGATTCTTGAGTATTAATTAGTTTTCATCCTGTGCTCTAGGTACATGGAGGAAATCATTGAGAACACCCTCTCTCTTCTCGCTCTGCATTCTGAACAAGGCATGAGCAGTCCCGGCTCAGAGAAATCCCTAGAGCCTATACACTTAATCTCTCTGCTGGATATCAAAGCCACATGGTTTAAGAAATGGATGGTGAGCCAAGTTTTTATCAAAGAATAAACAAAACCAAAAACACAAAACAAAACACATGCATGCCATTTTCTAAATTAAGCTGTGTTCACACTGCCAGCGACATGCAGCAACAAAGCAACATGATGCAATTCATTTAAAGGCAGAGATGGTGATTTTTGTCAACATGAGGGACAGTGACCATTAGTGACACAAACTTTATGCAAATGAAGAGCGACTTTCGGGAGCGACAACCAATAGGAGTGTAATCAGTGGACTGCACATGATCACTGGCTGTGTAAACACGGCTTTAAAATTTTTGTTTACTTGTTTTTCCATGTCCTGAATAGATATTGAGTTCATTTTTCTTTTAATGACAACTACATTAGCGTTCTCACCAGCGCATGCTGTAAATTAGGAAGGATTTTGATTTCCCAGTTATTTTTTTTTGTACTTCATTAGCTGGAAAAAATCACTCTGAAAGTGACTTCAGTGTTATTTTTCCTCTGTGCTGTTATCTTTATGTGAAATTTTTAAACTTTATGAGTATAGTTATCATTCTTGGTGTGAACAGGCCTTTTACACTAAAAACAAGAAAACACAATTCAAGATATGTTCTCTGAAATTCAGTTTTGCTTCTCAAGTAAATGTATCTTCTTTTAAGGATGTTTTGGTATGTTTACTGGACAATATGACAAATACTGAATAAAAAAAATATTTCTGTACTCAGATGATCAGAATACCATTAAAATTGATGTCTAAATATTGTCTTCTAGCATGGCTACTACAGCAGAACCGTTGTCTTAAGACTTCTTGAGAGGAAATACAAGTCTTTGGTGAGTTATTCCATGTGACATACACAAACTAATGGTTGTGAACTGTAATTTCTAGCCCTAACCATAAGATCTAGTGAGAATGGAATTCTAGCATACTGAAAACTGCATTTTTTTTTTTTTTTTTTTTTTTTTTGAAAATATGTAAAACAATACAATAGACAATTTCAAACAATATTATGCTACATTGTTGTCACATGATTTTATGAGCACAGGATCCCTCTTTAAAACTCTTAAATTCAGTTTGATTAAATTTAAGGCCATAAAAATCCTTAAGTATCTTAAATGGTATAAGAAGTCTTTCTAATTCCAAGAGGTTTTAAATTTGGGGATGGAAAAAAATCACAATATGGCTTAATGTGATGATTAAAGTTTAAAAGATTTGCTGGTTTATTTTCTGGTTTATTTGTGCAGGTCTTAAAAAGGGTCTTAAAAAGCCTTATGTTTGATTTTAAAAACTTTGCAGATACCGCTTGTTTGGTGGCATTAAACTAAAAATTTGCATACTGTGCAGTGTGCACAATATTTATATTGTTCATTGCAGAAATTGTAGTATACTTTTTAGTATGATAATATACTATTCCGAACATAATCAATATTCTTTGGCTGGTTTAAATTGGTAAAATGAACAGTTTTGCAAGTGTCTGCTAATGATAGTATGTGTTCAAGTGATTAATTATGGATTTTATGAATCCCCTTTTCCCAGATTGTTAATGCTCTGCAGCAGTGTATTTATTACTTCGATTCCTGTGATTCAGTAAGAGAGGAGACCTTGGAAATTATCCACAGCATGGAACATCAGCAGATTGGTACGGCTGAACTTTTGCCCACAATGTGCACCTGTAGTATCATACTTTATCTGACAACCTGGCTTATGTTTTCCCCTGTGTGCTGTTACAGACTGTCCTCTCATGGTCAACTTGCTAGATTATCATTGGGAGAGATAATTCCAAGGGTTTGTGGACTTACAGTGAATAACTTTCCCAGAATTCTGCTTCTGTTTTTTAGCTGGAAGATTCACAAGAAAAAAACAAACAAACATCCAAACATACACACAGTATTGACTGATTGCATTATCTTCTGCTGTATACACAAGTCATAGCTACCAGACTTTTAAACCTCCCACAGCTGTAAAATATTCATAACACATAACACAGCTGTATTCAAAAGACGCTTATCTAGTTTCTGTGATCAGGGCCAGTTTATGATTCTTCCACAGAATACTCATTTAAGGTTACTCATGTAGTAGTATTACTATAGATTTCAGATGTCATATTTCAGTGGAATCAATCTACTTTATGTTTAAAAGGTCAAAATACTTGTAAAATCTCTAACTGGGTGTGAATATCACAGAAACATGTCCTGGTGACATTTAAAAAAAAAAAACTTTAAATGTATTTTTATTTATATACTATATTTCATTGTTCCAGCATTTGGCATGGCAATTCAGCACATGCCCACCCACAAATTCTCAAAATTGTAGTTTACTAATACTAATGCTATGCACTATGCAGTAATTAATAATATCATAATTATAGTATTGAGAATGAGTTTTTTTTTTTTTCATTATGAGAATTGGTGGAGGAAATGTGCTCAATTGTCTTAAGAAAAATAAAAAAATGAATGGTCCTAAAAAATATTATTTTTCTTCATACTTTATTTTTTATATTAAATTTGATTGATCAATTTAAAGCAGTATAGAGCTTATGTAGCCCCGTCCCTTTTCAGCACTGCGCTCGTTGTGTTCTGTCTTTGTATTTCCACAGCATGAAGGTAAGATCTTACCGATTTTTGAATGAACCGCTCGTTTTAAAATCTTCCAGGTCTACTGACATTTGTTATGACATCCGCTTCAAACATTACAATGATCATGATAACTTTTGTTAATTCTACAATAGTTAAATATGCTTCACCAGCTAACTACTCTTTGACAGCGGCGCCATAAAAATATACAGAGCTATCGCAACAACGGAAGTTCAAAGACACACTGCACACTTGTTTCTCTGGCTCATAGGGTCTATATCATTTGTTGTTTCTTTCTTTTTATTATGGGACGTAGACGTGTATTTTACAAATTTTGTGAGACCCAGTAAATAACCCAAACTACTTTTTTTCTCTCTAATGCTTTTTGAATATTAAACCTCTCTGCACTCAGGTTTGTGTAAAGATTCAAATTGATATTTCAGTGCTAATTTAGAAACAGGAGGTCACATGCAAATGACTGAATCCATTTAGAGCATGCTCTGCGAATGAGATGTTCTTGTGTTTTGCCCCTCAGGCCCTGCTCGGAGAACTCTCTACACTTCTAAAGAGCTGGAGTTTGTTTATTTCGTTCACTCGCTGTGTGTGCTCGGGAGGCTTGTGATGTACACTAATGGAAGAAAACTTTTTCCCATTAAAGTGAAGAAGCGGAGAGGTAGGTTTGGAGGGCAGGAAGCAAACCTAGGTTGTGGATAATGTCTGAGAATAACAAGTCTGACTCACTAAACAATTTCTACATGTTTAACTTGTCGTCTGTTTCAGATCCGGTAACTTTGACCGACTTGGTTGTGATTCTGATCAGTATCATGTACCAACACCCAAAACCATTCTGTGGTGAGACGACACATGCAGGTGTGACATAATAGTACTAGAGTGATAAACTCTGATTAACTCTATATCAGAAACTCAACCACGCCTGCCCATAAGGAGTGCGTTGTCTGAGTGTGTGATTTTTTTTTTTTTTATGACCTTTTTATGTAAACGTTAGTGCTAATATGGGTGTGCCAGATCATCCTTCTCACAGTGACACAACTGTATCAGAACAAGGTTCTATTATGTCTTCTCAAGTTAATGAACTTTCTCACTTCCTTGGAATAATAAATTATTCAATCTTATCAAGAAAACTTACAGGATTGCACTTTATACAGCTACAGTGATTATATTAATATGTGGAGCTGATTATTGATTAGGATGCTTCTTTAAAGGGATACTATAGTTCAAAAAATCTTTATTTTCTCACATTCATGTTGTTCCAAACCTGTGTGACTTTCTTCATTTTTTTGTAATTGCATTAAAAAGACTGACCATCAGATTATTCAACATTTCTCATTTTGCTTTCCACAGAGGAAAGAAAGTTATAAGAATTTGTAAATGATGACAGAATTCTCATTTTCAGGTGAACCAGGCTTTAACCAGGTAGTGTAAAGTACAAATTTATGGAGCCCCTAAAGGGACATGGTCCTGGGGGGGAAAAAATGAGACGGTAGGAAAAATAAGTAAGTTCTTTTGCATTCTCTCGCAAATGTTTTGTGTCCCCGCTGAGAAACTTTGCGTTTGCTCACAAAACCTTTGCGTTCCCCCGAGAAACTTTGCGTACGCTCTCGCAAAACCTTTTGAGCTCTTCGCGAGCGAACGCAAAGTTTCTCGGGGGAACGCAAAATGGTTTGCGACCGAACGCAAAGTTTCTCATTCGAGCACAAAGGTTTTGTGGGCGAACAAGATGGAAGCAAATAATTTTCCCTCCATCTTATATTTTTTTTTACTTCACCATGTCCCTTTAGGGGCTCTGTACAAATCACATATTGAGGCACATAACAGGAAGTAAACTTTTTTTTACACTGGAAGAAATTCTTCTTTTCTCTTGGTTTGTCTTCATCGGACATGTTGTGCTGCACTTTAAATCATTCATTAACTGAGTTCTGCAGTAAAACTAAAAGCCAATAACAAACCGTGGTGTCCTAAAGCTCCTAACGAGTTATCCCAGGTGTGTATGTCTGTGTTTGTTTGTGTATTCTCTAGACTCCCTGTCCCCCACTCATCTTGTGATGGAGGTGTTGAGGACCCTGTGTGACCGCACTGAGTGTGCTGTGGAGTGTCTCTACCAAATCCCTGTTATAGAGACTCTGCTGGCTCCTGTTATCACTCTGCTCAAAGGAAAGCTGGTCAGCTCAACATGAACACTTCCATCAGCACATATGTAATCAAGAGTCTAGACATGATTATGAAATGTGAATGCTGCTTCACTACAGGGGCCCTATTCTACACTTGTAGGATTTGACTTTTTTCATTGAATTTATATGAGTAATGATAGCAATCTTCACAAGCAGTACACACTCTCATCCAATATAGCGGGTATACTGAATAGGCATGCTAATGTGGGTAGTTGATGTTGATTTCGCCATTAGTTCTATGGTGATTTCTTTTTTTCTTATTTTGTATTTATTTATTTAAAAAAAACAAAAACAAAAAAACATAGCAACATACTGTGCAACTTTATACAGGGTTTGTACAACCATGATAAAATTTCAGAATGCAACATTTTTGCAACTCATTTTCTCACAGCATTAGAATATGTATGAACTACTGTTCAAAATTTTGGAGTCTGTAAGATTTTTAATGTTTTTGAAAGATTTTTTTTTTGCTAACCAAGGCTGATTTTATTTGAATAAAAATAAATAAAAGTAGTAGTATTGTGAAATATTATTACAATTTAAATGTTTTATATATAATTAAAATAGAATTTGTGCATATATATATATATATGTATGTAATTTACTCTTGTAATGGCAAAGCTGAATTTTTAGCATCATTACTCCAGTCTTCAGTGCCACATGATCCTTCAGAAATCATTCTAATATGCTGATTTGGTGCTCAAGAGACATTTTTTAATTATTATAAATGTTGAAAACAGTCTTTACTGTCATGAACTTAATGCATCCTTCCTGTTAATTTCTTATTAAAAAAGAAAAATCTTACTGACCTCAAACTTTTGAATGTTAGTGTACTGTATAGTACATTATTTTATTTCAAAAGAGCAAGAAAAATCCTGTTTTTCATGATGTACCCCTTTTCTTACATAGACCAAATGATATATACGACAAATGGATTTTAGAGCAACTCTATGACCGTACATATAAGAGAGGAATTGTTGCCATTTCCATGATGATTTGTCATCATTGGATACGTAAACAGAATATTTTTACAGTTTCACTACAAAAGAAGCCTGTTAATTTAAATCCTGATATAAAACTGTAACCTTCTATATAACATCTCACCTCATCTGGAGCATTTTATATGCATTATGCTGTTCACCCCAAGCATTTTCAATTTGTCTTTTGTTGCAGCCCAAATTGAATTCCCTAGAAAGTGCCCTGACTCACATAGCAGACATGCTGGCGAGGATCGCTACCTCTGAACGAGGTTTATCACTCCTGCTTTATGACAGAAATCTCGTCTCGGCCGAGGGTGAAAGGTAAGTAAATCTAATTTTGCTCTCAGGTTACATTAATTATTTCTTCTTCCTGCTAGTGTCATCTTGATCTAGTCAGCACTTGTGCCATATATATCATCAGCGTGCATAGAATGAAAGGATGAGCTTCTTAATAAAAGAAAAGGAACCTTTGACACCTGTGCCTTTAGTGAGATGAGTTGTAACATACTCTAAAAGAAACAAAAGATGAATGCCAATAGAATAGAATCCACCTTATATTGCAACACGGAAGTAAGCTATTTTTTGTGAATATGCGAGACTTCCAATTCATCAGCCGCTATAGGTAAGTAACTCAAAGAATAACGAAGTGCAGTAAAGGGTATAACTATATGTGCTACAAACCAGTTTGTTTATGATTACAATAATAAATACAAATAATATGATAAATACCAGTTTGCAATATCAAGCAACAGAATGAAGTGTTTTTGCACAGCTAAAATAATTGGAAGCGGATGACACCAGAAGCCACGCACATTCAAGTTACAAATGTCCACACCTGATCTTATGTTAAAAAATAAGGTGAATAGAATATAATTGCCCAGTTTATCCACTATGCTATACAACCACACTAACCCAACAGTTAAAATCACAGTTGCCATTTCTAAAATAACATTCATAGATCCAGGTACTTTAATATGTTATAAAATTAGAATAACACGGTACTAATTTGTTGAGCGGTTATTTCCACAGTATTTCAGCAGCACATGTGGTTGTGCAGTTTACCCAGAGGCTGTTGGCAAAAGAGCTGCATGTGTTCAGCGAGCTGGAGATTTCTACTGCTGTGAGTGGGGCCTTCATCTTCGTCTGTCGACAGATGTACAACACCTGCGAGGGGCTGCAAGTTCTACGGCCATACAGCCTGCATGAGTGCATCGCTAAAGCTTGGAGAACGGTGACCTTTATACACACTAGCTTCACTGGTTCAGTTATTACCAATGTACTCTTTAGATGACTGTTTTATCCAGACTAACAATATAGTAAACATTGGGCTTTGAACCTACAATCTTTCAGTTACCAGCCCAGATCTTTAACCACTGTGCTATAGCACAGGGGTTGGCAATCTATGGCACACGAAGGGATAATCTGGTTTGTCGGATCTGCGTGTTAGCGCAGGTTAAAACCTCACACTTTAATAGTATTTATAGCACCAAATTTAATAAAACCGCAAGTTTGAGGGACTTTATTTAAATTAAATACATATACCTCGTTAGCTATTGTCACATGTCAGTGATTATCCCTCCGTGTGCAAATGTTGGCATGTGTGCCACAGGTTGCCGACCACTGCCATAGCACCTTTGAAATAGGTTTATATTTATTAATGTTATACACATGATGTGTATTCAAATGTAAACCCATGAAACCCACACATTTACAGTAAGTTTTCTTTTAATCATCCTATCAATAATTATATAAAAGCCAGAATTTCATAATTTTTAGTCTTATGTTTGTCTGTGGTTGTATAGTATTATGAGGTAAGTGGCACAGAATTTTGGTAACTTTAATAAGTAATCCTTTAATCACAGATAAAATAACTCATTTAGTCTATCGTTGATGTTGAAATGTTTTACGAAAAGACATGTTTATTTTATTACTCACTGACAGGAAGACATTATTTTCAGAATTGTCTGATGACTTTTTTTCCTGGGAATCTGACCAGTCCCTGTTTCATACTGCCAAATATACTACTGTTAAAAAATTTTGGGTCATCAAGACTTCTCTTATGCTCACCAAGGCTGCATTTATTTGATTCAAAAACAGTAAAAACTGTAATAATAAGTGTGAAATATAATTACAATTTAAAATAACTGTTTTCTATTTGAATATATTTTAAAATATCATTTATTCCTGTGATGGCAAATCTGAATTTTCAGCAGGCATTACTCCAGTCTCCAGTGTCACATGATCCTTCAGAAATCATTCTATTATGCTGATTTGGTACTCAAGAAACATTTCTTATTATTATCAATGTTAAAAAAAAATGTTATTTATGCTGCTTAATAATTTTTGGAAACCATGATCCATATTTTTTCAGGATACTTTGATGAATAGAAAATTCAAAAGAACAGCAATTATATGAAATAGATATTTTCTAACAATATAAATGTCTTTACTCTCTCTTTTGATCAATTTAATGCACACTTGCTGAATAAAAGTATTAATTTCTTTCAAAAAAATCTTACTTTTAATCAGACTTTTAAACAGTAGTGTATGTCCTGGCATACCACAGAGATGACTGTGTCAAGAAAGTTCTAACATTTTTTATTTATGGATAAACTATAATAAAATTTCACTAAGCATGTTTTTTTTTCCAGTCACCTTTTAACAAAACATGGAATTCTGCCTATTGAAAATTCATTTTCTGTTATTATCAGTTTTCTCACAGCCGAAATCAATCCTTAATTTTATAAGCTTATTCTGGACAGCAGCTATAGAGCCTGCAGTGTCTGTTCCCCAAGCAAAACATTATTAATGTTGGAAGAAATGCTGAACGCCCATTCTCTGGTCTGTGCGAAGAGGATTTGTAGAATACAGAAGCAGCAGTAAAGTGCTGTGCCGTCAGTAATGAAACCTCCCGGGGATTCCCCTGCCTTCAAAAAGGCAGAGTTCGAACGGTGTGAGGAATCAACATTGCATTCAACATGTCGTCTCGTTATTTAGCTAAAGGGTTTGAATGCCGTGTAGCAGTCCAGCCTGACAGTGAATTCTCTTCCCCTGCAGACAAGCTCAGTGTCAGAGAGAGTTCCCACTCCTGTTCCTGGAGCTCCACCAGTGCTGGCTTCCCAGGAGCTGCAGAGCGTGTGAGTATCTCTCCATCATGCCTCCAGTGATCTCCTGTTCCTGCACAAGCTGTTTGTTTCTGTGCTAAACTCGAGCTTGGCTTGCCAGTGCTGTTTTGTGGGAATGAATCAACAAGAACAGGAAATAATAAGCTTTCTTACTGAATCTTTTATCCTGGTTCTACAGGGTGGCCTGGGAAGAGATGCTGTTGGACAACCTGCTGAATTTTGCTGCCACACCAAAAGGACTGCTGCTCCTCCAACAGACTGGCGCTATTAACGAGTGTGTCACCTACATGTTCTCAAGATTCACTAAAAAACTACAGGTAATATAATCAGATGCCACTTTCAAAAGCATTTTATTCTGATAAAGAATATTAGTGGCTAGTGATACTTACATTTAAAGGGATAGTTCCCCCAAAAATATGGTCATGTGATCTCAACATGGTTGACACCATAACTTTTCACCATATTGTTTTATATTTAATATAATATAATATAACAGCAACAGCCTGGCAACCACCCAAAGTTCTCTAGGATGCTGGCAATGAGCATCACTCATATTTTCTTTAGATAACATTAAATAAAAAAAAAATCAATTTGTAGTGTACACTTATGCCCAAGTTTTCATTGCTTGAGTCTACTCACTTGTCATGGGATTTTGCTAGATATTACATATTTCCAGACTCAGGAAGTTGAAGAATGTGTATTTCCTCCATTCTTTCTCTTATCTCAGGTCAGCAGGTGTGAGAAGTTTGGTTATGGTGTGATGGTGACCCAGGTGGCTGCTACAGCCCCAGGCATTGTGGCCTTGCAAAGCTCAGGTAGCTAGAAGTATTATTTATGACCAATTTAATCTACATCAAGAGAGTTAAGAGCAGCATCTTCCATATTTTCTCCTGACAGCTTCATACAGCAAAGGTCATGTAAAAAAAAATACTGAATTACATTGTTAGTGTTTCTGCAATCGTTACATTTCCTGGTACTATTGATTAAGGACTCATGCATGACATTAGTCACTGAGACAACATTGCTCAACGGAAATGTTTTAACATGGGAACTAGGTTTTTCAGGCTGTTAAAGTAGTTAAACTTTATGTGGATTCACAGGATTTGTCCAGACAATTGTGGTGGAGCTGTGGTCAGCCTTGGAGTGTGGTCGAGAGGATGTGAGGGTGGTCCATCCGAAATCTACTCCAATGGACCCTATTGACAGGAGCTGCCTCAAGGTTCTGATTCCCCTATCATTTAATATTCAGAAATGTTTTGCTATTTACAGTTACTTAGAAGCAAAAGCTATGCTTCATTGAGATTCTATGAATAAGGCTTCGATTTGCCAAAAGCTACACTGAGTAATTCCATAAATAAATGATTTTAGCAACAGTGCGTGCAATCACCCACCAACCACATGAAAGTCTCATGTGATTAAATTACACAAGTCAATATGAAATTACGTTCACAACCCATTTTACTTGGTTAACATTATCCAGGAGCAAGTTATTACATTTGATTAAAGATTATGAAAGCAGACATTTTTCATTTTGTATTGAATAAACCATTAAGGACGAACACTAAAAATACTATTTGACATTATTTTGACCCAAAATATGGGTAAAACTTTTGTGTGTGTGTAGTCCTTCCTGTCTCTAGTGAATCTGCTTTCTTCACCTCACGCTGTGTGGGAGCTGCTGGGACATCGAGCGCTTCCTAACAAGACTGAGTACAATCTGAGAGAGATGGCTACATCGGTTTTAGTGAGTATAATAGACTGGACAACCTGCCTCTTAAACCCAAACTGGCCTATACATGTCTAGCCTCAGCTCACAGCCATGTCATTAATACATATCTAAGTTGTGTCTGATAGTTTTACCTGTCCCTTCATCAATACTATTTTATGATTGAATATGAAGTCTAGCAGCTCAGATTTTCTTCATTTGCAGTTCAAATCATGATCATTTGAGGGCACACTTTGACTGGTGATGTACCGCACATCCCAGAACTAGCTGTGGTTTTTGTTATTTTGAAATCATGTATTTTTGATAATCACTCACTCACTCTTCCCGTCAGGACCTGATTGACCGTCTCATCATTATTAACTCTGACGCGAAGATTCACTCCCTTTTCAACTACGAGCAGTCCCACACGTTTGGCCTGAGGTAAGATCAATAGTTAACTTCTCTCTACCACTAAATGGACAGGAAGAGCACAGAAGTGATAGAGGGTCCTTATAGAGGTTTATTATCTGATTAGCTTTTTTGCTCTGTTCATTCTTCTCTGGGGATCGATGGCTGATTGATTCAGCTCTTTGTGTTCTCTGTGCTATGATTATCCTGAATTAATGCCAGACAGGGTGATACCAGGATATGAAAGAGTTCTTGGGGTCTCAAAGGAAGCAGAATTGACTGGTTTATTAAAAGGAGCAATTTTGTTGCATTTGGTCCACATATATCAAGGATTTACCATAGTTTAAAAATACATTTTTTTTTTTTTTGCAGCTATCAGAAACAGAATTGGTTCAGCACTTTAAGTCACTTACCGCAGGTTGAGATCTCATTTACATAGATGCATAGAGCTGTGCCGATTATTTCCCCACCGGCGGTATTTATATTAAAAAAGGATTATGTCAATATTATCATTATGAGTGTAACATACCATAATCCTCCATATTTCATAAGGAGCCTTTTTTAGAGACTTTAATCTAGGTCTCTAAAAAGGGCAAAATAATTGAGTAATTCAAAATAATTGAATTAAGAACAAGGTGGTAAAAAAATCATGTGTTAATATTACCATGAACAGACAGATCTGTATATTCAGTAGTTTGATGTTCTCAGCAGCCAATAGTTCACAGCACAATACACATTGTTGTTGGCACAAACCATGTTTATGCTCACTGCAAGTGAACTATTTATTTTATTGTGTTTTATTTTATCTTGTGTAGTTTTATTGATGCTTTTCACGGATGAGATGTCAAAGCAACCTGCCCATGTTGGCATCTGCCTAATTAGGCTAGAGCCAAAATACTGTAGAGGTCAATTGGATGAACGGCCTTTGACAGCAAAATACACTATATTGCCAAAAGTTTTGGGACGCCTGCCTTTATGTGCACATGAACTTTAATGACATCCCATTCTTAATCCGTAGGGTTTAATATGGAGTTGGCCCACCCTTTGCAGCTATAACAGCTTCAACTCTTCTGGGAAGGCTTTCCACAAGGTTTAGGAGTGTGTTTATAGGAATTTTTGACCATTCTTCTAGAAGCGCATTTGTGAGGTCAGGCACTGATGTTGGCGAGAAGGCCTGGCTAGCAGTCTCCGCTCTAATTCATCCCAAAGGTGTTCTATCGGGTTGAGGTCAGGACTCTGTGCAGGCCAGTCAAGTTCCTCTACACTTGCTCATCCATGTCTTTATGGACCTTGCTTTGTGCACTGGTGCGCAGTCATGTTGGAACAGGAAGGGGCCATCCCCAAACTGTTCCCACAAAGTTGGGAGCATGAAATTGTCCAAAATGTCTTGGTATGCTGAAGCATTAAGAGCTCCTTTCACTGGAACTAAGGGGCCAAGCCCAACCCCTGAAAAACAACCCCACACCATAATCCCCCCTCCACCAAACTTTACACTTGGCACAATGCAGTCAGGCAAGTACCGTTCTCCTGGCAACCGCCAAACCCTAACTCATCCATCGGATTGCCAGACAGAGAAGCGTGATTCGTCACTCCAGAGAACATGTCTCCACTGCTCTAGAGTCCAGTGGCGGCGTGCTTTACACCACTGCATCCGACACTTTGCATTGCACTTGGTGATGTAAGACTTGGATGCAGCTGCTCGGCCATGGAAACCCATTCCATGAAGCTCTCTACGCACTGTTCTTGAGCTAATCTGAAGGCCACACAAAGTTTGGAGGTCTGTAGCTATTGACTCTGCAGAAAGTCGGCGACTTCTGTGCACTGCGCCTCAGCATGTGCTGACCCCACTCTGTGATTTTTCATGGCTGAGCTGCTGTTGTTCCCAATTGCTTCCACTTTGTTATGATACCACTAACAGTTGACCGTGGAATATTTAGTAGTGAGGAAATTTCACGAATGGACTTATTGCACAGGTGGCAACCTATCACGGTACCACGCTTGAATTCACTGAGCTCCTGAGAGCGACCCATTCTTTCACAAATGTTTGTAGAAGCAGTCTGCATGCCTAGGTGCTTGATTTTATACACCTGTGGCCATGGAAGTGATTGGAGCACCTGAATTCAATGATTTGGAGGGGCGTCCCAATACTTTTGGAAATATAGTGTATATAGGGAGCTTTTTCTCCTCACTTTTAACTTCTTCTAACTATGTGATGAATGATAAAATGGTTAGTTGCATTTTATTATTTGCATTGTAACATCATTTTCCCCAGTTCAGAACCAGAGGTGGAGTATGGCAGGATATTAGGTTCTATTTGAGTGTAAAAAATGTTATAGATATGAAAAAGTGTCTTTCTTGAGTATTTCAATCATGTTAATCTATACATGACAGCTAAGATCTAAGATTGAAGTCTCAATTTTGATTGAGATTTTAAATAAACATTCTGTCATCCTGTGAGTTTCTTAGTCTGTTTGTCTTATTCCGCCTGAATCTAAATCTTTATATGGCATTTTGCCTCAGTGCAGAGGAAGTTGCCTTTGGCAATCCCAAGATCGATTGTGATGATGAAACCAAGTGGTGTTTATTTGTTGCGGTCATGTCAGGTTTGCTGTCTTTCCCGTAATAAAGTCAAGATGTTAGTTGTGGCATAGAGAAGAGTGAGATCCTCAGGCATATTCTGGTAAAAATACATCATTTTCATCATTATCCAGCTTATCTTGTAACAGTTCATATTAATGGGTGGAGTAGAAACATTGTTTACACACTTAAAAGTTTGCAGGATGAAACAAAGGAGAATAATAAGGAGAAATAAGGAGAAACTACCAATTAGTATTAATTTATGAAGAAAATGTCTGTGGTTGCCCGTGTACAACTTTCTAGGGTATTTTCCTGGGTGTTGCCATGCAGTTGCTATGGTGTTTTAAAGGGTTAGTTCACCAAAAAATGAAAATTCTGTCATCATTTACCCACCCTCACCGTTCCAAACCCGTAAGACTTTCGTTCATCTTCGAAACACAAATGAAGATATTTTTAATAAAATATGAGTGATTTCTGTCCCTCCATTGACAGCTACGCAACTGACACTTTGATGCTTCAAAAAGTTCATAAAGAGATCGTAAAACTAATCCATATGAATTGAGCAGTTTAGTCCAAATTTCCTTAAGACACAATCGCTTTATATGCTGAACAGATTTAATTTAGGCTTACATGAGTGAGTAAATGATGACTGAATTTTCATTTTTGGGTGAACTAACCCTTTAAGTGGCTTTAATATGTTATGCAGTTGTTTGGGTGTTTTGGGTGGTTGAATGTCAAAAGAGCCCCAATGATGGTCTGCATAAGAAATCTTTCGCCCGCGGAATTCCTGATCGGGTTGGATTCCTATTAAAAATTGCCTGTGAAAATTTGCTGACCACAAGTAAATCTGACCACACCTTAAGTCTTAAGTCCCCACATCCATTAGGTTACGTCATCCAAGAGGAACATGAAAACAGTCACATAATGTTTGATCCGCACACAGTGTACAAAAGCTAACTCAATACCCAGAAATTAGTCAAGGTTCATTCTTTTGAATTCGTGTCTTCTTATCTTAGATACCAACTCTTAAATTAAGTCTAAAACTATGATTTCTACTAGGATGACATTGTATGTAGTAACGATAATAACCAGCCAGAGAGTGCAGCATATCCGTGATTTGATAAAAAGACTCATTAATAGATAGGCTGTTGGGATGGCAGGGATCAAGAGGTGAACAGGCACATAAAGCAACAGGATTTCCTGGGTGTGGGTCTGTGGGAAATGACAAAACTGTGACTCTTCTGTCTGTGGAGGGACCCACATGCTATATGAACCAATCCCACACTCGTGTTTACATGGAATATGGCCCGTTTGCGAAATATCAGCATTCATTTCACGCCCTCGGTCATTTGGGGTGTGTTTTGAAGTCCTTCAGCTCAAGTATTTATTTGTAGTAGTTACACTATCACATATATATAAATCGCCCCCTTGTGTCAGATTTGAGACTAAGCACTATTTAAAAAATTAAAACAAAGGAGGTTAACCAGCATTGTTAGTTATGCATCGGATCTGTAATGGTGTTTAATTTTCTTAGTCAAAATAAAAATCTGTTTTTTTGTTGTTTTTTTGCAAGCTCATTCAATAATTACATATTATATTATATTTTATATATATTAATTTTCATTAGCCCAGAGACTTTAAAGAGCTGAGTGCTGTTAGGATTATCAGTTCCAAACATCTGACAGTTATTATGCTTCGGATAGCCCACTCGTCCTTGTGATCACAGTCACTGTCCATTAGCAGAGAACAGGCTGCGTCCAAAAGCTTAAGCTGCTGACTTCACAGCCAGCGTTTTTGTATGAAGGCAGATCCTGAGTTAACTGATTTCAGACAGACTTCTAAGGCACTATCTATAATTGCAATTCTATAACAGGGCTCCAGACTGCGCCTAAAACGGTCGCATTTGGGACTAAAAATATTAATTTGCGAGTGATATTTTTGCTGACAAATTCACACGTTATGACTGTAAAATTTGCATGTTATTTGCGTGTTCCGTGACCAGTAGACTATCACATCATTTGTTGTGTTGACGTAATTAAATGAGGGAAAAATTTCACACACCAAACAGACGCCAAAGAACTATCTCTGATGAAAGCCGACCGTGTTGTCTCGCGTCGCCTGCGTCGGTGCAAAACAGCTGCATTTGAACACACCGTTCTGCTCCTGCGTAAAGGAGACAACTGCCTATTTCTTCATATAAATTCGTCTATATTCGTCATTCAAAAGGGGAAACCGCTTCTGCAGACTGCAGATACGCACACAATGCAGCGTGTGCTTACCGTTTTGAATATGAATCATGCTGATCACTTTAATTATTCCACTCCGCTCATGCTCATCAGATAAATTTAAGGTCATTAAAAGTCTTCGGTGCCTTAAACAGTATAACAAGAGTATAAACGATCATTTTAAGGCGTCTTATATTTTGTGGATGGAAAAACAAATCGCGATACTCCCTAATGTGATTATTATTAATTTCATTAAATAAATGTGAGCGCTGCATGTTTTAAAGTCAAAAGATGGCGCTGTTGCGCGTTCTTCAGAGCAGCTTGCATTCAGTGATTAGCCCACATTTGTCAACCGATTGCTTATGAACTAATGCTGATCAACTATCACAAAGTTTACTTTATATTATTTATATTATATTGTGTTGTAAACGGTTGTAGCAACGTAATTTTTTAATCCTCATCTGAACTTGAATGAGCAGCAAAAGTAAAGCACAGATATTTCAAAATAAGAGTCCCGTTGTATTTCAAAGTAATCAAAGTCAAGCAGTATGTATATCAATTGCCCCTGTTTGTTATTTGGTTACACAAACCAAATTTAATATATTTATATATTTATTTCCATATATTTATATTTATTTTCATTTGATTCAAAGTAAACTGTTGTAGCTTCAGGAAGGAAGGACTAAGAACATTATTTGACACATATTATTCAATGTAAAGATTTTACTAGCATCAGGGTTATTATAGTTAACTAAAACCCTTAAAAACATTTTTTATTGCTTGAAATAAATGTTAATACTAAAATAAAAATCTATACAAACTAAACAGACATGTTTGAAAACAACAAAAAATAAAACTAAAAACAAAAAAAAAAAAAAATTAAAACTTAACAAAAAATGAAAATATAAAAATCTAATCGGATTCAAAATATTAACAAAAACTATAATAGTATTAAGTGAAAATAGTGATATTAATTTCCCAGAAAAATCACAAGATGAAAATGCTGAAACTGTAAAGGGGACATGTATAAACACAACAGGATGACTAAAAGTAAGTGATTTAAAATTTTAAGTTCATTGTTGTGTGGCTCTTAAAAAAATTATTTGGCACCTGTTTTTTCCCCCTATAGGAGCCAATGGCTCCTTAATGAATTTTTTTTTTTTTTGTCTGGAGCCCTGTATAACGTCATGTCTAATGATCAAGAACAAATTTAACTGAGCTTTAGACATAACTAAGAAACTAGGTAATGTCTACTAATGAGTCATAAGTTGAAAATAATGAAAAAAAAAAAAAAAAAAAAGGACAATTATGAATTAATTGACACTTACCTATACCTATAAATGTTTTACTTGTTGTTTCTACATTTTTAAGTTGGGATAGGAGAAAGTATTTTAACATAAAAATTACTTATGATTAAATTTTAAGGTAATGTAGAAAAGTTGTAACGCTTACATCATGTAACATTTTATGGTGTGATAGTATGCGTCAATACTGGAACACTTACTGAATATTCAAAATATTTTTTTTTTCTCAAAGTACATATTTTTAGTGCGTAGTATAAATATGTAAACAGTCTCTGCCTTTACAGTGGATGGAGTTTGTGGCAAGAGAATGTAGATTGAAAAACCGTTGTGTCTCTTGGTCTTTAGCTGCAAAAGAAGCGCTGATGCTGCACTGATCTCACCCTTGTCACAGTACAGTGCCATTTAATGGCTGCATTGAAAATCCTATACAATCAGCTTTGCTCAGCTGCAATGAATCACATCATTAGAAACCATTAGAGAGGAAAATCTGTTACCTCACCATTCCTGCAGCTCAATCATCCATCCATCCATCCATCCATCCATCCATCCATTTTAGCTATGTACAATTGAATTAATGTTGTTCTTTGTTTTCCTTTTTAAACACTTCTATATTCCATCTGCGCTCTTCTAGGCTCTTGAGCGTGCTGTGCTGTAACCTGGATTCTTTTCTTCTGCTGGAGTCTCAGTATAACCTCACCGAGTTACTTCTGCAAGGTCAGAGGGACAATGTCACAGAGCCGCCCTCCGGTGAAGGGTGAGTGACCAACTCTGATACAGCAGTCACTTTATTATTTACCATAGGCTTATATAGCCTGAATAAATAACATGAGCATACTGCGGAAATACTATGCATTGATTCTTTATATTGTTTGTTTACACTGTCTTCATCATCCTCAGGGAATTCATCATCGATGGACTGTCTGTGGAAAGAAACCATATCCTTGTTCGAATCTGTGCAGTTGGTGGTCCGTCTGAGAGGAGACTTCCTTCCAGAGGCCTGCAGAAAGTGAGAGCCTCTCCTTTTCCCTTATCTGCTTACAATTGTGTAGTACAAATAACTGTGCACAGTTGATCATGTTGTAGATACAGTACCACTGTGTCACTGTATGCAATTTGGTTGCAAGACACATTATTTATTTACAGTGTAAATAAAAAACAGTTTTATCCTGATTATTCAGTTTGGAAAAGGTATAGTGAGATTGAATCTGTTATTTAATACAGGAAGCTTTTGCACAATTTTGCGTCATTGTAACTGTGCCAATATTCAAGTTTTAGATGCCTCTACATCCCATGTTTTGAATTCAAAAAACAGAAATGTGGTCTCAAATATCAACATTCAGATATCAACATTATCTCCATGAAGGAGTTTATTGCTGCTTTGCCAGTTTAAGAATGTACTGTATTTCAAATGTCTCAGAAATCATTTAAGTGATGCGAAAAACAAATACTGTGCTTCTAAAAAGAGCTTTGTGGATAATCCTTTGTTGTAATTTAAAGAGGTTTTGCAAAGTCTGGTTACAAAACAATGCAATAGATGCATGTGACAGTTTGAGTGATGTCTGAATGTGACATTCATGGCATATAGAATGAGGCTCTGGTTGATGACTCAACACATCTTTAGGTGATAATCATGACTGGAGCTAAAAAAAAAAAGAAAAACCTCCAGCCTTCTGTTTTTGACAAACAAAGCCCTTATGTGTTATTATTTTGTTTTTCGTTTGTTTTATAATGAATCAGACTCTTGATTTGAAACTGCAATAAATATTTATTATTGTAGCAAAGGGGGGGAAAAAGGGGGTAAATTTTAGGAAATTGTAACCTCAGAAGGTCAGACTAAATATTCCTTAAGTAAGCTGTCATTCAGTACCAGTGGCTAGCTTGTTACTAACTTCAAACTTTTGAACTTTAATGTTTTTTGTCTTTAATAGTTTATGAAATATAATAAAAAAAAAAAACGTGATTTTTCATACAGCTTAAAAAAATAAATAACAGGATACCACAGTGTACCATATTTATGGAAAGTTTTCCATCTGTTCCTTAGGGAAGTGACCCTTACCCATGGCCAATGGTGTCTACCTACCCTCTGCCAAAATATTACATCCTTGACGTGCCCAAGACTCTTCGCTCTAAACAGGGTAAGAACAATCTTTTGAAGCACTAGACACTATATATGTTATTTCCCTAATTTATGAAAGCAATTCTCTTATTTAACGGTTACAGTTTGATTTAATGTTTTACAGGGTTCTACTTTGTACTAGTAACTTGAAGGACCCTTTCTCTCTTTATGACAGACTCATTTCTCTTCTTTACTGTCACGGCGATGCATCTTTATTTCAATGTGACAGCTGTTTCCAGCTCAGTAAATAGGGACTAGAGGTTCTTAACGCCTAGTAAACACTCTTCCTTTAGGAACAAGCGTCAGTATGTGTATGAAGGCCTATTCAATCTCTCAGTGATGTTTCTTTAAATGTTTACTAGGCTTGAGTTGGTATATCGTCATTTTGAAGGCCAAGTAGTTATACAGTTGGTAGTTACAAGTCAGAGTCACAAAGTAAGTGCCATAAACTGTCATAGATTTTGTAAAGTAAATGAATTTATGTTGTGTACCATGTTCATCAATGACATTTCTGACCAAAAAGTTTGATTATTTAATTTTGTTGATTATTTCGCCAATGAAGATGAGATGGAAAAAAGCTGATGACAAATCATACTGTTGACAAAAATATAAGAAAAAAGGAAAATGTCAGATATGCACATAACATTATATCCTAAAAAGTCTTTAAAACACAGAAAAACACTTTTTATGAACACTGATATTTTTTTGTCAAAAATGAACAATGCATATTTCTTCTCAGAGTCAGAGATCAGTGCTTTCTTGGCCTCGTCTAAAGAAACAGAGAGAGATGCTAGCTGGATGGATGACTGCAGGAGACAGTTCTGCAAGATCATGGCTACAAAGTCAAACACTCTGACTGGATACGGTATGAGCCACATTCAGCTCTGTCTGAAATTCACAGCAAGATGCCCAGAATCTCTAATCTTATACTGAGGTTTTACTGTATTTAAAGATATCAGTAATGAGAAATCAAATTGCTGGGCAAACAACATGTCTGCCCAGTCACCATGAGGTAATAAGGGGTGTGATGAGATAGGATAAATACCAAGAGGGTCCCAAGCACAGACGCTTCTCCTAAACACCAGAAGATCTAACAATATCCCATCCTTTTCAGCAGCAATCCTATCCTACCACAACCCAATCCTTTATCTTTGCACATTTCAGTGCAGATTGTTTTGTGATCCTATCACAGTGTAATGCAGGCTTTGCAAAGAGGCTGTTATTGAAGGCCGGGACAGCACAAACTATATCAGGCTCGACAGCAAAGCTGCAGCTCGTGAGTCAGTGTTGTTACTCATTTCACATGCAAAGAGGGCATTTACATAGAGGTCCTAAAGGCACAACAGCATAAAGTGGCCTGTTTAATTTTAAGGGTCTGAGAGATAGTGGAAAATCATAAAAAAACTAAATTATGACTGTTTTGGCGAATTAAAAGTGAACCAGAGGGAAAAGTACTGTGAACTTGGATGTACAAATAAAGTAATGGAAAAACAAATAAAAAGATAAAAAATGTATGAAATGACCCTTTTAAATTCGAAACAGAGCTCTCTTGCATTATATGTTCCAACTTTTATTTATTTTGGAAGAGAAATTAATGTATTCAGGATCGCTGATTCTGTAGGACCAGTTTCTGTAAATGCAGAAAAGATTGTTTACAATGTGTAGTGTGCACTTGATTTTTAGACTTAAGTTATTGGCATTTATTTACAACACACCTCGATGTCTATTACAGTACAGTAGGTCTTTTATTTGAATTTTATGGTCTGATCTCCACAGGAAAGACAATAGATTTTTACATTAAATTAATTTATACATTAATAAAGCTATAAAACCCTCTTGAACCATGTTGTGTTTTTCTGGATTAAAAGTAGAATATTTTGAGGATCTAGTACCTTTGTGATGTTTAACACTGGCCAATATCTCAGTACATGCTGTTACTGTATGCCTGCCAATGTCTTATCCAGTGTAACACACTGTGTTAGGCTTTTCTGCATTGATTTAAAGTGGTATTCGAGTAAAAGCCACTCAGTTAGGACAGGGTATTTTCTCATTGTGCCTGCTGAGTTATAAACATTGTTGGAGTTATGCATTTCCACAAACAAGACAAGCTACACTTTAGAAATAAGATTTCAGGCATGGTTTCTTATGGTAGATCTGTATTTAAACTCAATAAACTAGCTCAAGACATTCTTTGATTTCTCTAGCATCCACTCTTTATATGACAGAGGCTCTATTGCAGGAGATTTGAGGTTTGATTTAAAGGGAATTGCCTTGACGGTTCAGGTTTCCTCTTTTCTGTTTGCTGCTCTCGTAGTACTTGCTGATCTGTTGGAAAGGGTCGTGCTGCATCTCTCTTCTTCATCCACCGACTGCTTCTTTCCACCGGCAGAATATAAAGGTCAGTCAAAAGCACTTCAATGTTTAATAAAAGGATATTATTTTTTATTTATGTGACCAACTTGCAGCCAGCTAACAGAGATACCCTTCACTTCTGATGGTATGTATTGAATAAGAAAAACACAAGCATATATGTGAATATACCTTTGTGTAGTACAGCCCTGCTTCTCATTACTGTACATTTAAAGGGTTAGTTCAACCAAAAAAAAAATTGTAATCAATTACTCACCCTCATGTCGTTCCAAACACAAATGAAGATATTTTAAATGAAATCTGAGAGATTTCTGTCCCTTCATTGACAGTCCACGTAACTACCACTTTGTCGCTTCAGAAAGTTCATAAAAAGAATGTAAAACTAAACCATATGAATCATCTGAAGTTTGTCTGAACAGATTGAATTCACATAAACAGAAGCTCAAATGTACTTGCTTGAAGTGCATCAATGTTTATATGTGAATAAAAGCCTAAATTAAATCTGTTCATCATGTAAAGCGATCGTGTCTCTTCTGAAAATATTGACTAAACCGCTCAATTTATATGGATTAGTTTTACGATCTCTTTATGAGCTTTTTGAAGCGTCAAAGTGGTAGTTGATAGGACTGTCAATGAAGGGACAGAAATCTCTCAGATTTCATTAAAATTTCTTCATTTGTGTTTCGGCAATGAACAAATATCTTACGTTTTTGGATCAACTAACCCAAACTACAAATATTTTAAGATTGGATGTGATAGTTTCACGTTGCACAGTAGTTTTTAAAAGACAAATTGCTTTCTGCTGGGCACTTTCTGCATCCCACCTGGTTAGGACATGCTGTTTGATCACCATGGTAAATTTATTGTAAAAATCCTTCTGGAAGACATTTGTCAGCTTTCTATTCATGCAAACAGAATTATTTAGAAAACAGGCAAATAGTTGAAGCTCTGTAGGTTTTTCATCTATTAAACATAATGGTTCTCAGAAATAATATTGGTCATGCTCTTTTGTCTAAATCCCAGCTGCAAGTAATATCTGCAGGCTTGAGCTTGATTAATGTGACCACTTCAAAAGAAAGATTTGACAAAATTCACACCCCTCTCAACCTATCATTGTTTTAAGATTTATAATAAGCCATTACAATTTTGATTGTTCCTTTGTATTTGACTCCATGACATCAATTAAACATCTTTCAAACTGTCTTCTCTCTCAAAACATCAATTTTTCTTTTTAATCTCAGAGAGCTGAAGTTTTCATACTTTGAAAGACTTTTTGATAACTCTTTTTTTGAGTATAGTAAGGGTCAGGGGTCAGTTAACTGTGGAGATTATTAGTGGTTTGGGTTCTGAGAAGCTCATGAACTTTTAATTTAATGACAAGCATCTCTATTCATTTATGTGTGAAGTCAAAAGTCTGAGACAAGTGAAAATGCTTCTAGCATTTTTCTACCTTAATAATTTTTTATTTTATTTTATTTTATTTTATTTTATAGTGGGATTTGTCTAGGAATAAAACGTGTATGATATTTTTTAAGCAACAATTTGCCACAATCTGTATAAACGATTTGAAAACATACTGATAAACAGTACTATTTAAGTAAATATGATTTGCTACTACAACAAGAAGACACAAAATGTAGCTTCAGGGTAAACATTTGAGTGATAAATGAATTGGTGAGCGAGTTCATTCAAATGTGAATTTATGTGCCTGAACCAGTTGCAAATGCCCAAACTTCTCAAATAAGATATATGGGTACATGCAGATGCCTGACATTGAAAATATTATGATGTTATGTTACATTAGCATTTGTGTCCTCTGTATCCTCACCTCTCATTTAGCATAGCAGTAGGAGCGAGTTGTCATGCTTCATCTCACTTAGCCGTTCATGTCATAATCGCTGACTGATGTGAGCAGCAGGAAGTATGATTTGTCATTCAGTCTTAGCCCTTCTCTCCTATTGGTTCATTTGCCAGCCAGTCAAGACCAGTCACTTCACAAGGTGCACATCTATCTGCATTATGTCATCATTACAATCCTGACATTGTTGTTATATTAATGAGGATGGAGGAATGGCCCCATAATTATATCAGTGGGCCCATTTCCGTCTCACCAAGGGCATTCACTCAATTAAGGCGATTCTTAAGCATGATGAATGTAGATTACACAGCTGATGTTGATTTGTGGGTAAGCTGATGCTGAGATGAAAATGTATTATTTAACAGGACATTTTGCAGTGCTCTTTGCTACTCTGTGCTCCATTTACCAAAATTAAATGGGTATTTCAAGAGGGGGTGTAAAATGGGATGTAATTTCTCTTCTCTTTTTTTGGTTTTTAGTGGTGGACCACAGTGTAAAGACTCGAAGCCTGTCGTCTGTGGAGCAGTTAGGTGTGGGGATATCCCTCAGGTAATATATATGCCATATCCAGGCTAATGGTTTGTGAGTAAATAAACCAACTTTGAAGTGATTTAAACACTAATGTACTTCAAAAACTCATCTTATTATTTTTCAGTAAAAATGTCCTTAAACATCCTTAAAATTAATTTACTTAAAAACCTTATTATTAATAGTATTAAAGTAAAACATAACAATGTAATTATTAATAATTAATTATTATTGATTATTAATTTGAAATTATAGTTATTTTCATTGCAAAGCAATCTCCTGGTGCTGTTTAGAGCTTTTCTTCTTAAAACAACCAACCATCTCTTTCAAAACAAAGTTTGGAAGATATTTATTTGCAAATATTTAAACTGCCACAGCAAGATAAATCTGTATTCATAATCTATGGCAAAAATACTATTATAAATTAGGTTAGTGGATAATTCAGCAGCAAAAGTTATTATTCTAGAAAAATCATGAGTGCACAATAATTTTATAAAATCTAAACATTTAGAAAACATTTAGTGGGGAACAAATAAAAGGTAAAATTTTCCACATTGCTCTTTGTATTGTTATAAAATACACTGATAAAAAACAAGTAAATATAATTATAGTATATACTATAAAATGAGAAGACATTTCTTTTAAATGTATAGTGCAGCTTTTTAATGAGGCAACAACATATGATAGATAGGACAGAACAAGTTAGGCTGTTAATAATCTTTTGTTGAGCGAAAGTATTATAATATGAAAGGCTCCAGTATAGAGCGAATGATGTGCTTAAAGCAACATGGAGTCACAACGCGCAGCGCTCCGCATTGAAAAGGTCAAAGCAGGGAAGAGATATTGATGCATAGTGTTTTATATCTATGCAACACTTTATTGAGCCTTTTCTTTTAACAGTTTTAAATTTCAGTTACTGTGCGCGTGAAGAACAATTCATAGTGCTCTCTACTTCAGTGTTGTGATCTAACGCCGGTAGAAAGATGACATGATTTAGAAATAGCAATAAACTCCAGCAAGCTAAAGTCCTTTTATGCAAAACCATAGACCTTTATCTACAAATAAACTATAATAATGGGAACATTGATCTTGGAGTGAGTCTCATCGTGTTACTGTTGTAACCTTAACGCAACACGCTTTTTGAATGCTGAATGGAGAATGACTGAGGAGAGAAGAGTTTCCTTTAACTTAACGACTTAAATATTCATTTGTACCTCACATTAAGCTATCGAATGGCTTCATAAGTCTTGGAATATAGTGCATGAAAACTTTATGGTGCTTTACAAATTATTCCTTTAGTGGGGCTTAACAATAACACAGAATAGTATGCACAATATTGGACGCAGCTGTGGCGGGGATGTTTTTTGGTGTGGTGGCCCGCCACGGCAGAATGAATGTAGCGGAAACACTCAAATGTATTCTGCTTTAAAGGGCATGACATGGATTTTTTTTGTTTTGTTCCTTGAGGTTCACTTATAATGTTAATAAAGTTAACAAATATACTATAATATGGAAAAACTATTATTTTCAACCTTCATTCTGACCCTCTCTTTGAAATTAATGGCCGGCTCCTTTAAGGCTTGTTAGTAAACGGCCACTGTTATGATTGGCTAACGTCATTGCAAACAGTTTTATCGCTATTGCATGCAAGTAAGTGTTTTGAAAACATTATCCATATAAAACCGTTGTTTACAGACAAAGCATTATGAAATCTTATGGTTTGTAATGCAGATGCTGTCAGATCCAGTTCAGTTGGCTGCTTCATCTTTTGAATAAAACTTTCTCTGCGAACTCTCCGTTACACTAAGATCTCGTTTACAAAACAAAATGCTCCGGACAAACATATAATCCTCCGATTTCTCCTGATTATAATGGGTTCTATTTGCTTTTGACGCGACGCAATTCTCAAACTCAAATTCTCTTCCTTCTCAGCTTTACTGAAAACCACTATCTTTCTGCGGTATGTCAGCACACTAGTTTAACTCAATATGAACCCATTTAGAAATTTTGTCTTAAGGCAGTCCACAATGACTGTAATCAGGCAATGCATTCTAGTGCTCAGCCCATTGGGATAATTGTAACTCTCTGTTAACCTTCATTTGGTGCTGTGTTTCCCAGGGAGAGACTGTACATGCATGATAAAACCGAATTTAATTCGGTAGTGAAATTTGTTCTTATTAGTCAAGAAATATTGCCTTGAGAAAATTCTAATTATGTAAATGTTCACAAGTTGGTGTTTTGGGAAGAACATTTTAACAATGTCTTTTCAACTTTGTTTAGCAAGGTCTTATTGAATGGGGTATTAAATGAAGCTGCCATGTAAAACGTGTGTGCTGCCATGTGTTTGTGTGTATAGGTATGGCAAGTTCCTGAAGCTATTGAGAGAAGATTCAGAACAGGATCTGTGTCTTTTGCTAAAGCACTGTCAGGAGTTTCTCTCTCAGCAACGAGTCAAGGTCACCTCTGAGCTCTGTATCCTTCTCATTACAGATTATTCCTGATATCAGTCAAGTGACATGCAACTTATTGCAAGAATTCTGATATTTTACATTTGTTTTGCACAATATTGTCACTTGCTGTAGAACATATTTAGATTTATGTTAATGTGGATGAATCACAATTGAAAGTTTAGTATCAGATCAAATTAGTATGTATTTAGTATGTATCTACCTTTGACAATTGATAGGACACGTTTTCTGTTTTCAGTTTTGGAGTGAATTTTGAGTACTTAGCCCCTAAACATAATTGGATACACAAGCCATTGCGTTATATAATAAAATATCAAACCAAATTGCATTTATTTTAAAGAAATACAGGCAAACGTACACTTTTGAAGAGTTTTTTTAGTTTAGAACAATAAAACAAACAATACATACACTACCGTTCAAAGTTTCTTATGCTCACCAAGACTGCATTTATCTTATCAAAAAAGTAAATTTTATTTCAGTTTAAAATAACTATTTTCTTTAATATATTTTAAAATGTAATTTATTTCTGTGATGGTAAAGCTGAATTTTCAGCATCATTACTCCAGTCTTCAGTCACATGATACTTCAGAAATCATTCTAATATCCTGATTTGCTGCTCAAGAAACACCTCTTATTATTATCAATGTTGAAAACAGTTGTGCTGCTTAATATTATTGTAGAAACTGTTATACATATTTTCAGAATTTTTTATTAATAGAAAGTTCAAAATAACAGCATTTATTGGAAATATGAATCTTTTGTAACATAAATATCTTTAATGTTACTTTTGATCAATTTAATGCATCTTTGGTGAATAAAAGTATTCATTTCTTTTTTTAAAAATCATACTGAACCCAGACTTTTGAACGTTAGTAAATATTGTTTAAAAATAAGACAAATTAGCATTCCAACACCTTCTGGTTGTCAAGCATTAATGCAACATGTTTGTCCTTTGCTTGGATGCCTGTGGACTTAATTTACTGGTTATAAGTCATTGCAAAAAAAGCTCAGAACTCCTAAGAAAAGCTCAAGTATCATTTGTTTGCAGATGCTTCTTGGTTTGATGGTCTGTATCTAATGATGTGACATTCTTACATTTCTTCAACAAGTGTTACTTAAGTGTTCAAATTCTTTTTGGTGCCGCTATATTGCATTTCAGCAGTCGGTTCCTGTTCTCTAGATATTGGCATTAGCAACAGAAAAACTCAGATAGGTCAACCTCTAGAATGTATTGAAGATTCCTTGACCCAGGTGTCAGCCTATTTTCAGGGTGGTTATCCTGGTCACGATTGGTTTGCCTCCACAGTTTTTCTGCTTATGCACGGCGACGTGGGCCGCTCTCTGAGTCTGCTCTTGCGTTTCTCCCGTCTGTTGCCGTCTGCCTTCCTGTGGCCCCCGAGACTGCACAGCTCTGTGAGTTACAACCCGTTACATTAGTATGGGCATTTTTAATTGTTTCTCTTTCTTCTCATTCTTCTCAATCTTCAGTATATGCTGCTGGAGTAGCTATTATGTCTGGAGCAACAAATTGCACACGCAACACATTAAAGGACTGGTTCCCCCCCCAAAAAATGAAAATATGTTTCAAGTAATAATTTTATTCAGCAAGGATACATTCAATTGATCAAAAATTAAAGTAAACAGTTTTACATTGTTATATTGATAAACATTGATAATAATAAGAAATGTTTCTTGAGCACCAAATCAGCATATTAGAATGATTTCTGAAGGATCATGTGACACTGAAGACTGTAATGATGCTATAAATTCAGCTTTGCCAACACAGGAATGAATTATATTTTGAAATATTAAAATAGAAAACAGGTATTTTAAATTGTAATAATATTTCACAATATTACTGTTTTTACTGTATTTTTAATCAAATAAATTCAGCTCTGTTGAGCATAGGAGACTTCTTTCAAAAACATTTATTTAAAAAAAAAACTTAACTGCCCCCAAACTTTTGAACACAAGTTTCATTTTGGGTGAACTATTCCTTTAAATGTCTCAAACTTAGCCCATGGTGCAATTTTGTAAACTAATAACATCTGCATCCCTCTCACGTTTAGTAATATTCTGAATTTATATGCATATTCTTGTGTAGCTCCCATATCCATGTGCTGTAAACAAATCTGAGCATTTTGACCTGCATTATCATTCTAATCTCCATTTGCATAGGAAAAGTTAACACTGGGAGGAAATGCTGGATATCACGATATTACTGGGGCATAGTCATTACTGTGGTCCCCATAAAATGTGGATGGAGCAATCTCGCTCTCTTTCTCGGAACAGCGGATTGTAAACAGAGCTCAGTTAATAGAGTTTCAGCTGTTAAAATATGTGCGGGATATGATAATGCTCCACACACACAAGTTCGTCTGATTACAATTCCATATTTCTGTGCTGTCAGAGTGGCTGTGCATGTAAATCATTCAGAGACAATGAAGAGAATCAGAAAAAGAGAAGACGCAGTCCTCACATTCATTACAGATGCCTCAAAACAGGAAGACTCAAGCAGCTAATAAAATCTGGGCCATGTCATTAGCACCTGTGGCTTTTTGTTGTTTATATGGTGGGCCAGCACCCTTGAAGGAAGAGTTTATCAAAAAAAAATTACTCACCTTCACACCTTTCCAAACTCAAACTCAAATTTCTTTCACCTGACAAACACAAAAGGGAATATTTTGCTTAATGTTTCTGTTTTCTATAAAATTGAATAGCATCATAAGTGATTTTGTGTGTTATTTATATGTCTTCAGAAGTCATATAATAGCTTTGTGTGGAGAACAGACTACAATAAAGTAATTATTTAAGATCTTGCCCTTTGCAGAGTTGCACACTTCATGATTGGTTACGACACGCAAGAACCAATGCAGCTTAGCATCATTTACACCACACCTTGTGCAATGCATCTTCATTTTCTTCACCTTTTTTCCATGTTTTAGGTGCATCTCCCTATAGAGATTGCTCAATCGGGCATTCATCCGATCTACTCCTGCACTGCTCATTACGTTGAGATGCTTCTCAAGGCCGAGGTTCCTCTGGTTTTTTCTGCCTTCAGGATGTCTGGCTTCACTCCCTCTCAGGTGCTATATTTTAAGTATTTCATTAGGAAATGTTATTTTACATTTTTAATTCACTCCAATCTCCTCTGTTGGTAATTAACCATTGAGACCTGCCAACCTCGATGCATTTTGCATCGCAGGTATGCATTCTGGTGTTTTCATCTTCGCAAATTTTTTATGAGAATCGTTTATAAGTTTGTTGTCAACAAAAAAAGAACCAATAATGTCTCCTCTGTGGTTTTCCACCAAAATAAAAATTCTGTGTTGTTTGAAAATCTTTGAAAGAAATGAGAATGATTAAGAAATTAAGCCATGAATATTATTTTTCTTTTAATGTTAATCACTAAAATTATTATTATTAAAAATGCAATTGTTTTACTGTACAATAGAATTATTACTATAGTAATATATTATTTTAGTGTTTTGTTTCATTTTTATAATTTATTACAAGAGAAAATATTTTATTAATAACAATACTGAAATATTATTAAACATCAATAATAATAATGATAATAAATGTGTGTTACTTTCGTTTGTCTATGGAACAGGAATCATTTTGAAAAACCTTTCCATACAATGAAAGCATATAGTCAGAAAAGGACAAGTATGGCACTGACTTGTCTGAATTTACTTAATAATAATAATAATAATTATTAAGGGGCATAATAATAATAATAAGATGGCGTGGATGTCCTGTTTTAAGCTCATGGCATGTTACTTTGTCACGAATCTCTGTGGGAGTCACATCACTGATGATCGCTGGGTGAATTTGTGTGACATTGCCAGGCTAGAAGTATAAAGATGCAAGGACATTCTGTTATGACCTGAATGACTGGCAATCTTCATAGACAAACGCAGTGATTATTCAGCGCTACACTTTCTCTGGGGTTTATATGCATGACCTCAAAGCTCTGCCTCAAATATTTTGTCAGATTTAGTCAGATATGACCTTTTCTAGCAGTCAAGGACAAGCATATTGCAGAGTAACTTTATTTTTTTGCATTTAGTTTATTTATTTATATATTATTCATCGTTTGCAACACTCTCAATAGGCCTGGGTCTTGCTTAATTCCTCTGACATGACTAAAAAATTCATTTCTCTGCTACTGGTGTTAGAATGGTAGCTATACTTTCTGAATATTTTTCAAAGCTGTTTTGGAAAAAGAGCATTTTTAAATTATTAAAACGCACACTCACATACACATACACCCATCTAAATATATGAGCAATAAGCTTAAAATCTTTCTGGGCAACATGTTTCCTTTTTCTTTTTAAGGACACAGAAGTATTCCAGTATAACAAGAGGCAATTTAATTTTTGTAATTTAGTGTGATATAAAGGGAAAGCAGAAACAAGGTTTCAGAATTCAGTAGCATCGGTAAAATATTTGTTTACCTTATGGTTCTTACATTACAAATTAAACTGTTAGACTAACCAGTAGAGGAAGATTGTCATTTTCTGTTATGTTAAGTCATTGATTTAGAAGCAGTGTGTTAAGATTTTAGGATTTTTTTATAATGTTAAGTCCTGTTTCCCTGAAGAGAACTGCCGCTGTGTTGTAGTTGCACTTATGTTTGAATTTAAAATGGCAGTGTTTAAAATCTCATGTGTAACAAATCAAAACAAGCTAAAATAATGCAACAAAGTAGCCTCATTGTCAGTCCCTTTATGTGTGGTCTATAAAAAATACCAATAAATAAAATAAAGGCAGGTGTGTGTGTGTGTGTGTGTGTGTGTGTGTGTTCATCTTTTAGCTTTTTGAAGTTTGTAGGACTTTTTAATTACAAATATTCCATAGTCTCTCAGTTAAATATGTATAATTACTAAGTATATGTATAGAAATGTGTAAA
Source organism: Mylopharyngodon piceus (assembly GCA_039654765.1). Taxonomy (NCBI): domain Eukaryota; kingdom Metazoa; phylum Chordata; class Actinopteri; order Cypriniformes; family Xenocyprididae; genus Mylopharyngodon; species Mylopharyngodon piceus. The sequence continues at coordinate 6,936,784 of CM077456.1, read as the reverse complement.
ACAGTTAGTGTGACAAGAGTTAATGAGAAACATTACTTGAGCCATGGAAAGAAAATGAGTGTTTAAATGTTCTATAAATGTGACAATGAACCTGTTTTACTAAAAAAAAAAAAAAAAAAAAATTAAAAACTTTTCAGTTCATATAGATTCTGTGACAGTAATTTTATTTATACCAGACAGAAGTATTGATTCGCTAAAGGCTGCAGTCAGTGATTAAAGGTCATCGTGTGGTGAGTTTTACGCAGCTGAAAAAAAAAAAGAAAAAAGAAAAAAACTGCAACGGCTACAAAAATACCTAAAGTTGTGAAACTAGTAGCTAGTTTTGAATGGACAGAAACTGAGGGAAAGAAGTTTTTCTGTTTTAAATTGAGTGTCACCTCCATCACAGAGGGCATCCGTGTCTGTGCACTTAGAGAGAGTGTTTCGAATTCTAGACAAAGCAGGAAGAGTGTCTGAAAGAGAGACACGGATGCTGTATAAATTGTCTGCTGGAGTGGTCTGAATGTACAGGAGGCATGTACGCTTGGCAAGAATGGAACACCATCTATGATACCGCATAATAATTGAACAGCTTCTGAGGAGGATTATATGACCTGAACTCAGTTCACCTCCACAGAAACAAAACAGAAATACAGCAAGCTTATGGATGAAAGGGATTTCTGCATATTATGATTCACAAGACTTATTCTCGTGGTTCGAGATATGATTCACGAGATATATTCCTGTGTATGAGCTCAAGGAACATTCTTTCACTGTGTTATACACTGCAAAGAAAAAAGTTCTTAATCATTTTTTTCCCCAGTGAAAATACTAATGTTTTAAGCATAAACCTCACAGTTATGTTAGATTTATACTTAAGATTAAAAAAAAATCTTAAATAGTGTTTAAAGAAGTTATGCCAAAGTCCCTTTAAGACAAGTCATTTCACTCGGCGGCCATCTTTGAAACGTCTCTCGTGCATTCAAGTGCAGCTCCTATCTCTTTGAATGGGGAAAATTCAAATTCTCCAAAGCTGTTTGCCAAGCTTTCGATTAAATTTCATATTTGTAATCACCAATGAAATCTGACAACTGTCTCATAATTTTTTTTTCTAAACGCTCGAATCATGACAAAAAACTGTATTTTTTTCAGGCTGGATCAAGCTAATGCGCATGTGCAGTCCTAAAAACGCATCTCTTGTGCCTCATTTCGGAGGCACGCGTCTGACTGTTTCTACAGGAACCGGAGCTTCTAACGGCCGCTGCAGTGATGCGATGACTTTACCAATCGGCAATTTGCTCTTATTTAGAAGGCGGGACTTATTCCGCCATATTGCGCGTTGCACTTTCTCCCATTCAAAACAATACGAGTGACGTGTCTTGTGTTATTCTATAGTCTTTGGTTATGCTCACAAAGGCTGCATTTATTTGATCAAAAATACAGTAGAAGCTATAATATTGTGGAATATTATTACAAATGTTTTGTTAAAATAACAGTTTTCTCTTTTAATCTGATTAATATTTTTGTGGAAATTGTGATATTTTTTTTCAGCATTCTTTGATAAATAGTAAGTTCAAATAAACAGTATTTATTTAAAACTGAAATCTTTTGTAACATTATAAATGTCTTTATTGTCTTAATTTCTTACCCTAAACTCTTGAACAGTAAAGTATTCTCAAAACAAGTTTTAATATCTTGCAGTTTTGATTCTCAAATAAATTTTGTTTTTTTGTTTTTTTACTGGAAAATGACAAAAATACTAATTATAGAAAATTACTTTTGTAATTTCATTGTTTCATAGTTTCATAGGGACCTATTATGCCCCATTTTACAAGATGTAAAATAAGTCTCTGATGTCCCCAGAGTGTGTATGTGAAGTTTTAGCTCAAAATACCCCACAGATAATTTTTTATAGCATGTTAAAATTGCCACTTTTTGGGGTTGAGCAAAAACGCGCCGTTTCAGTGTGTGCCCTTTAAATGCAAATGAGCTGCTGCGCTCGGCCTAAGAGGGCGGAGCTTCAAGAGCTGATTCTCCAGTGTCAGGAGTCAGTCAGGACGCACTATAATGTCAGAAACTGTGAATATATGCTGCATGAAGATAGAACAGGTATAGTTTAGTTCAATTACAGTTATAACTTATATTGTCTTCTTGTTTTTATCCACTATATTACTACAAGCCTGTTGTCCCGGACCCTGTTTGACTTTACAGATGAGTTTTATGACGTTTATTGTACTTCACACAAAAGATGAAGCGTCCGTTTTCACTCTAGAAAATCACTGTAAGAGCTTAATAAAACAGTGCAAGTGTGCATTAAAAAGATTATCCATAATCTCTCTCTCTCTCTCTCCCTTGCATTATCATCAACATACATAGCGAATTACACAGAAACACTCGTTACAACTAACAGTAAACAAATATATAAAGACATTATGCCTTTTTGGGTGGTGCTTAATAAACTGGTAAACTTTATATCTGTAAATCAACTCCGATGAACTGTAATAAAGTGCTCTCACCTTCATTACTGCTGTGTCCAGTATCACTCTGGAGACTGTAAGCTGGATCACAAACAGTTTACTGATCTATCCTTGAGTAACAACTTTTTAGCACAACCTCTGTTTTGTATTGTCCCTTTGTATTGACATTCGTTCACAAAGAAGTCTGGTGTGAAATGATTCGCGCAGACATAAACGAATTTCGGTAATGTTGAGGGAGCATTTTCTTCGAAAACAAAATGAATCCACCTCGTCTTCAGCGGTTCAGATTTAGGGAGTAAATGGAGAGAGCTATGTGGATTAATCCATCCAGCTACAGAACACCTAAAACGCTTGGGAGACGTCAGTGCAGCAATGGTGGACTGTACAACTGGCTGTGAACTCGCTCAGGGCGGTTCTGTTAAAACGGCAGTGTCTGTCAACATTCGTGGGCGGGGCCTGTGGCTAATGTGATGTCACACTGCCAGGGATCTGGAAACGGCTTGTTCTGATACACTGCTTATGATTTATGGGGATTAAAAAAAAAGGAGTGGTTGGATTTTTATCATTATAGGGTGGTTGTGTACACACACTGCCAACACACATTTATAGCCAAACACCATGCAAAAGTGGATTTTGCATAATAGGTCCCCTTTAATTGTGATTCTAACAGGTAATTTACAGTTGATTGCAGCAGACCTCAGTTTTGAGAGCATCATGTTAGAATTCAATACTCAGACATTTTTGATCTCTCATTTATTTTTCCAGCATCTCATATTGATTGATTTAAAAATGTATGGTGCAAACATTTCTCTGTGTCCTTCCCTCATTCTCTGTTCCTCCCTTCACCTGTTATGTAGATCTGTATTCAGTGGCTTGGCCAGTGTTTCTGGAATTACCTGGACTGGCCTGAGATCTGTCACTATGTGGCCACCTGTGTCATCATGGGACCAGATTACCAGGTGTACATGTGCGTCTCTGCCCTCCGTCACCTGCAGCAAGATATCCTGCAGCACACACAGACGCAGGACCTGCAGGTCTTTCTTAAGGTGCAGTATAACTTTTGTAAATGAAAATGATGCTATAATTTATTCACCCTTGTGCTGTTTTAAACCTGTAAGATGTGGAAGACGTTTAGCTGAATGTTCACACTGCTCTTTTCCGTACAATGAAAATGAATGGATCTAGGCTGTCTAGCTCCAAAAAAAAAGTGTTCCTCAAAGGAAAGAAGGTCAGAGTTCCGAAATAATGACAGAATTTTCATTTTTGGCTGAACTAGTCCTTTAAGGTAAGAACACACTGAGGTAGTGCTGTTTTAAAGGGAGCATGGAGTGCGCAAGCATGGCTGCAGTAAATCAGATTAAGCACACTCTTGTCCTTGTTTCACCCTTAAAAGTTCCAAACTTTTTAGTGTCGTTGTTCACGATGTACCCTTGTACAATAGAGAAACCGTTTCAGGCAATTCCTGAAAGGTTTCTGAGAATTTGTAAGATTGCAGAACTTATCTGTATTTCATCTAAATTAAAGATCAGGAATGGAAATTACTCGTAACAATCCCTCCTGATGTCACTCTGAAGCTGAATGCCTGAGTAAATGTACAATGAATCCATTTTGGATGATTCAACAAAGCGGAAATCAAACTCAACTAAAGTCATTCTTTGTTTGCAGGATTTCAAAAGCAATTGTCTGTCGCTACTGAATACTTCCAACACTTTGAAAACCATGACACAGTTTGGCTAGTGAGTTCAAAGCATCCTGCAAAACCATTTTAGGCTTTTTTTTCTGTTTTTATCAGCAACAATAGGTAGTAGAATAGTTTTAATGTCTTTAGATAATGGGTACTTGTAATTAAAATGTCATTTTTAGTGTTTCATTTTGAACACATCAGCGTGCATCCACTTTCTCTTTTTGAATGGCTTTGTAGGCGGGAGACTTTTCTTCAGCTTTAAGGAAGCATCTGGACTTTTAACAATAGTTCTGCTCTGTGGTTTTATGTTATATATATATATTTTTTTTTTTTTTTTTTTTTTTTTTTGCCACTTCACAGCTGTCATCTATGGTTTGAAGAAATTCAAATAATCTTTTACACAACAAAACCTAAAAAGGAGAAATGTACATTCTGTCATCATTTACTTGCCTTCATGTTGTTTTAAACATATATCACTCTCTTCTATACATTACAAAATGAGGTATTTTGCAGATTCTCCAAGCTGCTTTTTGACATATAACAAAAGATTTTAATATTCCAGATTCATCACACCAGGTTTGAAATGCCAAGTTTAAATATAGAGTCATGTGAATGTTTATGGTGCTTTTTTTTCTCAAATTCTCAAAATGTGAACATCCTTCAAATTTTATTATTTTGTGTTCTTTGAAAGAAAGTAATTTGAACAGCTTGATGGTGAATCAAGTTTTCATATTTGGGTGAACTACCCCTACAAGTTCACCAAAGACTGTAGTTGGATGAGATCTCATCTTACAATAGGTTTTATGTAATTTAATTCGGCCTCATTTAAGAAACTTTCGTAAATATATTAGTATAAAAAGTTAATTTGCACGTAAAACAGACCTTCCCGAAAACTGTCCTCCGGATTCACAAACGCTTCGCATACATCAGATTTGATAGTTAAATGTATGTTAATGAGTTCCAGGCATTCGTAAATAGGTTGTGTGTGCACGATCGTTCACAATTAGCATATTCCCCGCATATGAATTACAACTACGCAAATTACGTGTCCAGGAACGCCGTGGACTCCCTTCTCAGGTTTGGCTCCAGTATATTGCATAAATGCTAAAGAGACTAAATGGCTATATTCCTAACAATAAATATTCAATTAATGTGTGTCCGCCAAAGCATTTTTAACCAGCTAAAAAATGTCAGACGCTCTTCTGAAAACGGTCAGCACAGCGTTTTTCCAGCTGAGAGACGTTATGGTCGCAGTGATGATATGGAATTTGAAAGGCAGTAATGTGTTACTAGTATCTCATTTTGAAGAATATTACTGAATATAAAAATGCAGTAATAACCTCCATTGTTGTTCAGTTGTTGTGGTATTTGTCCCGCCCCTCCTCCACTGTGATTGGAAGGCTGGGCTGCATTTTACTGAAAGTTGAACAGTTTTCAACTCTGTTTTTCAACTCTCAGCTACAAAAAAAGGGCATTCGAATTGTTATTATGGTACATAGTGCATCAAAATGCAGTGTTTGCCTAAAATAACAGACCGTTTCGAAATGTTTTATGCACCATTTACACGTGGTAGGGAGCAGATGTAAATTTCTTTCGTACCAACTTACATTTTGAAAATACAAACATTTCCATGAATCTGAAAATTTACGTCAGAGCGGCTTTTACAAATGATTTACACAAAAATTCGCTCTGCTCGTGTTTCATGAATCAGGCCCAATGTACGTAAAAATTGTGTTGGAGAAAAACAACTTTTTGTCATCAGAGCAGCGTATGCAATTTCAGGATCTTTATCTATTCTTCTTAGTTTACTCATTCACATATTGTCAGTTATTATCTGACTCTATTCAGTTTTATTGAAAGATGCTCTGTATGTATGACATCTAGCATTCATCAGTAGTGTATACAATTGGTTATCGTTTGTTTTATAATGGACTATTCCAGTCATTAGTTTTGTTGTTTGCTCTTAAAGCATTTTGAGTTTATCTATTTTGTTTGTCATTGCAAACCTACTGCTGTGGTCTGCAGTTGTATCACAAAACTGCTTATACTGCAGGCATGTTTTATTTAATGCAGCAAACTCATAAAGGTTTATTATCCCTTCTCTCGTTTTCATCCATTCACCATGAACCGAAGTGTCCTTTTGTAACTTCAGGCATAGCTTTAGGACTTGCATCCGCTGACTCATCGTAAACAAAATGTAATTCATTTGGCTTTGTCTAAACGATATTATTTATCCCCAGCTAAATGTCAGAATGTATTAGGCGGTGCATTGTTTATTTAGTACACAAACGTGTAGCCATACCTCATGTAGTGCCTGTATACGACCTCTTGTTTCATTAATAAAGACCTTTTGTTACAGTTGGCAGTAAGATTTGTCACAATATTTAATATGTGTAAAATTTTGCATGCTTTCATACAGCAGAACACATTTTTTCAGAGTAATCTTAACCTGTGTGCAACATAATCAGGATCTGCCCAGACTGGAATAAGAATATCAATCTCTCATCGGATTGAGCGTAATCTATTCTAAAGCTGTTTTAAGCCTGTTCTACCTCTTTTCCGCAAACCGGGTCTCTCAAGCGCTGCTCATCAAATCTGTGCTTCTTTTATGCTTGCAGGAGGAGCCAATCCACGGCTTCAGGGTGAGTAATTACCTGGAGTACATGGAGGGGCTGGAGCGCAACTACAGATCCATGGTGCTCTCGGACATGAGGAGCATCTTACCAAGGAGCAGCTAGAAGGAAATCTGAAGATCAGCAGGGACTGAAAGTGCTTGTGGTACAGAATGAGACTGAAAATGTTGCATGGAATTTAGGCTGTTTTTGTAACGCAACATGCTCGACGTGCAAAGAGGCCAGGGTTTTGATGAACACCATGTATATATTTCCCTTTTGCTTTCATTCTCTTTGATTTTTGGATTCTTATATTGAAGTATTCTCACTCAGGGGATCATAAATATTAGAAAACAAACTCTTCAAAGCCACATTGCCACTCAATAAGAGGTCTAAAGCATAGTACTTTGTACTTTGATTTTTTTTGTTTCCTCTCACATAGCCTACCTGACTGAAAGGGCTCATTATGCAGGTCATTATGCGGGTCTTTGTCTTCTCAGGTGTGAATCACAGCATTATTCATGAAGATTCACACTTCCTGCATACTGTCTTTCTTGACAAAAAGTGTCTTACAAAATTTAAATCAATATATTGTTTTATATGAACGAGTAGGCAGGATAATTTTTACATCATTTTGAAGCAAAAATTCTAGTCTACAACCTCCAATACCCAGAAGTCTTGTGAACACATATTTAGTATTTGTTTTGTGGCTGTATTTCAGTGACTTAAGTTTTTTGTTTTTTCAATAACCACACATAAAGGTTATTCTCTCAAAAATACAAACATGTACATACATGTTGCTCACATATTATGGTAGCCTAGTTCATGCTGAATACAGTGTAATGACACTTTTGCCATTAATATGTTTATAAGCAACTGAAAAAAGCACAAATGTCAGGGCAAGTCAAAACTTCTCCAGGGCCCCAAAAATCCTCAGACTCCAGAAGGTTAATGGAAAATCAAACATGAAGTATGTGTGATGAAGCATGTCAACACGAGTATAGGATGAATCACAGGCCAATCTTGTTGTGTAGTGTTTTTTTTGTTGTTGTTGTTTTTTTTAAGGCATACATTAACATCTGCAGTCTCTTATTCCCATCCTAAGGAAGCTGCATAGAGAGGCGGTATCACGTTGACAGGCCGTCATTAGCACATAGATGCAATCTCTCACCCTCGCCATCTGTAACTCACACTGTGAATAATGAATCAGATCATTAGAGAGGTGTCTTTTTCCTTCACAACAACTTCTGAATATTGCATACGGTTTACTCAGTAGGAGGCAGAAGCAGTAATTTTAAGCTGTAAAAAGTTCCCTCAGAGTGCATATTTTTCACTGTTGCATATTTCCTCTATTACACCTAAATAACGTCTATGTATATGCTCAGATACAACTACTGCATTAAAATCAGTTGTGCGTCCTCTGTTGATGTTATCTTTGTGTAATCAAAACAAGCTGTACACATTAATCAGGTTAATGATTTAATGACTGATTGTTTGCCAACAGTCATCTGGAAATCCGAAATGTGTCTTGTGTTGGCTCCTTATAAATTGTCAATACAAGCCTTTTGTGACGTGGATGTTGATGATGTATCTATACCGACCAAAATGGTAGGATAATTAGAAAAGACTAATTATGGGTAATTAAACTGATTAACTTATAATTATGGCCTATCTGTCTCTGTATTAGGCTTGAGGAGTTGCATTAGCTTGATTTGCTCTGGTAAATATGCTTTATTATTCTCCTTCACATTAATTATCCCCGTTATGACTGCCAAATTCCACTTCCTGAAGAATCTACTTCATGAATGGGCGAATTTTAATCAAAAGTGAGCATCACTATCCCTTACTCACTCTGAAGGGCACTTGAAATTAGTAATCTAAGGGTGCAAGTCACCTTTATTTATATAGTGCTTTTTACAATGCAGAATGTTTCAAAGCAGCTTTGATAACAGGAAAATAATGCAACAAAGTTTTTTTTGGCTGTACAACAGGCTTGGGTCGGTAAGGGCAAAACACACAAGTTACCTTCAATGGCCTGTAGATGGCAATATCACTTCTTTTGTAGCAGAAATAAACTGCTTCAGAAAAAGTTAGGTGCAATGCAAAATGATACTCAGTAAAACTACAAAGTAGCCAAAACGATAACTATTTACATTTACTCAAATACTTTACTCCACTGACATCATGAATTTAAATGCATTTACAAGCCAGGAATAAACACTGCTGCTGCAGTGAAAGTTTGAGAAGGCAGCTGAAATATAATATCTGACTATATCAATGCAACGGAATTTAAATAATAATTTATGTTCGCAAAGAGCTCAAAAGATTTTTTTTTTTTAAATATCTATTAAAGCTTGTATTTATATGTATATATTAACTGCAAAGTTTAACATTATTTGTCAATTCATATAATAATAATATATATTATATGAATTAAATTATAATTCATATAATATAAATATATTACATAATAAGCAGCAAAAGATTGGCAATTTTGTCTCTACTCTGGTGAACCTAATTTCACAAGTGCAACATGTTCCTGGATCAACATCTTTGTTGATCCTGGAACAACATTCCAATTAACCCATTAGATTTGAGGGACAAGTTTACAGTTTGTCAAGCTTAGGCTTACAACCAGGGTTAGGTGCTTCTACATCAGTGTTAAGGCCTGTTCACACCAAGAACGATAACTATAAAGGTCACAATAAAGATATAGTTCTAAAAATCGTTCTAAATATAAGAGAATAGTACTGTCCACACCACAGCTATAACGATAACAATACAGAGGAACGATATCGTTGGGATCACTTTCAGAAAGATTTTTTCCAGCTGCTGGACGATAAAACACTGACAGCCAATCAGAATCCATTTTAATTTAAGGGCTCGCACATTTAAAATGGCAGACGACATTGCGGATAAGTTAATCGCCAGAAAAAGCCACCACTGTTTCACAATTCAAGCCCTCTTTTCAAGGCTACTTTAAAGAAAATGGATATATGGAAAGCAATCGGTCATACCCTCGGAATAAATGGTGAGAAGTATTAACGATGAGATCATTATGCAGGCTAACAAAAATTGTAACAAAATTACCTGTTGTATCCAATGCTAGTTTCGACAACATATCTTGCTTCCTTTGAAGTTGCAGTGAAAAAGAGGCGTTGTTTTTATTCAACTATATTGACTTAGGTAAATTCACTGTTAGATTAGATCATTGCACTAACTATTCACTTGAAACATAGCATGCTGAGGACATCTGCTGGTTAAAGCCGTGTAACTGCAACAAGAACAGCAAAAACATGTTGTACACACTTTGAAACCGCAGCACGTGAGCTTACAATAAACAGACTGTTATGGACGCAAATGTATTTATCGTTATAGTTATCTTTATAGTTATCGTTCTTGGTGTGAATGTGCCTTTATTCACCCATCATATCCTTCTAAATTTAGGGATAAGTTATGGGTAGGGTTAGGTTTAGGGGTAGGGATAGGAGTAGGACTACATTTTCGGACAGGAACATGTCTTACTTAGCAAAATCACAGTGACCTCACATATATGTCACTTTGCTCACAGCTGATTGGTCCAGTTTTAGTTTGCAATCTCTAACTTAGAATAAAACAGCAGGTTAGCTGTGTAGCGTAAGTTACCATGACAGTGAAGACCGCTAAAAACCAATCCACCTTCCTGAGCCTGAAAAACCAGAGTTTGCTCAAACTAATCTCAAAATGACCTAGGTAGCAACTGAAACCAGCTTTGTGCAACAGGCCCTAATGAGGTTTGTTAGTAGTAGTTTAGAAAAAAAATACTTTTTAATTTAGTGTTGCTCTACACTTTGCTAACAGCCGTTTTGAATTTGTCCTGTATTTCAGGTGAAGCTAACAAGCTAACAACCGCTGTCCTTTAGCATTGATGTTCAAGTGTCAGTCATCGGATATCTACTTACTGTGCATTGATGGACATACAATCAATCTGAAAGTCTTTGAAGAAGATATCACAAGCATTATCCATCTCCATTAAACTCCATAATCTCAAGGGGTGAGGGGATGAATCCATTTTCTCTCTGTATCAGTTCTAATCTGGACTGATTAGCGTGTGATTAGAATGCATGACTTTACCTCTCCCTGTCTGCTAACCCAACGATAGGTCAGTTTCTACAGCAAATGGATGAGATGGAGGGAGTCGATTCTTATTCCTAGTGGAATAGAGGAGGCTTAAGGATCAGGCTCAAACTAAAGAGAGTTCAGATCTACAGACTTTGTGTGGAAAGTAAAACTCTGCTGTTCAAAGTAGGCACTGAAGAAAGGAAACGAAGAGAAGAGCTGAGAGGCAGAAGATTACCACACGGGCATAACTCATACATTCCCTGTCAGAAGAAGCCAATAATTTATAACACACAATATGTATTGTACACACGCTTCCTCAGTCAAGTTGGAGCCCCGCTCTCATCACACAACATCAATACCACCCAATTTGAATCGTATCGCCGCTCTGCAGTAGCACAACGGTGTCCTCTGGCTCAGCTCCTAACATATTTAGAGACTTTTCTTTTCAGATATTCTCTTTTCGTTGTGATCTAAGCCATAATGACACCATCAGCACAATTTCCCCTCAGGCCCACCTGACGAGACCATCAGGTTAATTGCAAAAAGTCTCATTAGCGTTATCATACAAGCAGCCATTTGAATTACCAGAAACACAATACTTAGCAGAGCACAGAGTGTGTCCAATGAATCGAATATGAGAGCCTGATGATCAACTAGTGCAGATAACCCGGGGAAAAAGCAGCTTTATTCTCAAATGTCTCTGTCTCTTCAAACCACAGGAAGAGAGATCACAGATAGTGTTTGAGTGAAGATATCACACATCTATCCATCTGTCCATCTGTCTGTCTGTCGTTCTTTCTGTCCTTCTGTCTGTGTCTGTCGTTTTGTCTATCTGTCTGTCGTTCTGTCTGTCTATCATTCTATCTGTCTGTCTGTCGTTCTATCTATCTGTCTCTATATCTGTCATTCTGTCTATCTGTCTGTCGTTCTTTCTGTCTGTCTATCTATCTATCTATCTATCTATCTGTCTGTTGTTCTGTCGTTCTATCTGTCATTCTGTCTATCTGTCGTTCTGTCTGTCTATCTATCTATCTATCTGTCGTTCTTTCTGTCGTTCTGTCTCTGTCTGTCGTTCTATCTATCTGTCTCTATATCTGTCATTCTGTCTGTCGTTCTGTTTATCTGTCTCGTTCTTTCTGTCGTTCTATCTCTATCTATCTATCTATCTATCTATCTATTTATCTGTTGTTCTATCTGTCTTTCTGTCGTTCTATGTCATTCTATCTGTTGTTCTGTCTATCTGTCTGTCGTTCTTTCTGTTGTTCTATCTGTCCTGTCTGTCGTTCTATCTATCTATCTGTCTGTCTATCTGTCTATTTGTTCTGTCTGTCTGTCATTCTGTCTCTGTCGTTCTCTCTGTCGTTCTTTGTCGTTCTATCTATCTTTCTGTCTGTCGTTCTGTCTGTCTGTCGTTCTATCTATCTATCTGTTCTGTCTGTCGATCTGTCTGTCTGTCTTTCGTTCTGTCTATCTATCTGTCTATCGTTCTATCTGTCTGTTTGTCTGTCTGTCTATCTGTCTGTCGTTCTATCTGTCTGTCATTCTGTCTGTCATTCTATCTATCTGTCTGTCGTTCTGTCTATCTTTCTGTCTGTAGTTCTGTCTATGGTTCTGTCTATCGTTCTATCTATTGGTCTGTATCTGTCTGTCTGTCGTTCTTTCTATCATTCTGTCTATTCACAGCCATAATTTTATGTAACAGTATTCTAATGGTGTGTAGAAAAATGACAGTGATGTTCATAACATCCATACATCATAATAAGTTCAATACGGACATCACTAAAATTGATAACTCACAGTTTTATCATTCCCAAGCATGAGAAGGATAAATGAGAGTTTGTGACCAATAGAATCTGGCAATTCTAATTATTTCAAGAAGAATATTAGTACTGCTGTTTTGAACCCATAATCAAAAGCCAAAAAGCATTTCCAAAATCAAATTATTTACCAATCTTTATACTGTTATTATATTTTTTTTATTCCTTTAGACACATATTTTTTTATTTCAGTTAGCTTGATGTTAAACTCATGTGCCACCACTTAACTGTGAAAAAAGGAAATGACAAAGAAGAAAAAACAGAAAAAACAACAAAACAAAAAACATCTCACTACAAAGAGCAAGCCAAATGGAATTGTGGGTGTTAATTGGGGGAAAAATAACTGTACCGTCGCTTTGCGTGGACAGCTGAGAGATTTTTTTCCATTGTCTCCTGCCTCCTTTTCACTGTGAAGTGCCTATTATCGGCTTTGATTTTACATAATGTATTGACATCTTTGTAGTGCATATAAATGTGGCAATAACTGATGATACCATGGTTGGCATCTTTCCTGGCAAAAGTTAATTTCGTTCCTGCAGATGGGAATTCAGTCAAAACACACTCCAGGTGTTACTGAATGTGTTTTGCAGTAAATGGATCTGTTGATTTATTGCATTTTGACTAGAGTAACCTGGTGGAAATGAATATACAGTATAACCTCTGGACTACAAAATACTATAAAATAGGGAAAAATGTGACTGCCATAATATGGTGCTTGCTTGATACGTGGTTGCTAAGTTGTTCTGAGTGGATGCTTACAGGCCCAAGTCAAAAGAGCCCCTCACCCCAAGACCTCATATCAGCTACATATATTTGGGATGTGTGCTAGGATTAATTTCATTAATGTTTAAAATTTTGTAACCGACTAGTGTAACAAATCCCCAGACTGTCAAAAAAGTCTGTATATAATAGCCTACTTTGAATCAAACAGTCAAATCCAGTACTGTCTGAATGTCACTGAAATACGTATGCAATGTACTTATATAATATATGTGATGCTTGCCTTGCATTATGATCATTATACATTAAACCAAAGTGTTCACTTAATCAACATTAACCAATTTAGACATATTAGTCTTGCACTGCTTATTGATTCATTTGATTTTAATAAAGTACATACTCGGCTTATTATAAACAGAATTTCTCAAATAAAAGTTAGTCGACATAAATCAGCACGTCACAGTGTTTTTGTTCGTTACCGCCGCTCGCGTGTCTGTTTTTGAACGTGCTTCGAGTGTATGAAAAGTGCAAATTATTATATTAGTTAAAAATAAACAGTTTGGTCTTTTTGAGTGCTTACAGACAGCATGCAAAGAAAGATAAATGATGGGTGTAAATTAGTATGCCAGCAGTTTCCGAGGCTTCCTCCACTGAGCAGATCAAACAAGCTTCTGCTTAATGCTTTTCATTTATCAATACAGCCCCATCAGTAGACAAGCAACAGTCTCGAAGGAGCGCTTCAGCTCTGAAACATTAATGACAGACATCACCGGAGAAAGGTCTGAGTCATGGCAGAGAGAGGCTAACAGAGATCTTAGGGATCAGACTGACGATTAACCCTGGTAAGTGCACACACACAGATGTACAATGGTATGTGATTTTTTTTTTTTTTTTTTTTTAGGGCCCGAGCACCGATGGTGTGAGGACCCTATTGTAATTGCTCAGTCGATTCTTCTTCTTCTCTGAAATGAATCAAATTTTTGAGGGCCTAAACATGCTCGAAAACTCATGAAACTTTGCACACGCATCAGAAGTGGTGAAAATTTACATCTGATATGGGTTTCAGAATTAGGTGTGGCAAAATGGCTCGATAGCGCCACCTACAAAATTTCAATTAAGCGCCATTCGAGCTACGTTTCACGTACAGGTATGAAATTCGGTAGACACATGTAACAGCCCAATACCTACAAAAAAGTCCCAGGGTGCAAAATCTGAAAATCCAACAGGAAGTGAGATATTTTGAATTTTCTCTGCAAAAGTTTTGAAGTTTTTGCCATTTACAGACATTGTACTTTAACAAACTCCTCCTAGAGCTTTAATCAGATTAAGGTCATATTTGGTCAGTCTAATCTAAAGGCCTTTGTGATGTTAAATTGCGAAGATCTTGACTTTTCGCTGAAGGGCGTGTCCGTGGCGGTCTGACAAAGTTCGATGTTTCGCCATGAAACAGGAAGTTGTTGTAACTTGGGCATACAATGTCCGATTTGCCCCAAACTTCACATGATTCATTAGAGTCCTGACCTGAAGACATCTACAATGCAATATTCAGTTACAGTCATAGCGCCACCTGCGGGCAACAGGAAATGACATGTTTTACACTGTGATTAACTCCTCAGAGAGATATAATCAGATCAACATTATATTTTGTCAGTCTAATCTTAAGGCCTTAGCGATGTTACATTGCAAAGATCTTGAGTTTTCACTGAAGGCCGTGTCTGTGACGGCCTGACAAAGTTGGATGTTTCGCCATGAAGGAGGAAGCTGTTGTAACTTAAGCATACAGTGTCCGATCTGCCCCAAACTTCACATGTTTGATAAGAGTCCTGGCCTGAAGACATCTCTGCCGATATTCAGTTAGTCATAGCACTACCTGCTGGCAACAGGAAATGGCATGCTTTACACTGTAATTCACTCGCAGAAACACATTTTAATATGCCATGAAGCACCAAACGTACTAGAAACACGTTAAATCATGCAACACTTGGCTAAGTGCTAAAGTATGCGATTAACACCATGAAACAGGAAGTTGTTGTAACTCGATCGTAACGATATCCGATCTGCTCCAAACTTCACATGATTGATAATAGTCTTAGCCTGAAGACATCTACATGGCAATATTCAGTAATAGTCAAAGTGCCACCTGTTGGCAGCAGGAAGTGTGGCACGTCGAAATGACTTTGCCATATTTCAACTGTATTTACTCACTTACATGCATGTCACCCACTATTCACTGTTTTCCTATAAGGTCAACGGGTGGTGGTGGCCCCGGGTGCGAGGGCCCTTTCATCGCTGCTTGCAGCTTTAATTTATTTTATTTTTTTATATAAATGAGACAAAAATCCCCCTGGTTTTGTTTTTAGTCCAGTGTAAAGCACTTTACATTATCAAGCAGACATTAATACTATAATATTTTAGTATGTTACAATTAACAATTAAAAATAAGTTGCATGTAACACAAGTGTGAAATTAATTGTTTCTGCTGTTTTTGCATTGCTTCAAAAATAATAACTACAGCAATACAGTAACCTGTCTGCACTTTATTACCACTAATTGTTGTTCTGCTATTATTATTAATGGTCATCTTCTTTTCAGATCATTAGTCAGCAAATTGCCTGAAAGCACTGCAGGTGTCATGATGGTCGCAGGCGTAAAGATGCAGCTCTAATTTCACCAAGCTGAGGAGTCACTAAAATCAGCTAAAGAGTTCAAGTTCGTTTGGATTCGAAGGTGATAATGTCAAGTGATTCGGTTGTTTCCTTTGTAATTACTCCATTCTAACTAATATGCCACATTCAGGCTGAATGATTTGCGAACTTGTTACGAACATCATTAGCTATCATTTTTCTACCCACCATTACAATACTGTTACATAAAACTATGGCGATGGATGGATGGATGGATAGATAGATAGATAGATAGATACAAACAATCTGGGACTCAAGATATTTTTCACTGTAGCTCCTAAATTCTTACAAATGACCTCCTTTGTTATTTGTGACGCCGTTGTTGTTCATTTCCTGTTGTTGGTGTCACTGTGCTAAATCATCGCAGGTTATGAAATTCTTGGGATATAATCATCTAACAATTTTTTTCTGATTATACCTATGACTCAAAGAGCAATTTTCTTACTTTAAAGTAGGCCTAGAGCCTTGTGTACAATACTGAAGCAGAAGCAGTACAATACTGAAGCAGAAGAGACTCAATGAGAAAAGATTGTGGGATATTAGCCGGCAACTGTGCTAACTATAAAACCTGAAATACATCAGATATAAAATTACCATAAATTCTCTGAACTGACGCATCTTTTCATTTCCTCAGCAGTTGGATTTGATACACTGTTATGAGATTCAGAACTCTGGTGCTTTGGGGGACAATGGCAGCTGTTCCGTAACTTTCAGGTACACTGAGGCCTATAAAGGAGTTTAATGGGATCAATCCAAGTTTGACCCTCAGAGAGCGAAGTGTTAATACTTATGATGTGTTTCTCATTTTTACACTGTAAAGTTCAGTTGCTGCCCTTTAAATTTTCAAGTACAATCAACTTGGCTGTATAAGCAATTTCAACTTAAATAATATTAAACTGACTTTCTTAACTTATTTTGATGAGTTAATGTAAAAACATATATTGTCATGACTTGATCACGTTTTTTTTACACTGTAGGTAGGTACTAGTTATAAAGTTAAGTACATGTGCTTTCTTGAGTAATCTTGCCAGTAAATAATTTATCCACCTTATTCCGACGCCCCTTATTCCGCTGATCCCATGACGCTTTGCGCGAATTATGGCTGTAACTTCCCTTAAGCTGTAAACAGTCAGTGAAAGGCTCGCTCTATGAACGCAATAATACGTTTTATTTTTAAACTGGGTACAATGAGATGACATTATTCTACTCACCCTTCAACCAACGAAAATTAAAAGGACATTTAAGCATCAACAAGGTACTTTCAACAGGCCATGAAAAAGCGCGATTCTTTCCACAGCAATAACGGATAACAATATAACTATGATATATATCTGTATTGTGTAATATACGTTGTCTTAATAAAAAATGTTCATGAACTTCAGCATTGCGTGATACTATTTCAAAGTGATTTCCATTATTTTTACAGATAATAAATTGTATTTAGGCTACCTGTGAAAACAAACCTGGAAAGAGACGTGAGGCTTTGAGGAGAAAAACGAGAGATTCTTCGTGCATTGCAGTGAATTATTAATGGGATATATCGTAAATTATATCGGGAGAACAGACCACAAATGTGCAGTATATGTTGTCCTTTTTCATACTATTACAGCGGTATGCAAAGGGATAAAAGAAAATAATCACGAGGATAGAAAGCAGCGACTGAAAAGAGCTCTTGCCATAGATATTCTTGTTATAACATGTTATGTTAAAATACCGAGCGTTACGTTATTCTCATGATGTCTGAAAATAAAACATGAAAGAAAAATTGACAGCTTAGGGCAACCTTATGATTTTAAAACGATTCTTTCAGTCTTTTTAAATGGAAGTTCCCCAAACCGGAAGTGCAACCCATAATTCGAAACGCAGTAGGCTAGTCAGGAATAAGGTGGATATAATCAGTAATTATTCATATAATAAATATTATGATATATTTTTTGAGCAGTTAAATGTTAGTTAACGTGTATTTAGTGAATCAAGTGTTGTAATTGCACTTCAGTGGGTTAATAGTTGTTTTTAGGAATATTTTGTCAGTTGCATGTGAGGCTTCCTGAGATTGCTCATTACATTCCATGAGAGTGCTGCTTCAGAGACTTTTTTGCATTAAACATGACCCCTTTTAACAGTTCTGTTGTTGTTGTCACCTATGAAACGACTGCATGGAATAGACACCAGACACCGCTGACATCTGACACCCAAAGTGTTTTTAGTTGTTGTTATTCTTTGTGTTGTTTTTGCGCTTTCCTTTGCACCGTTGCCAAAGCTTTGCCCCCAAAAGTCCTCATCTGTTAATCCAAGCACGTTATATGCATTGCTTGTGTGGATATACACTGACCCCAAAAAGCATTTGCGCACTGAAGCCACAAAATGTCTCAAGCAATATTTTACATGTTCTAAAGTTCTGAGAAAAGTTCTAGCATCATTTATTTGCAGATGCCATTTGATATTTTCTTATATAAGGTGATGGAATTCTACGGTGACCGGGAGGGGACATGTTTGGTTCACTTAGTTTTGTCGTGGCCACAACATATTAAGTTGTGGGAGCATGATAATATATTGTGGCCACAATGGTGATATGTCGTGGCCACAAGATAATTTTGTCAAGGTAACGACATCCTTACGTCGTGGCCACACAATGTGAAGCCATGGCCTCGAGATCTTATATTGAGAGAACGACATATTTTTCTCGTGGCCACTGCTACTTCTTAATGTTCCTGTAGAAATAAACATAACTTTCACGCACACGTGATGGATAGATAAACCGCACAATCTTACATCAGTTGTTTTTAATTTTGTGGATATTTCAGCTAACAGTTTGCTTCGCACATCAAGTTTAACAACATAAAGTTAAAGTTTATTAAGTTAAACTGAACTCTGCATGTAGGCTTGGTTTCAAACACTTACCTTACTCCATCCATGCACTATATTTATATTTTTAAATATACATCCTTGAAAGAGCGCATTTTTTGAACGCATTTACTTTGATTTCTCGGGTATCAGTGGTATGACCCATTTTAAACGCGGCCCAAATTACAACAACAGTGGTTACATATAAATATATATTAATTGTCTGATCAAAATTATTGCTAGGGACAATTCATGGGTGGCTGGATATTGGTAAGGACATGTTCTTAGCATCCCTACTAAGTTCTGCGCCCTTGCTGTATATACTTAATAATGAAGCCCTTTAAAGGTGCAGTAGGTGATCTGGGAAATGCTAATGTTAGCCTGCTAGCATTGAAAGGATACAATCCCACCCTCCCTGCAAATCGCAGTCCAAAGCCACGCCTCCTCCAAAACACATGAAAGCACACACAACTGCTCTCTGCAAAGCGTCACATAAGATGACGTTAAACTGCCTCATGTCTCAAAGCACATAACATTACAATAATAATGAACGTAAACAACTTGGAGAGGTTGTAACTGACTGCTGCAGATTAATTTTGGTGTTGATACTGTTGACATGGAAATTCATAATTCTGAGTCTGAGGACATCGTCACAGCTTGCCATCTCTTAATTATGGTAGTTATGGCGTGAATGCAGCATAAGCTCGTTGTTTTGAGTCGATAGAAACTGTAAAAGGTGGCTACTGTTTGTTTGCAGTGCTCTGTGACTGACATTTGTATAAACTCTGCATAGTATGAAACACGCTGATGACGTATGATTTCTGCGCGAACAGGGTACGTGAGGGTATGTAAAAACATACTGTATGTTGACAGGCAGGTAGGACATCGTATTATTTCATTTAGACCGAATATAAAGATATAATGAACATTTTAGGGTCCTACGCCTTCCACAGAGTATGTATATTTATAAAAATACATTTAGACCGTTTAACATAGTGATGCTATCAGGATATGAGAAGACTTTCAACCAGTATAACAAAAAAAATTTCTGTTGAGAATCACCTATTGCACCTTTAAAGTTCACTAGCTTCTTTTCTCATTGATCATGTAGGGCTAACTTAGTTACCAGAAACAATTTCTATCATGAATTATGGGCTAATATCAAAAAGTACATGATAAATGACCGTATAGTACGAAATGTAATCATGTCAAAATGTGCCCATCATCAAAGGAAATACTAAGCAGGAAGAGCCTATTCAAAGCACACCTTCCTTTTGTCCTCTTAATCACATTTCATGAAAACATAATCATCAGTCATTTCAGACAATGCTTATTCACGGTGAAAATACATGAAATCCGAAATAATTGACATCAATTTTGGTGCCAGCTACATAAACCTTGGAAGGCCTGAAAAGGTCAGAGCGGGACACGAATTATGCCGGTGTTAATTAGTGACGTGCCCCAGTGACTGCATGGTCTGTGATCAGGGTATCAATGAGCTTTCATTAGCACAGCAACAGGAAGTACACAGAGCAGGATAATAACTAGGCCTGTGTGAAATCTGTCTGTAGAGCTAAACTTCTCCTGCCCTTTGTGTGCTATATATTTTGACGAATTTGATTATGCTTTTTAATGCATTTAACATATTTAAATCCATTAAATCCAGAGGTTTTTTTAAGTTGTCACACATCAAATCCAAGGGATCAGCGTGTTGCTGGTCAGCATGGACCGTTAGCCCCTGCTGGTAGATGATGTAACTACACTATCTGCCAGCAAAAAGGATCTTTCTCCATTGATGGCCATTCAAAAGTATATTCTGACTTTTTTTTTTAAACATATGGGTCCTGTATATAGCTAAACTTATGTTATTCACCATATTTTTCAAAATGGAATTTTCAAATTCAAATTTTTTAGTATATATTTATATTATACATCTGATTATGCTATGTTAGCTACTTGACAAAATAGTGTTTTTCTCTGAGGCATGGTAAAGCATGGTACTCGCAAAAAAATTTGATTTATTTTAAATAATAAGACTAAACGTGTTGAGCTATATAACAATAATTAGTTTTCCGTCTATAAATGTAACCAAACAGTTGTGCCCTTATCTATTAAAACATGTAATATATTAAAGCATCTTTGGTGTTTCCATGGTTTCTGCAAAATAAAAAAAACAAGGAAACCGAGGGTAACGCAGATATGACGCCATTGACAGGCGACTCCTCACACGTCCCGGATCCTTGGTTAAAATAGCAATTTTCTCACGACAAATAGTTGGAAACCTTTGGGATATTGTAAGTACTCAACTGAACAAAATATATAACACTGGCCTTGTGGTTTTTGGATATTTTACTGCAAAATTTTTACATATTGCAGCTTTAATTTTAGTTTTTTTATTTTTATTTTAGTTTAGTCATTTTTATGTGCTTTTGTCAATTTAATAAGTTTTTTATTTTCTATATAGCTTATATATTTATATTTTTCTTTATATTCATCTACATATTTATTTTTATTTCAGTTTTAGTAATTTTAGTACTTCAGCTTATTTATTTCAGTTAGTTGCCAAGGCAAAATTTATACTTTTTCATCTAATGTAATCTAATATCTTTATTCAATATAATCTTTATTTCAGTTACCAAAAAAAAAAAAAAAAAAAAAAAAATTAATAATACTGGTTTAATTCCTAGAAAAAACATATAAATTGTTTAACTTCGATGTAGTATAAATTGTTGAATAAAAGCATCTGCCAAATGTTGAAGTAAATAAATCATTAATATTTCTTTTTGTTTGTTTTGTTTTGAAGTAATTGTTTACATGATATGGAATGCGACAGATAGCTTTCTCCAGGTATTATAAACTTCCTTACATCTGTAAATGGACTGTGTTTAAGTTAAGCCTTTTCATAAATGTCCTGTAAAAAAAATAAAAAATAAAAAACTTTGGAACCCCTACAAATTAGACATGAAAAATGACATAATGAATAAACTTTTGTCTCTCGTGTCTCGTTTTTGCTTGCAACGTAAATATCTACTCTGACTAAAAGTCTATTGGTACTAATTCCAGTAAAGTGCTTTGTCTTGAAGCAGTTTTTATCATGAACTCCAGAAGTACTCCTCCAGTTTAACATGAAAGGAAATGACACAGATGGAGATATCAGAGAACTTCAGACTGCGATGGGGAAGAAAGTAGGAGCTTTGTAATTCTACTCATTTAAATAATGCATTCAATGCACAAATTTGCATTTGTACAATATGAGTAATTACTGAGGAACCTAGGTGAGCGGATCATAATTTCAGCCTTTCTTGCTGAATGACACTGCTCTCACCTAGAAGTGAAACACTCATCGAGACGCGTACCCGTATAAGTACGGAGCTATTCTTTATCTTGTTAGATCAATAATTATGCTCCGAACAGACGCTCACACATTCATGGCTGAATCTCAAGGTCTCAGGGTCTCAGTTGCACAGTAAAAGCCCATATGCTTGGAGAGCGTCTAATGAGGGTCTTTCAGTCATATTCTTCAATGTTCCATGCAATAGCCTACGATGGTTGACTGCAATCTGAAAACCAATTACGCTGCCGAGAGCGAGAATATGTATTTGTGCAGAGGCGGCTTGCTGAACTGAAAGTCAAAAATCACTATTTGATATATTTAAATATGGTTCAATAAATCTTTGATTCAATAAATCAGAGATTTACTTTGTTTCTCCGCTTCGGGATTTGAGAACTGGGAGTCGAAAGCTATGAAAAAATTGGTTGAATGAATGTTGCTTTTCAGCTTTCTGTTTTCAAATTAGTTTTTCATTCCCTTTGTGTATGTGTGTGAGTGTTGTGTGTGTCTAGGTGCAGTTTTTTCTGTCTGCCGGATGGTGAAGGCTGTACTTCCTGTGATGGATGTGTTTCTATCACACCAAGAGTCTTATTTTCTCATCAGTCCTTAAGGAGGTGAAACCGCAGGTATTTATATTATGCTGAGAGAGCAGGTCAGGGCCGTCGGCTCAAGCTGTGTTGGTATATTACTGCACTGTTATTTTATATCTGAGTTCTGCTAACAGAGCAATAGCTGATGTGAACCACTATTTTGATGACTGCAATTTGTATTTTTCATTCAGTTGACTGAATAATATTCACCAGCAAACTAAACTAGAACTCTCATTAGCAAAACTGTCTACACTGCAAGTTCATGATTTTGTTGATTATAACCAGGGCTGGATACACTACAGAAAATCAGTATTTTTGACCTTTTTTGACAACATTACTTAAGGTATTAAGGGCCAGATTTACTAATGGCTTGAGGGAGCGTAAACCCTCTTTTGGCGTTGAAAAATGTACTAAAGCCACGCAGTGAGAAATTAGCGATGGACAATTTCCCTTTTATTTTTGAATAAAAATGACCTTATTGACCTTATTGCATATGCATTTGTAGGAGTTTCCCTGTCAGACAGCCAAACATATGGGTGGAAAGTATTAATCATGCAACTTGATATACTATTTGCAGTAGTCAATTTACTGGTATTTGCGCCATTATTTACCAATCCCAAAAAAGCACGTCTTAACCCATTTTGTGCCTGACATGACATTGAATTGGCGCATTGCCAGCAATGTCACTGAACCTCTCAAGATCCAAAAATTTACTAAAGACATATTTAAAACAGTTCATGTGAGTACAGTGGTTCTACCTTAATATTATAAAGCAACGAGAATACTTTTTGTGCACTAAAAAAAACTAAATAACTTTTCAACAATATCTAGTGACGGACGATTTCAAAACACTGCTTCGAAGCTTTACAAATCTTTTGTTTCGAATCAGTGGTTCGGATCGCGTAAATGAAGCCTCGTTTACTGAAATCACGTGACTTTGGCGCTCCAAACCACTGATTCGAAACAAAAGATTTGTAAAGCTTCGATGCAGTGTTTTGAAATCGCCCATCACTAGATATTTTTGAAAAGTCGTTATTTTTGGTGCACAAAAAGTATTCTCGTCGCTTTATAATATTAAGGTAGAACCACTATACTCACATGAACTGTTTTAAATATGTTTTTAGAACCTTTCTGGATCTTGAGAGGTTCGGTGACATTGCTGGCAATGGAGGCCTCACTGAGCCATCGGATTTCATCAAAAAATATCTTAATTTGTGTTCCAAAGATGAACGAAGGTCTCATGGGTGCAGAATGACATTAGGGTGAGTAATAAATGACATTATTTTCATTTTTGGGTGAACTAACCCTTTAAAGGGTTCTTTTAGGTGCTTCATATTTAAAACCCTTTTAGGGGTTCCTAATGGAATTTAGTTTATGGATTTAGCATAGATATACACAGGGGTTGGACAATAAAACTGAAACTCTGGCCAATATAGTGTTGGAGGTTTTCTGGTGTCCAATCTTCACTGATTTTCCATTCCTTCATTAAGAGCATGTGAAGAGTGTGAAGGTTGAATTAGCAGAGCAATAGCACAGCTGTACGACAAATATTGCAATCCACACAACATACTGGGAGACATATCAGAGTTGAAAAGAAGACAAATTGTTGGTGCATGTCTCGCTGGATCATCTGTGACCAGGACAGCAAGTCTTTGTGGGGTATGGAAAGCTATGATATCATAATATCGGTAATATCGGCATACCACCATGATAGGGTTGTGCCGATAGACGATAGTATCGTGTATCGACGATAGTCAGACATATCGCCGAGGGGTGATGCCTTTGACGATATTAAGACGATAATGGATCGTTTTCCCATTAATCTATATTATTATTATTATTATTATTATTATTACTATTATAGTGTTATTATTATTATTATTGTTATTAAATTAACAATAGGACCTACAATTCATTTGCCTTGCCTAATTTTATAACGACATCACCACATAACCTTGCAACACCGACACAAGCATATGAGGATTGAAGACTCCTCAATGAAAACGTTTTTAAAACATACTACAAAACTACATTCCACATCAAAGTTGAATTGCAAGGCGATCTATTCTCAAATTGTCAATAGTGCTTGTTATAAAAGAGACGCATCATTCTTACACAGTTGTTTAAGCCAAGATGAGAACGGCATTGCTGTTCGCCAGCTTTTTTTGTTTCCATAGCATATTCACAAAATATTTAATAACACTAATAACAATACAATTACAAATTATTATTATTAATTATATTATCACTAAAATTATATAGGCTTAGCTAACAGTCTTTAGGTCCGAACACAGCAAATCAGTCATCTGTGAAAATCAAAAGCAGCTTCAAACAACGCCTTAAAAAACATAGTTTAACAAGAAATATTGATTCTTCTCATTTTTCACTGTCATTAATGTATGTTCAGCGAGAAATAGCCTATAAGAGAAATATTAAAGATATATAATACCGTTATCAGCACTGAGGTAGATTCATCTCATCGTCTTAATGCAGCGACAGATGCCAAAAGTTTTGCTTTCACTATCCGTTTAAAAGTAATAAACCGATCGACACAGCTAGATTTTTTGCCCCTTACCCCAATTTCTCCCGGCATGTAAACACATGTAAATGCATGATAATGCACCAATACACACAGCAAGACTTCTGACAGAATGGTTTGATGAACATGAAAGTGAAGTTGAACATCACCCATGACCTGAACAGTCACCAGATCTAAATATTTTCGAGCCACTTTGGGGTATTTTGGAGGAACAATTCAGAAAATGTTTTCCTCCACCAGTATTACATAGTGACCTACACTGTTCTGAAAGAGGAATGGCTCAAAATCCCTCTGGCCACTTTGAAGGACTTATATCTGTCATTCCCAAGATGAACTGATGCTGTATTGGCTGCAAAATGAATTATTGTAGTCTAAAACCAGGTGTTTCAGTGTCCAACCCCTGTATATATCAAAATGAAGTGAGTTTATACTTAAAACAACAAGAAAAAAAAAAAAAAAAAACAATTCTGCCATTGGCATAAATAAACTTAATTCAATGGGAAATGAGTTTCATTTTTCTTAATCCATTGGCAGACTTTTGTTCTTGTTTTAAGCATAAACTTATTTTGATTTTCTTAGAAAACAACATTTTGATTCTTAAGTAAATGCATCTTGATTTAAGAATGTTTAGATATTTTATTGAAAAACAAGACAAGAATACTTGTTTACAAAATCATTTTTGGTGTATAATTGCTTGGCCAACGGAGCCAAAGAAGTCATTGAGCGACAGTGATCGAACAAAGTTTAACTTTGTATGGATGCTTTTGATTACTGCTGGAATCTCTAGTGTTAAAATACTACTAGTGAGTCGGTGTAGAAAACAGGGTGGCTGTTATCTGGCTGTGATTATGGTGGTTGGGGAGAGGCCTCAATTACTACCATTAATCTGGCTGACACTGACATAACAATACAAGAGTCAGAGGAATGTCTGGCCAGCAGCAACACCGCTGAGATACGGCCATTAATTCACACAACTGCAGACCACTGTCTGTAATCTTTCCACGTTCTTCTGTGTCTGTGTGTGGTGAAAGCAAAACAAAGATGTACACGTCTTCGGTTTCATGGTTTATTTTGTATTAAACATGCATCATCACAGAGGTATAGACAATTATTTTTGGACGCTCAGGCTCTGTGAGACTTAAACTGAGGCGTATTACCCGAGGCAAAGTTTCAGAGTTATCATCACTGGTAAATAAAAAATAATGAATCGTGATTCTGCTCAGATAAGAAAAAAACTTTTCCACTGTGTGAACTGCAGATGAATCAGTTTCTAAGGGTCTGTTTACACAACACCATTTTCAACTTAAAACTGAAAACTTTTTGCGTTTTGGCCGTTCATTTACATTTGCAAGTTTTTGAAAATGATACCGTTGTTGTCTCCGTGTAAACTGCAAAAACTTGAATTTGTGAAAACGGTGATGTCATGTCCATGTGTATTACGTGTTCAGTTTATAGGCATGTAGTGTTTCTTTACAAAGTGACATCGCCAACTACTGGCCTGGCATAATACAGCGTTATTAGTCATTTTCATGGATCCGTGTGAATGGAGATAGTTTTGACAACTTTGTCATCTGTACGCGAAAAACACAGAGGAAAAACTTTTATATTGTATTTTATAGTATATTGTTGTCGTGTAAACATACCCATAAGTTTGATGAATAGTTTGTTAGTTCACCTGTTGTTTCAAACCTAAACACAAAAGAACAAATTTTGAAAAATTTCCCATGCCAGCAGAACCTAAAGGTGGGGTAAGTCATATTTCAAAAACACTGTTTGGAAGTTAGTCGGGCTGACGCCAACAACAAACGCGTAGCCAATCAGCATTAGGGTCGTGGAGATGGTTGATGGTCGAGGAGACAGAACGAGCAAGAGGGATATTTGAAGAAAAACTGCAGAAAGAGAGATGGGACACAATACAAAAGAGCTCAAAAGAATTCAGTATCACTGGAATGAAGGTTTATGACTGGACAAGCGCTTTAGGACCCGCGTTAATATTAGAAAAGCTTTCCAGCACATGAGAGAGCTATGCAGGAAGGCCTGAAAACAGATGCGGAGGCTGCTTTGATTCTGCTTCACACATGAGTAACTAGTGATCGACCAACATTGATTTTTTAGAACCGATACCGATAATTTGTGTGTTTATGTGCCCGATAACCGATATGCAGAACCAATATTTATTTACTGTTATACTTCTGTTTTTGACACGATTACAACACCACTGAACTGAACAAACCATTTTATTTATAACAATCACTCCCTCCTTGCATAGAAAACAAAACAAATCTTATTTATACACCAATAAATTTTGTTAATTTTAATCTTCATATTACAAAAATAATTGTATTTATAACAAGAATCAGCAGCAACACTAATGTTAACAATAAGCAAAATAAATGTAGAATGTCTAATGTTTTCAAATGGAGAAGGTAAATTAAAGACAGGAGTCATATCAACTTTGCAGAAATGTAATACTTCATTTTAAACTACAGTTTTAGTAGATTTATAAGCTGTTTAATAGGCTAAAGTAAAGAGTGAACAATAATTTGCTGGATAATGTTAAATAACTGAATAATATTCTCTGGAATATTGGAATATAACAAACAAAACATTGTATTTTATTGCATTTCTCAACTGGTATGTTATATCAGAATTATTAATGTTTTTGTCGTTCTAGATTATGAAATATCTGCTGACAAAGCGCTGTTTATCTATGCATTTACACAGAACTATACTCAAACTGCGATCGCTCGTGGAGATAATTAATTTCCATAGAGTTGCGTTTACTTGGATGTTTATTAGCGAATTAATGGTTATATAGTAAATGTTTATATAATTACGGTGTTTTAAACAAGTGAATCTTGTTAAAAGTTATATGCGGTGGCCGTGGAGCATTTCCTGAGCATCAACCCGCTGAGTGAACAGCAAAATGCAGACGACTTCACGAGACTAATGATGAGCATAGACAACAGAGAGAGAATTAAATTCAGCGCTTTTATTTCCAATATGTGCTCATTCATGGCTGTATTATTTAATTCATGCAAAGTTACATCTTTATTGGAACAGGACATGACGGATTATCTTACGTGACTCCGTGAGCTTGTCTCTATTTCTTAGAGACAAGCTGCATAAACTAGCTACATTTCAGGCATTTATGTAACACATCTAATTTGTGCATTAATGGCTGTTATGTTAAATAAAGTTTACTAATTACAGCAAAGCAGGTAAGTATACTTTACCTGTGCACGCCGTTGTCTCGTCTCCCCTCAGATGCGCTGTAATGGCGATCCTGTGCGCAATTCTGAAAACACCCACAAGATGGCGGCGTTTATCGGTAAATCCGATACTACAAAACCGATATCCGATTATGGTAAAATGCTTAAATATCGGGGGAAAATATCGGTAAATCGATATATCGGTCGATCTCTAGGAGTAACACTGGGTTTGAGTGTCATTGATTGTCTGGAGCTGCTGTGCTGTTGGCAACTAACAACAAACTCTTGTTTGTACTTACTGCACTGTACGTTAATTTTTTTTCCCTTGTTGTTCGTTCATCATCTGCGCTTTATTTTTTGTGAAGCATTTTGTTGCATGTCAGCTGCAAACAGACATCCACTCTCATATTGCGTGTGTAACAGTGGCCAGATAGTGAGAGTTGTGCAGGTAAACCACTGCGCACTGACGACCGCTAGAGAATGGGGTGTTTAACGTCATGGTTAGTGCACTTGCCTCGCCTGCCAGCAGCAATTGGGCCGGGGTTCGGAGCAGGGTGGTTAGGATTGGAGGGTGAGTTTCAGAGGCAGAGCATTGAAGAGAGGGGTGGGTTTTTTGGGGGTGATTTCAAATATCAACAATGTCCAACAGTGTGTTTAATAAAAATGCCTTACCCCACCTTTAATGAATTGTGAAATGGCATTTTTTAAACTTGATTGACAAATGAGCTAGGGCTGTAACGATTCCTTGATTAAATTCGAATACTCGATTTTAAAAAATCCTCGCTTTCAATTTGCCGTGTTGAGTAACCGGTAAAATAACGGAAGTGGCGCTTTACACGGACCAGAATCCATGAAACGCATTATATTAGACCGTTTTCTAAGGCTGCACGATATTAAAACCGTTTAAAAATCATAATACAGCATAATGCTATTGTGAATTTACAAAGGCTGTGAATCAGTTAAATAAATGTATGTGCTGCAGGTTTATTATATATGCGCTATCTACTTGCGCCTCAGAGCGGCTCCATAGAGACAGAGCGCATTTAGGCCACGCCCACACCGGGGGGGAAACAATCCAACCGTCTCCATTGACTTTGTATTGCGTGAGGCTGCCTCCTTGTCATTTCTGACTTATAACAGAAAACAGAACAATGCCTTAAAGCTGCTGTGTGACAAGGTGTACAGCAAACAAGCTAAAAAACCCAAAACTAAGTTTTTATAAGCTACCGAACCGTAAAAGCCAGCCTTTAAGGAGACAAAAGTTGATACAGGCAATAAGACGTGAAGCATCAGCAGGAAGAATGGGTAAATTTTAGGATCCTGACACTCAGTATGCCTCAGTAAGCCTACGTGTGCAGTAAACATTTTGTCACTGTTAAGTCAAATATCCAAATGTCAGTTTTATATATTATATTTCCTGTCGCTGATTACGTTACCCTCCAGTGGGCGTAGTTCTCAGTGTAATATAACATGTTGCGCTCTTTCTCAATCGCCTGTATCCACTTTTTAGTCCTTAAACGCTCGTTTTTTGGGTCGACAGCTTATAAAAACTTCTGGGTTTTTGGTTCTGTCTTTTTCTTTAGCTTGTTTTCTGTACACCTTGTCACATAGCAGCTTTTAGACATTGTTCTGTTTTTTGTTATAAGTCAGAAATGACAAGGAGGCAGCCTCACGCAATACAAAGTCAATGGAGACGGTTGGATTGTTTTCCCCCCCGGTGGGCGTGGTTTTCATATTATGACGCGTGTCGCTCTGTCTCTATTCACAGTAAATGCTGCTCCATGTTAATTGTTATCATTTACATTAGTGGCGCGTCTCAAACTCTGCATGCATATGCTGTGAGTTTGGATTGCTTTTAACGTTCATCTGGAAACGCAATGTACGATATTTAATCAGATTTGTAAGGTAAGTCATCTATAAAGCTTCGCAAACGCAGGGGAATACATTATACAGTATGTTTCTACTTCGTGAAATGTGCTAACTGCTCGCCACGATTTCAAAATAAAAGTTCAAGCCCTCGTTTAAGTCCACATGTTCTTGTTCAAGAAATTACAGTGGTTGTAACATTTTCTGTCGTAAAGAAATGTCCAAATATTAAAGATTAATTGGACATTTGAAATAAATGTTGTAAGCCAATATTAAACAAGGTCAAGATTAGATCAGGTTGTAAAGTGTAAAACAATCGTCAGGCTGCTGGCGCCCTCTGCAGGCATTTGTTATAATACACAAAGAACATTAGTTGTACAATTCAATACATTATGTATTTTGACAGTTTTGTTCAACAAAACCATACGATTAATTGCTTTTGATACTTTACTTGAATCAATTATTATTGTGTTATTGCTATTATATATTTATTTTAAGCCATATGTGTAAGTGAATGTGTTTTGTTGTGTAAGCACCTTTTATAATGATAGTATAATGTACTAGTATAGTATATATTGTTACTAGTACTTATAGTATATATTGTTACTAGTACTTATTACACTTCTCCA
The DNA here is from genome assembly GCA_039654765.1 of Mylopharyngodon piceus. Lineage (NCBI taxonomy): Eukaryota > Metazoa > Chordata > Actinopteri > Cypriniformes > Xenocyprididae > Mylopharyngodon > Mylopharyngodon piceus. The sequence continues at coordinate 6,905,699 of CM077456.1, read as the reverse complement.
TGATGCTCTGCTCTTTATACATTAAAGCTGCTTTGAGGCAAATACATTAATATGTTTTCCTTTCTTTCATTTTTAACTATGGTCTCAATCAGTTTAGCATCATAGGCAGACTTTTGCTTCAAATGTGTCAGCCTTCATTTTCATATTAAACATGTTTCTCTTATAAGCTCATGCATATTCAGTAACTGGCATAGCTAATTAGATGAGGTGAAGTAAATTCATTTTTGAGAATTTTGAAAACTCAGTGATTTTGCATGTCACGTTTTATTAATCTAGGCGTGAATGGTAGTAGTTTGAATGTTGTTTATCTACTTTATTATGATTACACTGTAGCCTAGGAAGCTCCAGCATCACCAGCAGAGTTTATTTTCATCACTTTCCAACAGCATTTTCATCCAAATTTACTTCAGATGATCTCACAAGTCTTAAAGGGATAGCTCACCCATACTATGGAAGTCAATGGGGCCCATCGTCTGTTTGGTTACCGACATTCTTCAAAATATCTTCTTTCGTGTTCAGCAGAAGAAAGAAATTCATTCAGGTTTGGAGTAAATGATGACAGAATTTTCATTTTTGGGTGAACTATCCCTTTAAAGTCCTCACTACAAAAGAATCTATTCATTTTTATACCTTTATTCATTTCGAAATGGAATCAGATATATTCAGTGTAGTGGATAGAAAAAGAGCGTGTCCTCAGAGTTTATCTGTTTTTCATTAAGTTTCACTTTTCTTTCCTTTCAGAAGTTTAAGCCTCAAGAGATCTCCAGGTACTGATCCAGGAACAGGACCAGCAAACCAGATCAACTTGTGTGAGCAAAAATAAGACCGATTACTTTGAAAAACATCCCAAGCGGCCGACCTAATCAGTTTTTCCCCCTTTGAAGCATATGTTCACACATGAAATATTAATCCAGGATGGCTTAAACATGTTTTTAGGTCGTTTGCAGCACATTTGATCTGATATGTTGCCAAAAACCTGCATGCATCCGTATCAGCTCATGTACGTGAGCTAAAACACACGGGTTTATGCATGAATAATTCATCTCTGTTGAGAAAGGAGTTTACTTCACAACGCTATTAAATTAAACACTGACGCAGAATAGCTGAGATTTGCACCCACTGATCACATAATCCATCTATAACACACAGCCATTTTGGGCATCCAAAAATACTCAAACTTTAAGCTATTTTAGAAAGCAATCAATAATGGCTGATTGCATACTTGTAGTCTACTGTTTAAGCCTGGATCGTTAGATCTTGTCCTCTAGCTATTCAAGAGACTGTTAAATTCTTTTGCTCCTCCATTACAGACTTTGTGACCCTCAGTCTTTTTCTGTTCTGCAGTGAATTATCCGCATTTGACCGAGTCAAAGTTCTTTTTTCTCTTCACTGTCTGAGGGCGATAAGCAGAACAGAGGCAGTGGACAGGGTCAGGATTTGATTGGTGGGACTTGAAGAGCTGAAGATGATGAGTAGAGAGAGAGTGGGCTACACATACCTCAAATTGGGATTTTTGCTATAAATAATAATCAGTTGAAGAAATTTGATGGGGCTGGAATTTTCACAAAAATTCTTGAATATTCTTTTTTTTATGTTTGTTTTTTTAATAAAAGCGTCTGAGAAAAAAACTTCTTAAACAATGTTATAAATAACCCCATGTTAGTATAGTTAATATAGCCTCATCCTTGTCTTAAAACACAAAAGGTAAAATTAAATTTGAATTCATACATTTAATGGATGTAAATTTTCACTAAATAAAATACATATTTTTTACCACAATATTTTACTTTTGTATTCTGAAATACTAGTTTTGCAAGAAAACCTCACATGAAAAACATTGTAAGATGGCTAAATTTATCAGTAAGATTTACAAGTATTGTACAGTACAATTACAAGTATCGCATTTATCATATACAGCTCTGGAAAAAAAAGAGACCACTGCAAAATTAGCAGTTTCTATGGATTTACTATTTATATGTATGTGTTTAGGTAAAAAGAACATTTTTGTTTTATTCTATAAACTACTGACAACATTTGAAGTAAAACATTGTCATTTAGAGCATTTATTGGCAGAAAATGACAATTGGTCAAAATAGCAAAAAAGATGCCATGTTTTCAGACCTCGAATAATGCAAAGAAAACAAGTTTGTATTCATTTTGACAACGTGATACTAATGTTTTAACTTTAACAGAAGAGTTATATAACTTAAGTTAGATAACCCTTATTTCCAATCACAGCTTTCATGAGTCTTGACATGCTCTCTACCAGTCTTTCACATTGCTGTTGGATGACTTTATGCCACTCCTGGCGTTTGATGGCTTGTGACCTTCCAATCTTCCTCTTGATCACATTCCAGAGGTTTTCAGTGGGGTTCAGGTCTGGAGTTTGGGTTGGCCATGTCAGGGTCTTGATATGGTGGTCCTCTATCCACACATTTATTGGTTTGGCTGTGTGGCATGGAGCATTGTCCTGCTGGAAAAACCAATCCTTCGATTTGGGGAACATTATTAGAGCAGAAGGAAGCAAGTTTTCTTCCAGGATAACCTTCTACGCAGCTTGATTCATGCGTCCTTCACAAACTTGTATCTGCCCGATTCTAGCCTTACTGAAGAACCCCCAGATCATCACCAATCCTCCACCAAATTACACAGTGGGTGTGAGAGACTGTGGGTTGTAGGCCTCTCCAGGTCTCTGTCTTACCATTAGAGGACCAGCTGAAAACTGGACTCATCAGAGAAGATCAGAATCAGTCAGAAGCATCTTTGTGAAGGAATGCACGACTCAAGCCACATACAAGGTTATCCTGGAAAAAAAAACATGCTTTCTTCTGCTCTGACAATGATCCCCAACTTGAAAGATTGTTTTTTCCCTCAGGACAATGCTCCATGTCACACAGTCAATAAAAGTGTGGATGGAGGACCACCAGATCAAGACCCTGTCATGGCCACCCCAAACTCCAGACCTGAATGTGATCAAGAGAAGGACACAAGCCATCTTGAATTTTTGTGCCAGGAGTGGCATAAAGTCACCCAACAGCAATGTGAAAGACTGGTAGAGAGCATGTCGAAACTCATGACAGCTGTGATTGGAAATCTGGGTTATTCCACCAAATATTCATTTCTGAACTTTTCCTAAGTTAAAACATTAGTATTGTGTTGTTTAAAAATGAATATAAACTTGTTTTCTTTGCATTATTCAAGGTCTGAAAACACGGCACCTTTTTTGTTATTTTGACCAGTAGTCATTTTCTGCAAACAAATGCTCTACTGACAACATTTCTTCCACATTTCAAGTAAAAATATTGTCATTTATTTTATAGAATGAACAAAAATATTAATTTTACTCAAACACATACACATAAATAGTAAATCCAGAGAGACTGCTAATTTTGCAGTGGTCTCTTAATTTTTTCCAGAGCTGTAAATATTGTTTGGAGAAAAAAAAACAAAAAAACTTCTTAAGTGTCGTAAATAACCCCATGTTAGTATAGTTAATATAGCCTCATCCTTGTCTTAAAACCCAAAAGGTAAGATGAAATTTGAATTCATAAATTTAATGTGTCTGTGTGGTCCTGGTATCCCCACAAGTATAGCAATACCAGTAAATTTTGACCTTGTGGGGGCATTTTTTGGTCCCCATGAGGAAACATGCTTATAAATCATACAGAATGATCTTTTTTTGAAAATCTAAAATAGCAGAAAGGGGTAGGGTTAGTGTAGGGGGACAGAAAATACAGTTTGTACAGTATAAAAACTATTACGCCTATGGAATGTCCCCCAGCGTGTGTGTGTGTGTGTGTGTGTGTACTTGTTTAACCTACATTGTGGGGACCAGAAGATTTAAGAACTTTTTTTAAAAAAACTTTATCACAAACTTTTAATTTATCCAAACAATTTTTTTCTGAAGGTTTTTATGAATTCATAATCCAGCCCTGATTGCTCATTGAGAATGCAAGCATTCAAAACCCTTTACGGTTTTATATAACTGGTAATTTCTGTGCACATAAGAGATATTGCTCTTGTTGGGAGTTTCTCATTTCAGTAAATATATGCTCTCCAGCCTCATTAAACTGGGATGCGCTCTTGCTGGATGGGAGTTTGTTTGAGTGGGCGTAATATAGAAGCCCCTGGATTGGGGGGAAGGGGGGCTCACCGGGTGTAAAAGTCATTCATTTTTATATGTGTGCCTTCCTCTCTATACCCACAGCAATACAGCCCTGCAGGGAAATAACGCGCACACATGGACACATATCAAGGGTGAGAAACTATGGTCATATCTCTTCCTAACTGTGGTGACAACCCTTAATGGCTTGGACACAACGAGGAGAGTGCACTCGGCTCTGACTCGGTGTATCCCAGCATGCCGTTGGTGCAGTCCCCAATGAGTGACATCATTAATTATGTGCCTCTGAGTTCAGAAATGCCAGCTGAGGAGGGAGGCATACATTTCATCCCCAGACTGTTCAAAAAATCGTCTTTCAAGCTGGGCTGACAGCATGCGTTCCAATCACGCGCTCACCCAGGTCTGAAATTGCGGATAGTTCACCAGCTGTGAGGCGCTGGGTGAGTCTTAATATGTTCGGTCTGTAAGCTCACCAAGATAAATTAGTTCAATGACATGATATATGACAAGGATCTGTAATAATTTACAGCATTTAAATGGTAAAGCTCTGGGGCATATTGAATAATCAAATGGAATAGGAAAGTAGTCATTTAAGAATAGGATTTTGACCCGAGGTTATTGTGGCCAGTTTCTTGTTGCATGAGGTTATTGAGCCAACCACCTAATGAGTTTCTACATAATAAAGCAATAAGCCACAAGAGGCCATGCATTGTAATGATTTTACCACAGTTAATAGGTGATTTTATGCATGATGTGAATCAGACCCCATTTATAAAATGGCAACAGCAATATGATCTCATTAATAATCCTAGGTATTCACATAAATGTGCACATAAATGTACATAATGCATTGACAGTTTCTAAAACATAAGCATGTTTACAAAATGTAAACAAATGTTTACAAATTTACAATTACTAGTTTACAATTGATTTTTATTGCATTAATCAATGACATTAGTTAAAATATGTTTTGTGCATTCATTTATTTTAAAGGCACACTGTCGTTTTCGCCTCTAGAGGTCGCTTATTCAAAACAAATTAAAGATATATTAACATTACTGAAGTATGAAGCAGGGTGTGGCTGAAAGCTGTTGGAGCGGAACGAGGCAACTGGAGTGTTTGCTAATGAGAGACAAGCGCGACACACGACACGGCTTGCTTCCGCTTCTTCCGGTCATGAGTATGTGGGGTAACGCTGCGCTGTTTTTTCATATTAGATACATTTGTGTGTTGAAAGTTGTTATAATGCTACTCTGTGCGTTCGCTTGGCGGCTGTTATGAGACACTTGTTGCACACTGCTGTAAGCTAGATCGATATTAGTCATGGTAAAACATGGTATATAGTCAAGGTAAAGCAAGAAAATGAGATTTAAACAATTTTAAACAATTTAAACAAAGACTTATTGTGTTGAGCCATATAATAATAATTAGTTTTCTGTTGATTAATGTATTCAAACAGTTCCACGCGTCTAATAAAACATAATATATTAAAGTGTCTTTGGTGTTTTCATGGTTTCTACAAAATAAAACTGAAAATCAAGCATAATGAGGGTATGATGTCATTGATAGGCGACGCACGGATACGGTCCGTGTCCTGATTAAAATTGCTTATTTCTTTGGATTTACTGTAAAGATTCTTGGAAACATTTGAGATAATGTAAGTACACAAGTCAACAAAATATATAACACGGTTCTAGTGGTTTTGGGATATTTTAATCCAAAAATCTTACATATTGTGCCTTTTAATGCATTTACATAATTTGAAATTAGAAGTTTCATTCTGTTCTGTGTGATTTCTGGTGCCACCACACACTGTCGTCTTTTTTTTATTATTTAAGATTAAGTTGCTAAATAATGACTACAACTACCACAAGCATGTGAGTTGACATGCTTGATTAGACAGACAATCATTGTAGTTCTTATGCAGCAATATGTGTCCTTTTAAGGAACATATGACTGTACACTTAAGTGAAACCATTATGCAAAGTGTAAAATAAATTAAATATACTGTAAAGCCCTTGGGATTTCTTCATCTTCCCTGTGCAATGATCCTAATAATAGGTTCTTCATGCAGTCTAATTCCAATCTCACAAAGTTGCCGGATTTATCTTGGATCCCTGTCCCGATAAATCTCAGGGAATTCTTCTCTCTGTTTGTTTATGTGTTCATTCAGTTGAATAAAGCCATTTGCATTATAAATGAATAAGCCAGTGATGGTTCTGAGGGACCAGTAATTTTCTTCCATGCGTGAATTGCGAGCAGTAATCACTCTTGCAGTGGGATTGCTTAGATTTCGTACATGTATTTAATTATTGAATAGTTTCCAATAGAGTTTAATATTTCTGCGCAGTGGTTGGAGCGTTCATAACTCATGGATGCTCTCAGGTCCCGCGTATTTCTCCCCTGGCTGATGTAGGCTCAGAGCTATCTCCAAAGCCTGACGTGAGGTAAGAAACTTAAGTAAAAAGGATACTTTTGTACAAAGGTTCCTGTGGGTCATTATACTTACTCTGGTTTTCATTGTGTAAGCCAAAAACTTGTTAAAATCAGGCAGCAAAATGTTTAAAATGAATTGCTGTTGGATAAATTTCATTGTCCTTCTTTATTAATCCACACAATGACTTTTGCAGAAATGTTAATATTAACAGAGGCTGCCCTTTTGTTGATATGAAAACTGATGAACATTTGCCATAGAGAGAGCTTTACTGGGACATTAGCTGTGTAAAAACATAGATCAGGTCGTCAGCAGACCCAAAACCTGCCCGATTCATCTTCAAGATCTGTCTGATCTAGATTGCCCCATCTCCTGGTGATTATGAGTTCTCATCTGTGCCGCTGTCCCATAGGGAATTTGCTTTTCAAAGGGAAAGGATCAAGAGTCACACTCCAGCAGTTCCATTTGCAACACCATTCTGATCTGATACTTTCTATCTTGTAGTTATCATTAGTACATGACTGCCAGGGAAGCAAGACATATAAGAAGGGGATTGTCATTCCAATGCTGTCCTTTCACAGGGTGGCTGTTTCATGTCTCGTTTCGGGGACCAGAAACATCTCATAGGGTTTGAATATGGCCACGTTCACACAGCAGCAGAATACAGTTGTCAGTCCTGTCTTCAAGTCCTTAATACAGCTGCCTTCACACTGTCAGTTTTTGGGATTGACAACCGCATTTACTTACAGGTTTGAGTCTTGAAATGTCCTGATCAAGCAGCAACATACAGTAGCATCTTGAATACTGTCTGTAAAAATGTGAAACGGGAGTCAAACCCATATTGTCTTATTAGCAACCATAGTGACAGTGACCAAAGTAATATCAAAGATGGCGACGTCCATAAAACTGAAGTCTTATCACTTTTGACACGATAAGAGTCCATCCGTCAAATCTTCATAAATTGACAGCGGCTTTTATATCTGGGTGGAAAGTGGAGCATTCAAAAAACTGACGGGAGCCGCTCCGGTGGAGAACATAGACTGAATCTGAACCTTCAGGTGACACACAGCTCAAATCTCTATCGCTGTAAGTTACCGAAACCACAGTGCGGGTTTTCTGAGAATGTGGTTGTGAGTCGTAAAAATTTGCAGGTGTGAGTTCGGTTATAGAATGCGGTAGTCACTCGTAAATAACTGAACTGTGTGTGAACATAACTGTATTAGGGACACAAATACAGGACTGACAACCGTAATCTGCTGCTGTGTTAACGGAACCAGTCTCTCTCTCTCTCTCTCTCTCTCTCTCTTGTGCTGATTTTTAACAGAGAACTTATATTGAAGTTATATTGAGTTGGCTTCTATAGGCTACTCTTTGTATTTAAGCAAATCTTGGAAATTTTCACACTTGAAATAGTTAACCCTGGGTTATTCTAAACCCCTGGTAAATGAAATCCTGGGTTATCATTATTCACATTTCGCACAGCTCATACTATACCCTGGGTTGACCGTTAATCCTTGGTATTCTTAAGATACCGTTTCACACTGCACATTCCTAAACCCCGGGTTAAAGTCCTTATCTGCATATTTGCGGTGTCAGTGTCACTGACTGGACAAACTTTTAACATAAAGGCTCTAGCATTGAGCGTCCCATTATTACACATTGCTGACTGTAATATCAAGTTCTTTCTGAGTGAATTTTTCGAACTACAAAGGTAAGAATGACGGTCTCTTCTTCACTGCAATTGTCGCTTTTTCCATCGCCGTTTGACATTTTTCCTGTCATACGCAGAAATGGCTGTTTATACATCGCGCGGTGTTTCAATGACTGCCCAAAGCGCGTGAATATAAGGCACGCGATTGGTTGTCGGTTGCTAAGCATCAGGTTGTACCAGTTGTAACATTCTAACACCGCATGGTTTCACACTGTACAAGTTTGGCACCTCAAAAGCAGTTCTATCCCTGCTCCAGAGCAGGGTTTCATAACCCCGGTAAAAAGCGGTGCTAACCCCGCATCTAAATTACAAGTGTGAAACGCTCCTTTACCCGGGGTCAAAAAAAGCGTTGTTTAGAACGACGATATCCCGGGGTTAAGCGCAGTGATGAAAAGCCCATGTCAACTAACTCTCATTAGAGTATTGTAGACTGTTAGGTTAGGTTTATATTAGTAGAGTAAGTTGACATGTACTTGCAAAGTTACTTATAGTCAGTAGAATGTCTGTTGTGGAGCATCAGAATAAAGTGTTAGCAGACATTAAGCAGACAGTCTACTAATACTCTAATGACTGGTAGTTGACATGTAGCCTAGTTGCAAAGTTACTTATCGAATTTTATGAACAACAAGACTTCCAGCTTATAATTGCTTTTTAGCATGTTTCTTCTTTGGCAACAATTTAAAAGTATCTGTGCATGCTGTCAAAATCAAAAGAAATAAATGTGTAACTGTATTTCCTCAACTTATTTTATTCACCCTCAAAATCTGAAATATTTTGTTTCATCATAAATAATTATTCATTTCCTGTAAACTGTTTTTTGAACACCATTATCGTCTCTCATTGCAATTAACAGGAACACAGTGAGCAGAGGATGATTGTGATGGGACATCCAGAACATTTCAGCATTGGTCGAGTTTTATTTGAGATATTCAGTCTCATGTGGACCGCCTCTGACGGGGAGAACCATCATTAATTGGTATTCCTCTCCTCCTCTGACAACACACTTCATCAAGTGGTCTTCTGTCTCATCAGAATCGAGGAGGCATCGCCGTGGGCAGCGTCTTGATAAATCTCACTTGCTGTTATTTTCTCTAGCTGCATACATTTTTGAACTAAAATTACATTCGTAGTCGTGGGAGGATGAATCTCAGGGATTTCTTGGAAACTAGAGAGTGTGTTTCTCAAATACAACATCACATGTTAAACCACAATTAATGACAGCAGCCTTTTTTAATATCTTCACTCCATTGTCATTTTAAGTGATGGCTCATATACAATATTATGATCTTAAGTATACTTCAAAATGGAAATTGGAGTTGCTGCTTGTTTACTTATTTAAACTGAGTCTATGCAACACGACTCTTGAATTTTTGTCGCAACTTAATTGAATTGCATGAAAAATCATTTAAATATGGTAAACAAAAGTTAATTTGTTTTGCATTGAGACTTCATGAATACATTTCATTTGTTTGAGCAGGGGATTCCCAGTTCCCAAAATGCTTTGTATGGGACTGGATGGGAAGAGTAAATGTTATAAGTTACTCTATATGTTTTAAACCAGATGAGAAAAGGGTGAGAGTTGTTAGAGTTAAATGTTCTGTATGAATGTTGATTTAGATGAATTTCTGTTTTTAGGTTTTCCACTGGGGTGAAGAGCGGTGCTTTGGTTGCAAATATGGTAATGTAAGTGAATATAATATAACAGTTTTATCTTCCTTATGCTTCCACTTCACATGATGACTTCTTTATTTCTTGTTTAATGTCTAAAGGATATCGTTTTTTGAAGTTTGACATGCAGTTTGACTCAGTTCAGTTAGGTTTCCACTACACAAGGTGTTTGAGCAGTTTAGTTTAATGTTAATGAAACCCAATTTCAGCATGTAGAACCACTGATCACAATTGAATTAAGGATTTGATGTGGTATATTCCAGTTTATCAACAAAGGATCCTTAATTTATCTACACTGTGTTATTTGGAAATGTCAGTTGTGATGCTGAGGTTGGAGTTCATCTGTGATTAAGGGCTGCTTTTTTAAAAGAAAAGAAAAAACTCCTCAATAATAGCTTATTTAGACAAAAAGATTCTGCTTAATTGTATATCTTTTAAAAAGTTTCATCCTAACTAACAACTCAAAGCAGTTCAGTGGGATGAATAGACACAGCACACATTAACCTGGCTAACCCAGTGGCTTTACTGTGATGTATGAGCCTGCAGAATCACTTTCATGTGAAATTAATTACACACCTAGTGGACCTTAATTTTCATGTTGAGAACCCAAATTGTGAGACGGCTGGATACATCAAGCTGGACTGATTAGCATACACTGTTATCTGTGAGATTTATTTACTCTCGTTTGCTTTGAGACAAAAAGGAAACACTCAAAAAAGGATGGAGATGACAAAATGGCAGGTTCTGGTGCCTAGTTCACTCATCTGGGAATACGATTCTTCTTAACTGTAAATAAATACATAATAAATTGAAAATACGATTTCAGTTTTTCTACTTCAAAATTTCAAGTTTAATTTAATGTTACTTGGTGTTTCTTTGTAATTATTTGTGAAATTTACTAGCAATTTCTGAGTGAAAATATTTTTTTTCCCCAGTATAAAGACAAATTTATGGAAGCCATTATAAGTCGTAATTGAGATAAAACATTGAAAATATGACATATACTAAGTCATAATTATGAGATGAAAAGTTGAAATTGACATACTAAGTCAAAATTATGACAATCAAAATTATGAGATAAAAAGACTTAAACATCGAAATAATGATTTAGTCATAATTATGACAAAAAAATTAAAATGAAAGAAAGTCTGAATTATGACATTAAATGTCCAAGTTATGACATAAAAAATCATGAGATAAAAAGTAGAAATTATGATGTCAATTTCTACTTTTTATCTCATAATTAGTCATAATTTCAATTTAGGATGTCAAAATTTCGACTTTTTAAGTCAATTTTGACTGTCAATTTAGATTTTTTTGGTCATAATTTCGACTTAGTGTGTCATAATTTTGACTTTTTAATCTCATAATTTTGACTATTGAAGTCATAATTGCGACTTTTCATCACATAAGTGTGACTTAGTATGTCATAATTTTGACTTTTTGTCACAACTATGACTTACCAAAGTATGATTTTTTTTCTTATGTGGCAGAAATGGGCTTCCATACAAATTAGAATATTTTAATAAACTAAGAGTATAGAGCTTTAAAATGAATGTGGATAGCATTGTTCAGAAGAATTTCTTTTTTTTTTTTTCTATTCTAAAATTGAAATTGTATTTTTGATTTTTTTTTTTTTTTATGGCATCTTTAGCATCTTGGAAAATATGATCACATTCTGAGATGTTAAGATCTTCTCTGAAACACTAAAGGAGATGTGAGATTATGAGATTAGACTACTAGGGTCTGTGTGTCAGGAAAAAAAAAAAAATCAAATTAGAGACATAGTTTACCCAAAAATTGTCATATAATTTTGAGTTCACCCAAATGGATGTTAATTAAATTATAATGTTTTGTTCTCCGCAGAAGAAAACAAAGTCATACAGGTTTGGAACGACATGAGGGCGAGTAAGTGGTGATAATGGTGAACTATTACAATTCTTTGAACATTAATGTCCTTTTTTTCTAGGAAAAAGATGGATGGATGGATGGATTTATGGATGGATGGATGGATGGATGAGAGAGATGCAAAGCCACTTGTTTGTTCCACCCAGTAAAAGATGATAAAAAGGCAGATTTAGTAGGTTTTTCTAGGGCCCTTTGGTGTATTCTGGAGAGATCCTGTTGTTTTGAATCACACTAGACTACGAGCTAGATTATTGTTCTAACGCAGGCACCAGCTGTGAAACAATTGCCACTCCATGCAACAATCCCTGGAGACTCTCATTTCCTCTGATAATAGTGTCTTTATATTGCATCCTTATTTTTTTTATTTGTGGTTATATTTTGGAGTCATCTCATGCACATATAACTTCTCTTTTTGTGCTTTTTTTTGCTTGTCTTCCTAGGTCTCAAACACATAACTGGTGACAAGTGAATCTGGTTTGAAGGCGGGACATAATTGTCATATGCGATCGGGGAGAGACAGAGAGATGATTACAACAGATGCAGCAGTGCCAAAGGGCGTTCAGGTTCCTATCCCTGATCTCTCATCCTCATTAAGGGTGTAACTCACTCCATCTCGACACCATCAGTCTGCCACCTCAGTGTGCTGACACGACACTCACTTTACAAAACCCTCAGGAGTTTCACTCCTCGTGCTAAATGTAGAGCAGGGCATTGGGGAAGTTAGATATTCACAACTTTACACTTCTAATTACACCTCCAGTAAACTATTTCTTGCTTAGTTTATAACAGCTGAGCTGATGCCAGGGTCATGCGCCAGGGGCAAGCATTAGGGGGCAGTGACATACTGTACTCACTCAAAATGACTAATATGAGGGATGAATTGAATTGGACAAAAAAAAAAAAAAAGCTCAATTGACTACATGTTGAAGCTGCCTACTACTGTTTAGGATTAGTTTCTCCTATCAAAATTCAGACACCTTTTGTGGGTAGGACAAACTCTAGATGAATGGCTGCTGGAAACATCCTATATCATTCGCTGTGTATATGCATAGAGAAAATTTCTGAACTACATTGTTCAGACAAATTCTTGTGAGATTTGTTATCTTTTTATGCCCCTAGTGCCTATTGAAAATCATCATAACCCTTTGAAATAGTTACTTTATTTGTCGTACTGCCTGAAAGCAAAACCCATTTAAAAAAAAAAAAAAAAAAAAAAAGCTTTCCCTCAAAGTAATGAAAAAAAAAAAGGGCAACAGTTCTGAAAATTAATAAAAAAACTGAAAAACTACAGTAACATGGTTGGTCATCAGTCCCCTGATTTAATACTTCGTAGAGCCACCTTTTGCTTTAATTACAGCCATTAATCTTTTTGAATTTGTCTGTACTAGCTTTGCACACCTAGATTGGGGAATATTTGCCTATTCTTCCTTGCAGAATTGCTCAAGTTCGGTCATATTCCATGGTGAGCGGCAATGGACTGCTCTCTTTGGATCGGATTGGGCTCAGGGCTCTGACTTGGCCACTCAAGGACATTCACCTTCCTATCCTTAAGCCATTGCATTGTTCTTTTGGTGCTATGTTAAGGTGAATGACCTGGTTTTCCTTAAGAATTTGGATGTACTTGGCAGCATCCATTTTCCCTTCAATCCTGACCAACTGCCCAGTTCTGAAGAGAAACATAGCACTGAAAGAAAGAATGCTTTCCTGAAAAAGTGCCATACTTTTGTGCTATTCAAAAACACACCTGGAAGACTCTGATGCCAAAAGGTGCTATGGTCTAATGAGGCCAAAATTGAACTTTTTGGACTGAAGTCCAAGCGCTATGTTTGGCGAAAAGCAAACATGGCACACCACCCAAAACACACCATACCTATTGTGAAGCATGGTGGTGGCAGCATTATATTGTGGGGGTGTTTATCTTCAGCAGGGACTGGGTGATTGGTCAGGATTGAAGGAAAAATGGATGCTGCCAAGTACATACAAATTCTTGAGGCAAACCTGCGTCCCTCTGCTAGAAAGCTAAAAATGGGCAGGTCATTCACCTTCCAGACAAATCAAAGTCCCTTTAAGACAATTCATTTCACTCGGCGGCTATCTTTGAAATGCCTCTCGGGCATTCAAGTGCAGCTCCTATCTCTTTGAATGGGGAAACATCAAATTCTCCAAACCTGTTTGCCAAGTTTTCGATTAAATTTCATATTTGAAATCACCAATGAAATCTGACAACAACTGTCTCATAAATGTTGTTTCTAAATGTTCGAATCATGACAAAAAACGATATTTTTCAGGCTGGATCAAGCTAATGTGCATGCGCAGTCCTAAATGCGCGTCTCTTGTAGTGATGGGGAGTCGACTCCGAAAGAGTCGATTCCTCAACTCTGAATAGCCCCAGATTCGGGATCGACTCCAGCACAGGAATCGACTCTCGGTGTCGACTCTGTTGCTGTGTCTGAAATCGCTCACTTGTTTACTGATTCTCCTATTTAGTGCATGGCAGTTGAGTGCACTAGAAGCAAGGAGTGAGCGAAATGAAGCGAGTAATTCGGACACTGACAAATCGCGTCAGAGAGCTGTTGCAGAAACTTTGTCACATACATTATCCTACATGTAGCTTACTTTAGAAATAGATAACAGTCAAATTGACTTTAGTTTGTAATTATACATACCTCCGTGCCAGCTTTAGTATTGATGGTGGCTTATAAATAGATTTGATTTTCCATGGTTAACCGTGTTCATAATCATTAAACTAACCATAAACTCACATCAACAATAAACACATCAATAAGTGTACATTATTGTACGCATTTTTGTATGTATTGTATTAATTAAAGTATCTTTAACTCTCATGTCCAAGCACTTTTTAAGACAATGATCATGTGCGTTAGCGCCATCACGCGACCATTATAATGAGATGAATAAAGAATCTTCTTTCTCGTTAATTTAATTCTGACATAATATTCGACCTCATGTTTTTCGTGACTTTTCTCTCTGTAAAATTAGGTATCAGCAGTTAGCTACTCATCAAGTCATCGCTAAATTGGACTGATTTGGACGGTCACGCTAAATGCGTGTTGTTTTAGGGGATTTTAAGGCTTCGTGCCGGGGAAAAATGAATTAATTAATTATGTAAGGACTGCCATTTTGCTTATTTATGACCCTGTTTTGATATATAGTAAATAGAATATAGTGAATCGACTCCTACAGTGGGAGTCGGAGTCGACTCCATAAAACCTGGAATCGAACGCCCCTAGTCTCTTGTGTCTCATTTCGGAGGCGCGCGTCTGACTGTTTCTATAGGAACCGGAGCTTCTAACGGCCGCTGCAGTGACGCGATGACTTTACCAATCGGCGATTGGCTCTTATTTAGAAGGCGGGACTTATTCCGCCATATTGCGCATTGCACTTTCTCCCATTCAAAACAATATGAGTGATGCGACTTGTGTTATTCTGTAGTCTTTGGACAAATCCAAAAAGTTTAATGGCTGTAATTAAAACAAAAGCTGGCTCTACGATGTATTAAATCAGGGGACTGATGACTTTTCCAACCCTGTTATTTTATTTTTTCAGTTTTTTATTAATTTTTAGAACTATAGACAGAACTATATATATATATATGTCTGTCTGCTGTCTCACTGTCAGCAAAATTCAGCTTGAACCTGCATCATATGAAGAAAGGCAGTGAGACTCACAGATTATTATTATATAGGCATACATATAATATTAATTAGTTTAATTAATTTAATCAAATTAAAATAAATAATAAAATTAAAACATTAAGATTTAAATGTTGGTATTTGATTGTAACAGCTGATTGTGTATTTTATCTTGCTAAAATGACATAAAATAAATAGAATAGAATAAAACGTGTATTTTCACCACTAAACACTTTTACCAATAGCAAAGAATGGATGTTTTAAACATTTTAATGTTGCGAGATGTGTCAGTGTTATCTCTGTGAGTCTCACTGATGACGCTCGAGATAACGCTCTTTCGAACGCTTGTTCCTGCGCAGTCCAGCACATCTAATTTCTGCTCACGTCTTAGAGCTATTCACATGCATCATGGTATATTTACAGCTTCACACTCATAGTCTAAATAGACATCTCTTCTCCAGGCCTAAAGGAGACTGTTGCCTTTGGAAACCATTAAGCATGTATATGTTTAAAAGGCATACATGAATTGAATGTGACGACATTGACAGCAGACACCTACATGTTCCCATGTCAAATTGATATGCATTTCTCAAATCATATTTTAACTTGCATTCAGCAGTTGTATACTATTCAGTGCTTTAGTATTTGTTATTTAAGGTTGTTTTCCCCATCATATCTCTTTTTTTTTTTTCTGCTTTGCACGATAGATGATGTAACATGTTTTGGATTCGTCCACTGAGATGAACAGCTCATTAGGAATGAATTTGCATTAGGTTATGTTTATTAATACAAGAAGTTCATTCAGCACAAGTACTGTATTTGGTTCACTCTAAAAGATATAAATAAGGCAAAACTAGAGCAGAGGCCTAGCAAATAGTTTGGATCTGTTAGTATCTAGATCAAGAAACGTGAAATGCTGCTCTCACTGTGACAGAAAGCATTCATGTTCATTTCACTTTGATTCCTCGTTGACAGACGTCAGTCACAGAGACCATGCATTCTGTTATGATATTAGCAAATTTAAAGACTAGAATGTTTTTATTATTTATATTACAATATTTATTTACTTGCTTAAATGCTTGTGGATTTTTTATATGAAGATTTTAAAAAATTGTTAGCATTGATTGAACTCAGTCGGAAGTGTTGAAAATACGTATTTACGAATGCAGCCTGTGAACTTATTTATGAATGCAAAAACATATGCATTTGCAATGTACTGTAGGCTTTTAAGAAGCAACCATTCCATAGCATCATACACCATATTAATATCTTATGCAGTGTGGCTTCTCAAGAAAAGTAATCTTGTTTCAAAGACTTTTAGATGCTTGTAAAGAAATTACCAATTAAAACTTTTTTTTCTTTCTTTATTTTTGGCAGTGCAAGATTCATACATTTCAAGATCTTTCAGTAAGAGAATGGGAACTGATGAACATTCAAGATTGATCCACAAACAAAATGGATGTTGTTTAAATGGACAACATTATCATATCCAGTGAGTAGAATTCATTCTGTGTTTTTTGCTAAGAAAATGAAATGATATTTGACTGCAAGTGGTGCAAACAAAGCAAGGAGTGTGTAACTGTGTAAAACAAAGCTTTGAAGCTCTTGCTCTTTCCTGACTGCTCCTGCCTTGAAAGCAGATATTGAACAGCTGAATGTATTTTTTATGGGTTGAAGTCTCCACACCCCCTCCAAAGCCCACTGATTCATTCAAACTAATTAATCTCTCTGCAAGTTTTGTCACCCAAGACCATACACTACATGAAAGATCGCTGGAGAAAAAAGTGCCGGGTTGGAGTGAGAGAAACACTAATTATGGTGAACTCTGTCTAAAGATGAATGATTCAGTCTGACGCTTGGAAAAATACAAACCGAGGGGAGAATTTACTAGGAATGAACTGTGCCTACTGATAGCACTGTTTATTTGCATTGTTTTATAGTGCTCTGAAGGAAATATGCAAATCAGGTAACAGTGCAAACACTCCCACAAAATCTTTACTGAACACAATTTGCATCTTGAAGATCTATGAGCTTTTACGGAAGTATGTACAGTATCCAGAACTTAAAAAACAACAAAACTCATACAATCTCTTCCTGTGTTTCTTAAAGAGGACCTATTATACTTTTTATTTTTTATTTTTTCTTCTTCTTTTTTTTTTTTTTACATTTTCAACTTTCTTAAGTGTTTGATGTTGCTGTTTGAGCATGAATAAGGTCTGCCAAGTTACAAAACACAAAGTCACTCCAAAGGGAGTTTTTTCTATATTAGTAAGCAGCACTGATTCTGAACTCTTCTTGGAATGTTGCATTTTCGGAAGGAGGGGCTTTATCCACATCCTGATTTTGCCGAGTTTGACGCCTTACTGGGTCAACATGTTTTGTTGATCCTGGAACAACATTCCTGTTCAAAAATTGAATCCTAACCATATCCCTACCCCTAAACCTAGCCCTACTCATAAGTTATTCTTAAAATTAGAGGGAAATAATAGGTGAATAACACTGATGTAGAAGTATCAACCCCTGGTTGTAAGCCTAAAGCCCAAAGTATAGTTCACTTTTTACGCGTATGCGAGGGTCAGCGTACAGTGCGCGTGACGCAAATCTCGTCATCAGAAGAGTATGCGCGAACGGATTTTTATGACCACGCGTACTTGTACGCGCAGGTTGCACATGCGCATTTAATTTATTTTGCAGTAATTAGTTTATCCACAAGGTGGCAACCGTGCCCTGGGGGTGTCGATTCAGAAGGTAATCAAAGAAAAACTTCATAAACAGAACAGACTAGAACGCATGCAAGCTACAGTGACAATCAAGGCCTGCATAGACGTCTGATTGGTCAATAGCTGTGTTTTATTCATGATAAAACACAACTATGACCACTTCACCCAACGGTTCTGTGTATCACTACACAACACCCTTAGCAACAACTCTTAGCAATGTAAACTGTATGTTCTCAATTGATATTGTTCATTGAAGCCCTACTGTATTATGTGGAAGAGTATTGTGAGAAAGAGATTGAGTGATCGAGTTTATTACCTGCATTCAGAGTTAGCATTTTCCTTCAGGTCAGTCCTATGTTCATAATAAAAAATCTGTTTAAATGTCTGATGTATTATCTTGTCCTTTTAACAGTTAAGGGGTTTTCCCGTGACTGACAGTGCTAGTCAAAGCATTTGTCAGTTGCGTCTTGTTCCGTGTTCACAACAATTCAGTCTTTTCAACGTAAAAGTCTTCGCTACTGACTGACACACTCATAAAGACAATCTTTGCCGCCACCTAATAGCGTTATAATGTAACTTCTGTTGCTATTCACGGTCAGGGACTATTTTTTCCGGCGGAAGGAAGGCTTTTAGTTAAAGTTTACTTCACGAAAGTTGCATTAATACATATTTTTGGCTTTAATATTTGTAATGTGTGGTAACCATTTTATAAAAGCAATAAGGTACTCGAGCCTAGCGCTGTATCGTGAATAAGTCACGGCTGAAGGGGTTGCAGCCGTGAGTCAGCCGTGACTTATTCATGATACAGCACAGCCTCTCATACCTTATTACTTATGTATGAGTCAAATAAAGTATACTTTCCAAGGCTGTGCATTCAAATGTGCGCGTACACTAGCGTATGCGTAAAAAAAAACGAAGTATACCCAGGGCTTGAACTTGAGATAAATGGTAAACTTGTCCCTCAAATCTGATTGGTTGATTGGAATATTCTTCAAGGGTCAACAAATATGTTGATCCAGGAACATGTTGCACTTGGTGAAATCAGGTTCTGCGGGGCTTCATAGAGACAGCAGCTAAACAGAGCGTTACGGACAGACTGGGAAGAGAGGTGATGCAAAAAAAATTAAAATATGTGAACATTCAACCATGAAAACCTATACTAGTAGACCCCAAAAACAAAATCAACACTTTGTAAAAGCGCACAATAGGTCCCCTTTAATATCATTAAAGGTGCAAAGTGCATTTTTATTTACCCTGACTAGCAGATCTATCCAACATCTGTGCTGTCAGTGAGAGTTGAGCCCAGTCGGTTATCAGGATTCACAGCAGCCCTGACTTTCAACCGCAATACTCTTTGCAATCCAAGCCAAATCCTTGCTGATATGTTCTACAGCTTCATCTTGCAGTTCTGGGACTTTGAAATTCATCATCAAGCTCGCTTTTCAATATGAATACCTGACAGACTTGGGAAATGGGTTTTAGAGGAGAAGTCAGAAGCAATAGATTTAGAAATATATCGCTTTTTTATAGTATCTGTCTGTCTTCAAATCGAGTGCACAGATGGTGGTAGCATAGCGGGGAGAATCTGACCTCATAGCACAAAAGGTGCAGGTTTTAAAACATCTACTGAATTTCAAGTAACCAAGTCAATCTCTTCAAGAGGATCTCACACACTAAGAACAAAATAGTCCACGATGTTCCACAACAAGGATGGGCAACCAGTTACAGGTTCTAGGAAATTTGATTTTGTGGTGTTGCCCAAAAGGAAAACCAATGGTATCAGAGCTGTGGCCTTTACAAGTGCTGCAGATACGTTGAGCTTTGGCACTCTTTTAGGAGCCTCGAGTTTGAATCTGACTGGAATGTTCATCTGCCTAGTAACTTTCTGCCTCTTCTCTACTCTCTATAAAAAATATGCAAAACATTTTATATGGCATGAAAATAAAGCATGAGAGAGCGCAGTAATGATCGTCTTTCCTTAATTCCTATTGTTTTTATTTTTTTATTTTTATTCTATTCTCCTATAAACTTTTAAGATTACTACTAAACTATGGCACTACTATAGCACTTTTTAAAAGACAAAGCACTGTCCTTCGGATGAGACGTTAAACCGAGGTCCTGACTCTCTTTGGTCATTAAAAATCCCAATTTGCCCATTGGCCTCTGTCCATCATGGCCTCCTAATAATCCCCATATACTGATTTGCTTCATCACTCTGTCTCTTTTCCATCAATAAGCTGGTGTGTGGTGGGCATTTTGGCGCAATATGGCTGCTGTTGCATCATCCAGGTGGATGCTGCACATTGGTGGTGGTTGAGGAGATTCCCCCTTCCATAATGTAAAGCGCTTTGAGTACCTAGAAAAGCACTATACAAATGTAAAAAAATTTTTCAGTTTGGAACTGAAGTTGAATATTTTCTGTTATTATTGTAATATTATAAATACAGATAAGAAATTAGTTTAATTTGGTGAATTCCTTAACTTAGTTTTAGTAATGAAAATTACTACCAGTGCTGTTATTGTTAAATAAAATTAAAATGATTATTTTTTTTAAATAAACCTGAAATACAATATAAATATTAGATAAAAAATGTTGCAATGGCAAATAAGTTTAAGCTGAAGTACTAAATAGTTAAAAGTAAAACTAAAAATAATTAAAAACTAAACAGAATTTAAAAAAAAAAAAAAACTAATTAAAATGATAAAAGCACAAAATTACTAAAAACAAACTAAAATAAACTGAAAATATAAAAATAAAAAGCTAATTCAAAATAATATTATAAAACGGTTAGTTCCTGTCCTTGATTCTGATTGGTCAATAGCTGTGTTTTATTCATGATAAAACACGGCTATGACCGCTTCATCCAACGGTTCTGTGTATCACTACACAACACCCTTAGCAACCACTCTTAGCAACGTAAACTGTATGTTCTCAATTGATATTGTTCATTGAAGCTTACTGTATTATGTAGAAGAGTATTGTGAGAAAGAGATCGAGTGAGCGAGTTTATTACCTGCATTCAGATTTAGCATTTTCCTTCAGGTCAGTCCTATGTTCATAATAAAAAATCTGTTTAAATGTCCGATGTATTATCTTGTCCTTTTAACAGTTAAGGGGTTTTCTCATGACTGACAGTGCTAGTCAAAGCATTTGTCAGTTGCATCTTGTTCCGTGTTCACAACAATTCAGTCTTTTCAATATAAAAGACTTCGCTATTGACTGACACACTCATAAAGACAGTTTTTGCCGCCATCTAATGGCGTAATAATGTAACTTCTGTTGCTGTTCGTGGTCAGTGACTATTTTTCTCGGCGGAAGGAAGGCTTTAGTGAAAGTTTACTTCATAAAAGTTGCATTGCTACATTTTTTTGTCTTTAATATTTGTATAGTGTGGTAACCGTTTTATAAACGCAATAAGGTACTTGAGGCTAGTGTACTCGAGGCTCCGCTTCGCGTCGTGCCTAACAACGCCCTTCAGCTGTGACTTATTCACGATACAGCACAGCCTCTCGTACATTATTGCTTACATAAATACTATGTATAAAAGACCTATATAAAATAAAAAATACAAAATAACTTTTTTTTGTCTTTTATGAAGTGTCAGCGATGTGATGTGGGCGACCAATAGGAGTGAAGACGCTGGCGCTGATGTGATCCGTATGTATCCTGTGAGATACTGCAACCGAGCATCAGACAGATGGAGGAGTTCATGTTGCTGTGAGTGATTTCACTGTTCTATATGATTTGTCTCTCCCCACAAGTAGGCATATATATATATAAAAAAAATGAACATGCCAGACAGAAATTGTCAACAATCTGCGTGAGTTTGACTTGTGCATTGATAATCATCTTGTTTATAATGTGATGTGTTATGCTATGCTGCAATGTATATACAAATGCTTCCCCCTGCAGAGTACAGTATTCGTTTTAGCTGCATGAAAATTAGCTGACATAATGACATCTTCTTCTCACTGGCAATAAATCTCATTTATGAGGTTTTCAAAAGCATTGGCCAGTTGCACATCCAACGGCAGGAACGCCTACAGCCCAGCGACCTGCGACCTCCAGCAATAAAAGTGCTGTCAGAGTGAGCGTACTGTAGCTTAAATTTGTGTTACATGTACATCATTTTAGAGAATTTGCAATGTCACACAGGTAAATCTAGGAGATTTGGCCTGTTGAATGTGTTTCCATAAATGCGGGTGAAGTACACAGTGTGCGTTCATATTTTATGGCCTCCTCTGGCCCTGATGCTTTTATCATCCTCTCACATGGACAACGACTGCATCACTATAAACACAGCACGGGGCCAGCTGTCCCCTGAGAGCGCAATCGCACTGTAATTTGGATTTGATTTATTTTCCCTTTCGGATATCAAATAGAAGAAGGTCACCTGTCAGGGTTATTGATGTGTTTTTGAGTCCATAATTAGTTGTACCAGAGGGAATTCATGATGGATACAGGAAGACGGAGGATAAATAGTCTACCAGCTCTGTTGCCATTGTCAGTCTTTGAAGCTGTTGTCTCCCTACGCAGTTGACGCAGTAAGCACAATGCAGGCTTCCGTGTACTATGTCCGAATGCCAACTCATTATTGGCTGGCTCCTGCGTTAGCATCACGCATGCGTCGTGGTGCTCATGTGTACAGCTTTGGCCAATACTGAGCCGGAGTTCGGACGTAAACACTTCGAAGCTTTACGAATCTTTTGTTTTAAATCAGTGGTTCGGAGCGTGTATCAAACTGCCAAAGTCACATGATTTCAGTAATCGAGGCTTCATTACGTCATAAGTGTTTCGAAATTTCAATGGTTCACCACTGGGGGGCGTGACTTTGACAATTTGATACATGCTCCGAACCACTGATTCGAAACAGAAGATTTGTAAAGCTTCGAAGCTTCATGAAGCAGTGTTTTGAAGTCGCCCATCACTAGATATTGTTGAATAATGTCGTTATTTTGTTTTTTTGTCGCTTCATAACATTAAGGTTGAACCAGTGTAGTCACATGAACTGTTTTAAATATGTCTTTAGTAGCTTTCTGGGCATCTGAACGTGTTAATTATCTTGAGGTCAATGGAGGCCTCACTGAGCCATCGGATTTTATCAAAAATATCTTAATTTGTGTTCCGAAGATGAATGAAGTTCTTATGGGTGTAGAACGACATGAGGGTGAGTAATAAATGACAGAATTTTCTTTTTTGGGTGAACTAACCCTTTAAAGCAACACCATGGAACATTTGCTCACGGTTCCCCCATGTGGTTGATAAGCGCAATTGTCTGTTACCAGTGTCGTAAATACTGTCGCTGTTTAAGCTTCCCCGTGGGCAGTGCAGTACACGTAAATTTGTTGACTAAGCTGACGGAACCAGCAAATGCAGACACCTCGTTTGGAAACCATGTCCACCGACCAGGTAAAGTAGCCATGGCGTTGGTTTTGAGACTTGCATATTAGATCGTTTCATTTTATAGTTGGCTGTTGGCTAACTCCACCCAGGCTACGAGTAAAATATGTGACATATGCCGTAAAGCAGGTCGCACTCTTCTGCTGGCAGGGGATGGGCGGGGCTGTGTGTACCGACCCGAACACGAAACTTGCAGAGTGTGGTTGTAGCTGCTAAGAGGCTCCTCAGGTAGCAGCAGCAGAATTTGTCCGGTTAAGAGTTGCTCTACCACTGAAATAATTTTAACATTATTTTAAGGTCGAAAAACTACATAGTGTTGCTTTAATTTTATACTATCATGTGGTTAAGTGAGAAATGTTTCTATACTCAGGGTGAAATGTGACTTTAACCTGGGATTTTAAGTCCTATAACTCAACATTTGGTTCTATGCTCAACTTCATGGTGAACAGTTTATAACCGGTCATGCTGTTCACAGTTATTCCAACCGGCAGGCATCTGTATTCAATGCAGACTGCTGGTGATT
>CM077456.1:6771087-6881058 GCA_039654765.1 Mylopharyngodon piceus | reverse complement strand
TGTAATTAAAGAAATATTAAAATATAAAGACTGAAGTTTCAAAATCAGTCCAAATTTATGGGGACTCAACAGGGATGACGTCATCAGTATTTGCATATTGAATTGCAGCTGATCTTTATTCATACATCTATTTGCATATTGATTATTGATTTTTATGCTTATTAGAGTGTTGCGCTGATTCCAGAAAGATGTCATACTTTGTTCCTGATGGGCTGATCATTAGCTCAGCATCCTGCTAAACTCTATTAACATCAACTGTGAGTAGAATCTCCTTTGTGGAGCGCTGTTTGTTGTTACTTTATTCTGTATTCGCTTATTATAATAAATCTACATCAACAGTGTCATAATAAGATACACACCAAAATACATTTCAAGCTAGATTTTGTATAGTCCTTTCTGTAAGCCAACTATAGTAATATACCTTATGCCCACCACAAGGACAGCTTCATAATTAGACAATAAACAGCCTCACGGATGGACTGGGTATTCACAAAGAAATGCATATAAAACTTGTTAAGAGAGAGGGCAACAAGCAGGGAGTACAAGCCTCCCACATGCAACCATATTGTATCATTAAATGGGAACGTGTCTGTGGATCACTTACGGCTATTAAAATCAATGAGCAATCCACCCACAGGCCCGTCATTGCAGCACGGATGAATTTAAAGCTAATGAACCTGTAAGACTGTCAGTGGTTTGAGCAAAAGATTCTTTCATAATAAAGAAAACAAAATGTTACAAAATCTGAAGCTGAAAAACAGAGCTGTAAGTGTAGTTTGGACTCATTTTGAGTGTCATTTCAGTAACATCTAGTCACTGTTAGATGTCAGTATTCACCTTCATTCAATTCACTCATTAGTATCAATGTTGAAAACAGTTTTTGTGGAAACCGTAATACATTTATTTGAAACAGTAACATTCTAACATTGTAACATTCTAATTATCCTTACTGTCACTTTTGATCAATTTAATGCATCCTTGCTGAATAAAAGTATAAGGGCCAGATTTACTAAACAGGGCAAATTAACGTGAAAGTGCAATTCCAAACAAAGCGCAGATGGGAGTAGAAAGTTCTGCATATGATCTACTTGACGACATTCAAATTAAAGAACACAGACGCAGCCGGATCATTTCCATAATGACCAACGCAATCTACCAGCTCAAATTAGCATCTGGTTTAAGACAAGCTTTTTTTGGGTGTTAAATAATGGCGCAAACACCAGTAAATTGACTAGCGCAAACCTTAGTAAATCACCTTGCATGATTCATTTAAATACTCTCCTCCCATAAATTTTGCGTCTGAAAGGGAAACTCCTACAAATGCATATGCAATAAGATCAGCCGCAAAAATAACCCTGTCCACACCTTTTCAGCACTAATATTTCACTGCGTGTCTTTAATAAATCCTGACAGTAGTTTTTTTTAACGCCAAAAGAGCATTCACGAGAGAGTGGCGTTCTGGCGGAAGGGTGACCTCTGACCCCACGTAGGATGAAGGCGTAGCATAAGCTTAGGTCAGAATTAGTGAAAGCGGAAGAGCAGAGGATAGAGCAAAGCAAAATGCCGGTCACGAATTGGAAGTCTAAAACGATAAGTTTTAAAGAAAAATGTCAGAGGATTTCAATATAAGAGAAGAAGAGCTACATCATACGTCGGGTCAGAGGTCACTCTTCTGCCCGGAACTCGACTCTCTCGTGAACGCGTGGACAGCCATTAACGGAAGCTATTACTAACCCTTTTAATTTCTTCAAAATCTTACTGACCTCAAACCTTTGAACAGTGTGTGTGTGTGTGTGTGTGTGTGTGTATATATATATACACACAAAAAAAAAAATGAGACCATTTGTAAAATGCTTCAGTTTTGCATTTTCTAGATTAAAATGTTAATTAAAACATATCATTTATAAATGTTTTTACATTCGTCATGTTTTTACTTTTTTTTTTTTTACTTTTTTTAATCCTAAAGTTCTGGGGGTTTTTTTTATTTTATATATGTTTACATTTCAAGGTTTTCATAATATTTTGGACCTCACCATGGTAATCTCAAGGTATTCTTGGATGTACCTTCGAGTACTGTGTAAATACCATGAATCACTCAGTGGCATGGTATTTGTATCTGATACGATCACTGAACTGTACATTTTTCAGACCTGGCTCTGCTCCTTTTCAGAAATTGCGAAATAATTTTAGTGTTTTCTGTAAGACCATGAGGTTGTACATCAGATTTCTCCCATTGGTCTAGAGATTCTGTATCTTTAGTTGATTTTTTTGATTTAGCTTTCACTTAAATAAATGACCTAACATGTTTCTATCACTTACAGAGTGGCGTATAGATGCAATTATAATATTGCAGCCAAAAGAAAGCTGTGGAAACACAGGATTAATTCAGAAAGGTTAAAAAGCACCAACACTGGGGTATAAAAATGACTGATGTGGAGCAGATGTGGGTGTGTTATACTGGCTGTCCAAGCACTCCACTTAAGTGCTCTTCAAATTTATTGGCTGCTGTAGCTGACCCCTGTAACCAATAGAGTATACTGTGCCATCTATCAATACCATAGAAGAATGATCTTTCCCAGTAAACACAAGTGGGATTCTGTAAATCACTCAATGTACCTCTAGTCGTCAAAGCACAGAAATGTGGACCAAGATGTTTCCTTCATGTGTGCAGTCCATGACAAATTTCTAATTATTTAGTAAGTGTTGCTTCATAATTTGATGGCATTACGCTCTGAGCCTGTCAAAATAAATGTCATCAATGATATCCTCATACGAGACCGTGCCAGAGGTTCACAGCAATTGGATATCTGTGACGTGGTGGAAGATTTCAGTGTGGGTGCTGTGCTGAAAGTTTATACTGTCAGGGAGTTACGGAGTTAGCTATGTTTCCATCCAAAGTTGCGTATTTAACTTATGTGCAAAATTGAAATATCACATAAAACATTTGCGAGCAAAACAAGGTTGCCAGGTTTTCGTAACAAAACCAGCCTTATTTCTATTCAAAACCCGCTCAATCATGGCCAAAACTAGCCCAATCGCATTCCAGGGGGTTCTGGGGTTTCGCTTCAACATGCGGACTAAAAAAAAAAAACAACCCCCTGGCAACAGTGTAAAAGTAGCCCAAAATCCGCAGGAAAACTGCGGGCTTGGCAACACTGGAATAAAGCAGCATTTCCACAAAGCCACTTGAAGGCAAGCCTGCAACCTGAGCCGAAAAAAGCATAAAGCCTGATAACACTATGGTACGCAGGCAAGGAGACAAGAGGCTGTTTTTTAATGGATGTCAATGGAGGAGAGGCTTCACTATGCTGAATAAACTGCTTTGAAATAGATTATCATTTAATGAAACGACCGCCCATCGGCTAATCTTCAACATGTTTGCTCTTAAACATTAGTTTTGGATTGATCTATTTTTAGAGTTTTAAAAAAAAAGATGATGCAGTGGATAAAATTTGACTGTTAACTAAGTTTCTCTTGCAAAGGCTGGATTTGAACTCTTAAGCCCAGAACACACCTAGCCGACGATCGGCCATCGGGCAGTTTTTGTTCGTCGGCCGACTAAGTTTTCTCAGTGTGTTCTGCACCGTCGGCTGAAGTTGGTTCTCATTGGCTTTTTTTCAGCCGATTCGACGTGTTGAATCGGCGTCAGAGCTCGTCGGTCAGTCGGGCCATCTGATTATTCTGATTGGCTGTTCAGCTACTGCCACCTGCTGGTACAGAAAGGCATTTCTTCTTACGAAGGCGCAGAACGGACGTGCTACTTGGCTGTCGGGTGTCGAGCGTTGGTTTGATGCAATGATAATATTGCAGCCAAAAGAAAGCTGTGGAAACACAGGATTAATTCAGAAAGGTTAAAAAGCACCAACACTGGGGTATATCAGGGCAACTTTGGACCCAGACGCTGCCGACGTGAGCCAACCCTGCAGTCTGCTTTCGTCGCCACTAGTTCATTGCCGTCGGCTTGGTGTGTTCCGGACTTTAGGCCTGGTTTCACAGACAGGGCTTAGATTAAGCCAGGATTAGACCTTAGTTCAATTAGGACATTTAAGTAGCTTTTATAAACGTGTCTTAGAAAAAAACATTACTGGTGTGCATCTTGAGAAAAAACATTGGCAGTGACATATTTTAAGATATGTCAGTGCAAGTTGCTTTCAGTTAAAATAGCTCAAACATACATTTTAGTCTGGGACTAGGCTTAAGGCTTGTCTGTGAGTGTTGAACCGATATTGTGCTAGAATGTCTAAGTTTAAGAGGTTCTTGGCGTCCGTTCACAGTCAGGGGTCTACTGAACAGTTTGCCATTAATAAAACATCAAGCTGATTCACTAAGGCACCATGACAAAGCAGGATGGTGTTATTGATCTATGTTTTGGATGAGTGGTACAGAGGTTTATATAATCCTTTATATTTCCCTCTTCAATTGACAGTACTGGGATGTGAAGAATGCAACGGCTACCATGATTCTGGCATACTTTACTGGAAGTGTACAGCATCACTGTGATCCAGGCATCTGAATCGGCTTAAAATCGATAGAAAATGTAAATAAACATCTCTTAAATAAAATCTGTTTGCGTTAATTGCAGTGGGCAAATAGTGCTGAGTTTTATTAGAGTTTATTTCCAAGCTCTCTGCGGTTGGAGCTGGAGGCACTTAATTTGAAATAGATGTAAGCCTCCTCCATCACAACCTGACATACATGTCATCTGACTTCTGCTGAAAGACTGTTAAAATTCAGCAACACCAACACTGACCAGTTTATGTCAGAAATGATGACAGCAGAAAGACAGAAGATATTTCTCTGTCTTTCTCTGTTTGTGTCTAACATGGTTAATCTATAAAAGAAAAAGATTGCATCAGTGAATCAATGATTGTTGTGCATGAGTTTTTCTAAATGTAAGCTACTACTATCTGTATCTTTAAAGGGGCTCTTGCTTATAATTTCACTTTTTAAACTTTTTTTTTTTTCACTTTTTTTAACTAGTTAGTGTGTAATGTTGCTATTTGAGCATAAACAACATCTGCAAAGTTACGATGCTCAAAGTTCAATGCAAAGGGAGATATTTTCTTTTACAGAAATCACTTAAGGACTACAACAAATGGCTGGTAGGGACTACAACGAGCTTCTTCCAGGTTAGTGACATCACAAACCCCAAAATTTTCATAAACCCTGCCCCCAGGAACACGCAACAAAGGGGGCGAGGCCATGTTGGAAGAGTTGTTATAGTAGAGTGTTGTTACCATGCCGTCATTTTACACCGGACTGCTTCACAAACGAGGGTCAATTCAACGCTGGATTTGCACAAAAGATTAACATGACGGCACATGCTAGTCGATGAGTTGAATCAATTCCACAGCAACTACATAAATTTATCCACTAACCATTCAGTAACGTCCAGATACATTCTAAAAGTTGTAACTTCTTCCTGAGTCTCTCCATCAGTGTCTGACTCCGGTATGAACAATGTAAGGCTGAACACCGTTACTGACAATCGTCATTTTGGCTGCGTGAGATTCTCCAGGTTTGTTGTTGTTGAACAACTGAAGCATGAGTTGTTAAAGCTCCGCCCTCTTTTGGAAAGGGGGCAGGGAGAAGCAGCTCATTTGCATTTAATGGGACACACACAAAAATGCCGTGTTTTTGCTCAAACCCAAATAGGGGCAAATTTGACAAGCTATAATAAATGATCTGTGGGGTATTTTGAGCGGAAACTTCACAGACACATTCTGGGGACACCAGAGACTTATATTACATCTTGTAAAGGGGCATTATAGGTCCCCTTTAATAGATTATACTACAATTTAAATTCATTTTATTATCCAAACTAAAATTAAAATATCATATTTATATTGGGTAAGCACAAAAACTGTTATTGCAGTAAGCGATTTCTGAGAAACGCTGTTGAAAATTTAAATCAACACCTAAACAAACGATTTTGTAAATATTTGCTAGATGGCTGTTCTGTGCTGAAAAAAATGCGTTTATACATACAGTAGTCCTGGCTGTGTAAATAGGAGAAAAAACAAAGTGGATCGGACCGATCCACAGAACACCAAAACACTGTTGTAGTCAATCAGCAGTAGGGGGCGCTTACGCTCATGATGGGGGAGGAGAGAGAGTGAGCAAGTGGGACATTTGTTGAAAGACTGTAGATGGCTGAGATATTACCAAAGAGGAAATGGTCAGAGGAATATAATTGGAAGAAGAAGGGTTACGATCTGGCAAGATCTAGAACCCACGTTAATATTGAAAGAGCTTTCCAGGCAGCGCCGGAGAGATGTTAGAGACGGGAATTCTGAAAACAAATGCAGAAGTTGCTTTGTTTCTACGTGAGTAACACTGGTCTTGTTTCACAGAACCAAGATATTATTTTGGGGGTGGAGCAATAAAGGAAGGGGTGTGTTTGTTTGGGTGTCGATTTCAAATATCACAGTGTTTCTCAGAAATCACTTACTGCACCTATAACTGAAAGAACAAAGATATTTTTTCATAAATGTTGGGGCACAGAAGTCACATTGCAAAAGTTACATATTTTGACAATTTATTAATTATTTGTCCCAACAATGGTTTGATATTTTGTATATGTACTGCATGTTTTACATGTTGCTGTTTTGTGATGATATTTGCTGAAAAGTCAAATCATGTTTTCTTTTCACCTATAATGATGGAAACATTCAATTGCTTTGTTTGTAGATGTGCCTATAAAAATGTTTTTAAAATTAATATTCTGGAAAAATAAGTGTGACAACTAGCCCTGGTTCTCACTTTTTAATAGTATAATGTGTACAGATATGATATACACCAGTCTCTTTGATATACAAGTAACTTAGTATTCAATTGTATGTTTGGTTTTCATGTTATGTTTTTGTCTTTTATTTTGTTGTGTCTTTAAAATCTTGTTGTATTTTTAGTCCCTGTTTTCTCTTCTTTGTGTATTCTGGTCCTGTCACTGGTTAATTGAGTTGTCTTTTAGCTCCAGTTTATGAATCTTGTCAGGTCAGTGGTTCGCTGGTTGTTCTGTTTTGCCATTGGTTTTAGGTCGTGTTATGCTGTTTCCTTTGGTATAGCACTTGCTGAATGAGTACAGCAATATAAAGCATTTAACATACTTGCTCTCAAACCAAGCCGCATGCACCACTTGTCAACATGATGGTAACTCTCCAAAAACCCACATTAACTGAAACTCTTCAAAATTAGCATAACAAAACATTAATCACTACTAAATCTCCCACTTAACATTAATCTTGCACAAAAAAACATTATATAGCACTTAATTTTAGCATTTACTCTCCCTTTCGAGTGCCATGGGCAAAGCATGCTGGGAAATAGAAATCCCAGCTAAGTCTAAATTAAAAGAAATCAGTTCATAAAACTCAAAACAATGAAAGAGTTCAGTTTACTTAAAATATATCAGTTCTGTGAACTTGAAAGAAAAAGAAAGTTCTAAATACTCATAAAAGTTAATTTGACTGAACTAATTTGTTTAATTTAAGTTTGTCCTACTCAAACCAATTAATTATTTTGAGCGTTAGGGTTTACAGTGTGTCTGTACTATACTTTTTTTTAAAAAAAATTGTACTTTATTTATTGTATCTTGTACACCTGCACTGAAGAGAATTGTTATAGATGCAACTTATCAATATTATAATTTTAAGGATGTTTTAAAATTATTTTCATGGTACATTTTTGTTAGTTTGCCAAGGTTCATGGTATTACACACTGCCAAGGACTTTCATGTTATTTGAATAAATGTAAGGCTTCATTTATGTCATGAACAAAACAGCATTTCCTTATTTGATACAATAGAAAGGATCAAATAGAATAGAATACAGAGGAAGTGTTCTAAGACCTTCCTGTTTGTGCCATTCATAAACAGACAGTCTGCTTTAAAACTTCTGTTCCGTAAATACCTTTATTTATTGTCTGTTCTCGTAGACCATTTTTTGTTTTGTTTTATTACGCTGTCAAATACCTGGTCCCCCTTACAACTACCTGCTAATATTTGATCAGAAAGATGGAACGGAATGACATATATTATGTTATTTTCCCAGACAGCCTGTTGCGTGACTTTTCATTCTTTCAAATCATTTTATTTCTAAAGATGCTATATTTCAGTGTTTTTTTTCTCAGCTTGTATTATTTTTTTGCAGGTTTTGCAAGAGGATAATGTGAGGATTCTGACAGGTTTGCACCAGTTTGCCTCTAAATGACTTTTTTTTGTCTCCCTTTTGAGCCAAACAGAGCAATCTCAACAAAAAATATTTCCACTTATTGTGTCCTTTTGGAAAACACATCTCCTTGAATGCATTGAACCAGTTCAAAAGGAAATAGCTTTTTGTGTGCCGTGTTTCAAAGAAGAGGCTTTTTGAGGTCTCTAAACTAGACTGTCTTGCTGTGAGGGCTTGTTGACTTACCTGTTGGCGCTTCACTGCGATGATGTCATCAAAACTGGCATTGCCAGTGCGATTGGATGAAGATGGGAAGAGCCATCATGCATCTAATGCAACATTAACACGGGTCAGGAGTAAACGCAACCTCGTCGCCTCGGGTCGTGCTGAGCAGAGCCGGATAAGGGTATGTAAGGAAAAGAATGAGTGTGAAGTAAAGCAGATGCTGCAGACCAGAGAATGAATGCACCACTGGAGCAAAAGTGGAGATCAGGGCAGCTGGACACAAACAGCCTGTCGTCTGAGGTGACCAGGGCCGGGTGCCAATGGTTCTGGCCATCTGCTCCAGTGTATTTGGGCCACTTTAACTCCATGTCTAGAAATGAAGATGGCAGCGACCGGGGTGCGAGGGACATAATAAATGGAACAGCTCAGTGCTCGCTTCTTCTCCAGACTAGTGGGAGGAGAGAAGTCGCTCTCAGATGGCCCGATGTACCCTCAAATCATCTACTTCCCAGATCGGTCGTGAGCCAACTCTCGTCTTCACGAGCCAAACTTCAGTTCTTTTTCAGCCTCACTCATCCGATCCGCTGATTTATGACTCAATTCAATTAGCCTCATTCTGGCTCATCAGGCAAGATGGCTTCTGAGATCCAACCTGCTGTTGCGTCGCCTCCTTCTGCAGGGCTCAAACAACCTGACACAATTATATCATGGCCCTTTTTCTCAAAGGATGCTGTCCCGCTATTGACAGAGCAGAAGACGGTGCCAACCAGCCGCTTTAGATGTGTCCTGCACAAATGCGTAAGTGATAACTGGTAATCCCACCAGCGCTCAACGTCGGCCTTTCAGCAAATAAGTTAGGGCGAACATCACATAACGCAATTAATATTCATGACCCACATGCCTGGCATTGTGCACTGAGCCGCTGACAGAAAGTAAACTTCCTGAGGAGAGAAGACAAAAAAAAAGTTGACTTTTGCAAAAGTACGCATTTTTATATTCACAGTTTTGCGTTTATGCATTTGGCAGACACTTTTATCCAAAGTATACATTTTATCAGTTTATCATGCAGTCCCTTGGAATCAAACTCATGACCTTGACGTCGCTAGCGCCACTGTTTTGGGTTTCAAAAAATGGCTTTAAGTTTAGAAATTTAATTTTCAAGTGTTCATTTGTAATCTCGTATGACAGTATCCGTGTCATGCTTGTGAAGAGAGGCTGATGAGATTTATGTGTCCCCCCACTTCTCGATCGTTCCTATGCCGCTGGAACTGAAAGTGATCTGTATTGTGACAGAGATTTATTTTGCGCCCAGAACCTGCAATCATAAGAGTGGTCTCTAATGATACTGAAATGGAGATGAATAACTTGCTCTAAACTCTAAGATGCTTTCATAACCATCATCTTCATACAGTGAGATCAGAGGTTACCAAAGTGAAATATTTGATAGGATGGGATCTATTGTTAAGAGTATTATCATGTGAGAGTTATTTTTATATATTTTATATTTTCAAATTGGCTTCACTGCATGGACTAGCTGTAACATATTGATATCCTATGAGGACAATCAAATCTATTAATATGCACTTGCTTTATTTGTTGGTATCCTGATTTTATGTAAGCTATTATGAGCAGATTTAGCTTTTGTAGTGGATTTACATCACATTTGTCCTCATAAATATAATTATAGACACAATTGTGAGATATAAAGTCCAATTCTGAGGAAAAAGGGACTTTTTTTTATCAGAATTGCGAGTTTATATCTCACAATTCTGACTTTATATCTCACAATTGTGTAATAAAGTCAGAATAAACTCGCAATTCTGAGAAAAAAAGTCAATTGTGAGTTTATATCTCGCAATTCTGACTTTATAACCCGCAATTGCGACTTTATATCATGCAATTCTGAGAAAAAAGAATTGTGAGATTTAAACTCGCAATTACGAGAAAAAAATGTCTGATATTGTGAGATAAAAAGTCGCAGTTACCTTTTTTATTTTTA
The DNA here is from genome assembly GCA_039654765.1 of Mylopharyngodon piceus. Taxonomy (NCBI): domain Eukaryota; kingdom Metazoa; phylum Chordata; class Actinopteri; order Cypriniformes; family Xenocyprididae; genus Mylopharyngodon; species Mylopharyngodon piceus. The sequence continues at coordinate 6,870,669 of CM077456.1, read as the reverse complement.
TTCAGTGGTGGAAACAAGCTTCCATACTAGTGGCTGGTCTGTATGCAATTCCACAAACCTGGAAGATCTTCTGAACGTATATAAGTAGTAGGCTTTTTTATGAAGGAAAAGTTAAAAAAAGAAGTTGTAGGGAGAATCAATTAACTATGAATAATTTACTGCCATTGTGAGAATAACATGTAATCATGTAATCAATAAAAAAGTAACTGTAATCTGATTACAAATATTTTAAATTGCAATATAATCATCTCAATTTTGTCTCCACCTACTGGCGTACCAATATAACCTGCAGAAAAATTCACCGAAAAATCCCCACCACAAATGCACAGACTGACATTATATTTTGGCCTCTGTACAACACTAAAGTTAGCTTCTTTATGATCCTTTTTCTTTTTCCCCTGTTTTTTCTTTCTCTCAATTTGATTTATTTGAGCTTATATAATGTGAATATAAAAGTGTTTCAGTGTTTGCCATGAATATTTCAACTTCAATAGGTAATTTTTGGAGGCACAGTTGTTGAGGTTCAACACAAATTGTCATTTGCCGCTCACAGTGTAGTATAACAGCCCTCAAGTCCCCAAAAATTGGAACAGAAAATGGTCTATTCTCATTCTGAGCTGTTCCCCTCTTCAGTTTCTGCAAATATGAAATATTGCTCTTCTCAGTAACTTTGAGTGGCCTAAATAACAGGATGGCCTGCTAATCTCTCCTCTTCAGGCATCCAATCCATTTGTATCTGAATGGGCTGCTGCCAAGATCTTGGACACCTTGGTGATGGCAACACTTGTTTCCATAGATAAGATGACAGGACACTGCTAATAGAAATGTTATCAATGTTGCAGTCATAATTTGGTGGGAGATGGACAGTGATGTTTAAGGGATTAAAATCTAAAATATAGTTTCGGATGACTCTTAGAGAGACACTGCAACTTTCACAATTTTGAACATGAAAGAATAAAAGAAAGTTTGCCGTTTGACAGTGACCTTCTGAAATGTGTTTACTCTCTGACGGTAATGCAGAGAAACAGTCTCAGCAGCTGAGCTTGAAAGGAAACTCAGCACATTTGGAGTGAAAAAAGATTATATCGCTCAACCATGAAATGTGAACTGAGAGGTGTTTTCTTGGGTAGGACAGGATACAAGGTGATTTAACTCCCCAACTATTTCCCCACCGGCATTAATCGCCTTTATAGCAGTTTGTGGTGTGCATGAGAATTGTTTCTGGAATGACACAACAGCACAGGGATTTTTCAATAAATACAGCGGAAGAATATTCTGTTCTGACATTTAGATTTTTTTTTTCTTCAGTATTCATGGCACCATATTCACATACTCTTCATTCTTCTGATCAAACCTGTTCATCAATATGCGACTCTAAAGACTTTCATGGAGCTATAAAGGGTAGAGTAAAAGAAAGTTCTCAAATTTGTCTTTAAGACATGATTTCGAGGCCCATTAATGTTTATTTTTCTTTGTAATTGCTTTCCTATCAGTTGCTGTCAGTGTAAATAGTGCATTCCCTCTTGACAACATAAGTCATATATCATACTTTTTTTGTGTTTTCACTAGCTAACAAATTAATTAAAAACCACTCACTTGAAACAAAATGGGAGTCATTTAAAAGCATAGAATCTGGACTTTACAATATAGAAATTTATATTTATGTGTTTGGCAGATGCTTTTATCTAACTAAAGTTTTTTTTGTTTTTTTTTTCAGGCTCATTTATAACCTTGGTATTCATTCATTTTTTGGCATTAATTCATAACCTTGGTACCATCTCTACTGGAGCTTCAAGAAGGCATATAGATGTCCTTATAGACATATTTGCTTTCATAATATTTTCATACAGATTGGGCAGACATGTGCATAGGCATTGCTAGACCCTATTTAGGGAGGCTTCAGTTCCCGTCTTTCATCTCAGCCTCCTAAAGAAATCTGCAATTGCCTCAGTTTTCAACACCCTTAGAAATCTGTGATTATCTGGTTTCTCTTCAGGTTTCAGAGATATCTAGGTTATCTCAGGTTCAGCCAAACCACAAAATAAAATGCAATGAAACATGATAGGCTACTGTTATTGATGTGCATCTGCTGACAAACAGATTCAAATTGCAACTTTTTTTTAATTACTTCATATAAATAATGTTCTTGGATCGTTTTTGATGTTTTTACTTGATGAACATTCTCATAACGTTAAGAGGAAACATTCTGAGAACAATACTCTCTGAACTGTCACGGTGCTGGTTGCAACAAGGAAGGATAAAAAAAGAATCTATTCGCATCAGTGGTCTTTAAGCACTAACTCAAAATATAAAACACTCAGAAATATCAGAATATGCTTCACACGAAGCAAATGGAACAACCATGCAACTACACTGGACAAATAACTCAGGGCTATAAACGTTAGCCAAGGGAGGAATCTGAGAAACAGGTGGAACGAGTTAATCAATGAAAAACCATGGAAACTAATGGAAACGAAGGAACAGAAAGGTAAAATGGGAAACTATGAAAAACTAACTACGAGTCTAACTCAAACTAAGCTCAAACACAGACATAACATGACAGGAACACCCTTATGATGTTATTTGTACTTGATGAAAGGTTCTCATAATGTTCTTAGAACAAAATTCCTTATGATGTTATTGATATTTGATGAATGTTAACTTTCTTGGAATATTACAAATAAACAACAACAAAGAATGTTATATGTGACCCTGGACCACAAAACCAGTCATAAGTCGCACAGGTATATTTGCAGCAATAGCCAACAATACATTGTATGGGTCAAAATTAATATTTTTTTTTTTATGCCAAAAATCATTAGGATATTAAGTAAAGATCATGTTCCATGAAGATATTTTGTAAATTTCCTACCATAAATATATCAAAAATGTGTTTTTGTGAGTGGATATGCATTGCTAAGGATTTCATTTGGACAACTTTAAAGGTGATTTTCTCAATATTTTGATTATTTTTGCACCCTCAGATTCCAGATTTTCAAATAGTTGTATCTCGGCCAAATATTGTCCTATCCTAAACAAATTTAACTTATTTATTCAGCTTTCAGATTATATATAAATCTCAATTTCAAAAAATTGACCCTTATGACTGGTTTTGTGGTCTAGGGTCACATATTATGAGCAAAAATAAGGTTAGGACTCGGAGAATGTTGTATCTGAACCTTTTAAAGGGGTGGTTGATTATGATTTCACTTTTTAACTTTAGTTAGTGTGTAATGTTGCTGTTTGAGCATAAACAACATCTGCAAAGCTAGGATGCTCAAAGTTTAAAGCAAAGTGAGATGTTTTCTTTTAAAGAAATCTCTGTTTAAGGACTACAACAAACGGCTGGTAGGGACTACAACAAGCTTCTGTGCTAATTAATGGCTTTAAGATAGTTATCTCCACATCAGCTACAAAAATTCATCAACTAACCATTTAGAAACATCCTGTTGCATTCTACATGTTGTCACTTCTTCTTGAGTCTCTCCATCATTGTGTCCGACTCCATTTTGAACATAAAAGGCAGAACTTAAAATGAAAATTTAAAAAAAGTTTACTGTAAAGCAAATATAGCCTAAACATTTTTATTTTATACAAAATATATATTTTACAAAATAATTTGGACTGTAAAACTGCTAGAAAATCAAAGCCATATACTATAACCAAGTTGTGTTCCAAATTTGAAGTTGATAACATAAAAATTGAGTATTTGGAAGAATGTTTGTAACCAAGCAGATCTCGCCCCCCATTGACTACCATAGTAGGAAAAAATAATACTATGGTAGTTAATTGGGGGCGAGATCTGCTTGGTTACAATCATTCTTCCAAATATCTTCCTTCGTGTACAGCAGAACAAAGAAATTTATACAGGTTTGGAACAATTTGAGGGTAAGTAAATGATGACAGAGTTTTTATTTTTGGGTGAACTATCCCTTTTAAAGCACTGTTATTGTAACAATTTCAAAACCAGATTTTTTAATGTTTAAGCATTCGAATGATACCTTATTTATGATTATTACTAAAATATAGGCTATGATGTATAAGAAAAAATCATATATGAGAAAAAAATGCAATAAAAAAGTGTGCCAAGTGTCCCACACTAATCGTCCCATCCCGATGTTTAACAAGCTATAAAAATCCAAAATTGCAACCACTTGTGGAGATAGCACGAAGACTGGTTAGATCAAGTGAAAACAATTCACAAGCACAAATTTAATGAGTTAAACTATCAGCTGTAATTCCACCATCAATATCAATATTAATAGTTACATTTGTGAGATATATCGACCACTGATATATCGCATTATTTGTTATGGGCTAGGTAGGTACAACCAGTGTTGAGCTCCACTACTGTCTAATTGAGCGTGATGTGAGGTGAAAGCACAGACAGTTTGTTATCTTCACCGTTGCACGAGCGCAGGCATTGCCTCCTCTGCACATCAGACATGTGAAAGCGATTTCACGCTGAGACTGACATTGAATCTCATTCACCATAAAATACATGGCAGCCATGTCAGAGACCGCGCCACCATCCACCTCTCCATGACAGGAGATAAGAGAGCTTTAGCTTAAATCTCATATTTAAGGCATTTGGTTGAGAGTATTTTTTGTAAGTCTTTGCAGTTTACAGAGCTCTATTAAAAGGATTAGTCTGAAACAGTCTCCTCTATTTTTATGCCTGCTCAGGGTGGACTGGCTCTGAGCTGTGGCGGTGTGTCAGATGGACTGGTCACACAGAACGACGCTTTTCATATGACAGTGTATGAAAGAACATGATGATGGGTCTTAAGGGGCTGTCAGATGGATTGGCCTCGCTGTCAGTACATGTGCTTTTGGTTTTGTCTGTGAACTCTGCTGAGATTACAAGACATAAAAATTTGTTTGCATCATAAAGCTTCTGCAGCTTTCAGGTTCTGCACTGAAGAAAAAAAAATTTACCTGAACCTTAAAGATACATTTTGTCATAAGATTGCTTTTTTTTCTTTTTATTAAACAGTGGTTTACTGAACAAACTGTGTCTCTGTCTTTAAATAAATTCAATTATAATTAAAATTTGCTTAAGGATAAAAAAAAATCTATCTCTGCTAATGCTTTCTTGTACATTACTATAATATTAAAGGTTACAATTAACAACAGAGCCCAAATTATTAAATTATTTGCTATTTATTTTTAGATATATTAATTAACACTCACAAAAAATTTTTATGCAAATATGTAAATTGCATACAAGGCAGTTTTTGCATTAACTTCTAAATCTGTTTCTACTCCAATTCGATGTTAAATATTTACACGGTGGCCATCATAACTTGTTTTTCATGACAGATTTATTTAAACATACATTAAACATATACACTAAATAATCAAGACAGGTTATGTAAAATATAATGAATATATAGGCTAATATAGTGCATATATGTAGCAAAAGAGTTAATTTCTCTAGCGAACTAACAAGCTGTGGACACTGAATGGCATCTCTGAGGTAAACGCTACGTGACATATTGTTTACAAGCTGTTTCACTGATGTCTTTCCGTGGTTGAAACACTGATGGAGTGATTACACGAGATACGTTTCAGTAAGTTGTACTGTATCTTTCAACATACCTTCAGATGTTCATTTAGGCTATGTTTATTCTGTAACTAGTATTAAAGAGGAAGAGATGATCGTGTTCACTCGAACACCGCTTGAATTGAGGCGCCTATACAGCCATCTGTCACACCACATCAAAGAGCGCTAAAACGGCATTTATTGTTTGAATTTCGTGATAAAATAGACAGAATTTGAGGGATGAGACTTTGTTTCTTATTGAAAGTAACTAAACACAGAGCTTATTGCGATTATTAGTGGTTAAAAGTGGTTAATGAGCTACAACTCTGCATTCGTCGGTACACATGTGAACCGAAAGACACGTACCGAAAATTTTCGGTATCAAATGCAACATTTGATCCTACCCTCCCTTCAGAGCGCTCTCCAAAGCCATGCCTCCTCCAAAACACAAGCAGAACAGAGTCTGCAAAGCGTCACAAGAGAGGGTGTTAAATTACCTCGTTTCAAAGCAAATAACATTACAATAATAATAGACGTAAACAACTTAGAGCTCTTACTTGTACCACCTGACTGCTGCAGATTCATTTCAGCGTTGATAGTGTTGAAATAGAAACGCATAATTCCGAGGACGTGAACGGTTCCGAGTAGATTGCCATGGGTTGCCATCTCTTAATTACAGTAATTATGACATGGCATGAATGCAGCATATAGGCTTGTTGTTTTGGTTCAGGAGGAACTGTAAAAGGTGGCTGGTGTTTGTTTGTGGCACTCAATGAATGTGCTCAGAGGTGTCGAAATACATACGTTGACAGGCAGGTAGGACATTGTATCATTGCATTTGGACCGAAATCCTATAATTGCATTCAAGACCAAAAAATGTTCATCCAATCATTGCATTCGGACCGAATGCAATGATTGGATGAACAAATGCAATGATTGGACGAACATTTTTTGGTCATGAGACTTCCATAGAAAACATATGTATATGAAAAATATGAAAAAACATTGCCTACCCTACCTTTAAATCATTGGTCTTTTATATATGTGTATATATATAATATCTAGTGTCTTTTATTTTGTTTTCCTGCTCTTTTGTGTGTCATAATAATAGTTATTGGTGTAGTCAGGTGAAGTTTTACATTTCACCTGTAAAAGTTACATCATGTGCCCATGTAAAACAATTCTGTCCGAATAGGGCTGTAACTGTCTTGTGATGAGCAATACAAATATAGATCACTTTAAACATTATAGCATGTGTTGCAATGCCTTCAGTTATTCTGAAAACAAATGTCCCTGTTGGCACTAAGCATAAGTAACAGAAGTGAATTTATCTATGTTGAATATTGTCATTTTGCATGACAGTTTGAACCTGCATTTCAACTCTCTGCTGTGAATGTATAACATGTTTTAGCACAATAATTCACAACTCTCTTTTCACTGCTTTGAGATCCGTGAGTGGGTGACCACAAGCACATCCACATTTAATTTGAAATGTCGCCTCTATAAAACATGAACAGTAATAGTCAGAATAAATGGCAAACCCAGAGAGTGTAGGATGTAAATAACAGTGTGTTTTCACGTCTGGTTCTTGTATTCAGTGCTGTCTGACAAATGGCTGTCACTCCACATGAAATGTTAGACTGTGATGGGACATGACTCATGACATGAGATGTTCTCTTTCAAGAAGCATGAGGAGGACATGTGTTTCCATTTGTCGTTTGGCTATATGTTTTGGTCAAAACATTGACCATCAAAGAAATTGGCACATTTATGTCCCCTGAGTTGGTTTTTATTAAAACCAATATATATATTATTTTTCTACTTGTTATATGAAGGTCACATTAATGCTGTCTGGAAAACTTTTATTTTTGCTATTCTTCAGATTTAAGGCCTTTTATTTATAGATTTTATTGTTTTACCTTTTTCCTTAATGCAGGTTTCAGTCTTAAGTATGAAAATCAAATTATATATAATTTCTATATAATATCGTCAACTACTGGCCTGGCAGCATCATACAGTGTTTTTTGTTGTTTTCTTGGATCTGTGTGAATGAGGATCGTTTTGACAACGTTGTTGTCTACATAAAGGAAAACTTTTCCGTTTTTAGTACATCTTTGTCGTGTATACATGCCCTAAGTTCCAAAAATCTATAAAATGTCATTGCCACTGGCTGGAAGTCGTATACCATCCTAACAGGAAAGTCCTATATCATCAAAAACAATTTAATAGGCTAAATAAAAATTAAAAAGAATAATTTCTTCATATGTGCTTTTGGCTTATTCATGCCCATTTATAATGGAACACTTCAATATTTTTAATAAATCCAAGTCTGAGCACCTTGGGAACCTTTATATTCACCATGTCATATTTATTCATGATGATAAATAAGATATTATTTTTATTTTCAAGCCCTCTGTCCCAAGGATAAGTTCCCCTCTTTACTATTCCAGCCCTGTCACTGTAATATTGGTGCGCTGAACATCTCAATATTATAATGACTCTCTAGGTTTGGATTAGTATTTCTTTGGTAATATTTCATTCTAGTAAGCCTATTAAACAGAATAAGATAGTCATTCAGCTGAATCACTTATAATATCATGTGATCTAGTTGCCTAGTTATTGACTGAAATGCCTAACCATTCCAATTACAGTCAACTGCTGTTATGTCATTTTATGGCATACACAAGGTTAATAATTAAACTCGAATTACTTGTTTTTATGGTTTTGGAATTGGGCCGCTGTGAAGAGGAGGCAGAACTATGTCTGTATTGAGGCAGTTTCTCATGAATAGACTATTTCACAAACAAACAGACCATTTCAGAATCAAAGGAATGCAAATGAAGTCGAGTAAATCGCAAGATAGGGAAAGCCATGTTAACTTTGATCATTTTGTACCATATCAAAGCACACCAGATCTGCTTCAGCGCCAGCCTCATAAAGTGTTTGCACCTGTCCTCTTTCAATTCTTTGATTCATATTTCAGCAAAGCTCTGCAACTTAAAGTGAGCAGAAGCCTCCAGGTTTGCTTTCATTGCTATTCACGTCTGCCCATCCTTGTAAATAAACCAGCTCTGCATTTAGGTACGTTACACCACACTGCTCATCACGCAGAAGTTAATTTTGTGCTATCACAATGAAAAATCACAAGCCATGGGTGACAGAAAGGAGAGGCAGCTCTTTAAATAAAGCGAAGCGACAGCCTCATAAAGAGGAGAAGACATTCCTGATAGGAGAAGTAAACACGTCACGCTGTCTCTGATGAGAGCGGCAGCATGTCAGCCTGTGGACACTTTGCAGAAAGGGTGGTCTTATCTTATGCTGTTTAGTGGGATTAAGAAGGTCTATTAGAGGTTATCCATTCAAGACACATTAGCATGGAACATGCATTCGAATCAGTGTGACTAATATAGGCCTACCATGAACTGCAGTCTATGCTAGTGCGAATGTATAGTTTGAATTAAAAGTTCTGCGTGAGGCCCAATTTCTTATTGCAATAGAATATATATATATATATATATATATACACACACACACACCCCGATCAGGCATAACATTATGACCACCTTCCTAATATTGTTGGTCCCCCCTTTGCTGCCAGAACAGCCCTGACCCGTCGAGGCATGGACTCCACTAGACCCCTGAAGGTGTGCTGTGGTATCTGGCACCAAGATGTTTGCAGCAGATCCTTTAAGTCCTGTAAGTTGCGAGGTGGGGCCTCCATAGATCAGACTTTTTTGTTCAGCACATCCCACAGATGCTCGATTGGATTGAGATCTGGGGAATTTGGAGGCCAAGTCAACACCTCAAACTCATTGTTGTGCTCCTCAAACCATTCCTGAACCATTTTTGCTTTGTGGCAGGGCACATTATCCTGCTGAAAGAGGCCACAGCCACCAGGGAATACCGTTTCCATGAAAGGGTGTAGATGGTCTGCAACAATGCTTAGGTAGGTGGTATGTGTCAACTTAACATCCACATGGATGGCAGGACCCAAGGTTTCCCAGCAGAACATTGCCCAAAGCATCACACTGCCTCTGCCAGCTTGCCTTCTTCCCATAGTGCATCCTGGTGCCATGTGTTCCCGAGGTAAGCATCGCACACGCACTCGGCCATCCACGTGATGTAAAAGATGGTCTGTTGGATCAGACCACACAGGCCAGCTTTTGCTCCCCACGTACATCAATGAGCCTCGGTCGCCCATGACCCTGTCGCCGGTTCACTGTTCCTTCCTTGGACCACTTTTGATAGATACTGACCACTGCAGACCGGGAACACCCCACAATAGCTGCAGTTTTGGAGATGCTCTGACCCAGTCGTCTAGCCATCACAATTTGGCCCTTGTCAAACTCACTCAAATCCTTATGCTTGACCATTTTTCCTGCTTCTAACACATCAACTTTGAGGTCAAAATGTTCACTTGCTGCCTAATATATCCCACCCACTAACAGGTGCTGTGATGAAGAGATAATCAGTGTTATTTACTTCTCCTGTCAGTGGTCCTAATGTTATGCCTGATCGGTGTATGTATTATAGTGTCATTAGTCAGGTGAAGTCAGTTCAGTGTTGATTCAATTCAGTTCGATGACTGTAAAATTCATGAAATAGTTCAATTCAGTTAAAAGCAGCTCCACAGAAGACAAAAAAGAAACACCTACATATATCCACGCTCTTAGTATGTGAGCGTTCTTGATTCTACAAAAGTACGAAAACACAGCTGCAAGCATTTGTCCAGCAGGCTTTTAGCGACGCAAGAGCGATTTCGCACGTCATTGCATTGGCATGCAATTCATAACCGAACGAAACTACTATGTACGTTTTTAAAGGAATTTGGCTTTATTGTAATTAGAACATTATTTACTTACTCTCATGTCATTCCGACAGAGTGAATGTAATTCTTCTGCTGAGCACAAAAGAATAGGCCCTTTCAATAGTAGATAATGAACATGATTGAGGACTTTGCAGTCTATAATAACAGACACAAAAGCAGCAGAAATGTTTCATGTAAGTATATGATGCTACATTACAAGTCGTATATGGCGAATAGATTAAAATTTGTCATTATTCACTTCCTCTCCAGTGAGCTGTAAATCAAGGTAGGAAGGCATCAAGGCACGTCTGAATCCAATGTTAGCTTCACTTCTTGTCTCCTGAGATACCTTCATCTGATCGATTTTTGAAGGCAGCATAGATGTATCCTTCACTGCCTTTGATATCCCACAATTCTGTGCTTTCCATTCTGTGACAGTTGAGCTAAAAAAAATAAAATAAAGATAGCATCTGACAGTTGCGGTTGTTGGTCAGTTTGTTTGTAAATGTACGTTTTTGACCAACATTTTCCACTTCTGAGGTCATTTCTAGTGAGAAATTACTACTGTAGTAATTAAATATTTGCTTAGTTATCACCAAAGCTTGCGCTATTTTGTTGTAGATCATTAAACCGCTACGCTGCCTCAGAAGTCTATGCGAAATCAGTTTCGTGAGTTACCTTTGTGTGCAAACGCTGCCTACTAAGTCATTGCTTAATAAGGCAGCGAGGCAACAAGTCAGCTGCCTAAGTTTTCGGACACAGCCTATGACTTTACAGGCAGCATTTGCGCACAAAGGAACCTCATGAAACTGATTTCAGACAGACTTCTGAGGCAGCGTAGCGGTTTAATTATCATTATCTAATGATAATGAGAGTATAGTGCGAGCTTTGGTGAAAACTAAGTGAATATTTAATGACTACAATAGTAATTTCTCATTAGAAATGACATCAAAAGTTGGAAAACATTGGTCAAAAAGGGTATATTTATACACAAACTGACCACCAACTGCAACTTTCAGATGCCTTCTTTGTTTTTAGCTCAACTGTCACAGAATGGAAAGCACAGGACTGTGGGATATCAAAGGCAGGGAAGAATACATCTATGCTGCCTTCAAAAAATCGATCAGATGAAGGTATAGAGACAGAGCGACATGCGTCATAATCTGAAAACCACGCCCACCGGGGGGGAAAACAATCCAACAGTCCCCATTGACTTTATATAGCGTGAGGCTGCCTCTTTGTCATTTCTGGCTTAAAACAAAAAATAGAACAATGTCTAAAAGCTGCTATGTGACAAGGTGTACAGCAAACAAGCCAAAAAACCCAGAACTAAGTTTTTATAAGCTGTCGACCCCAAAAAACAAATGTTTAAGGACACAAAAGTGAATACAGGCAGTGAGACAGAGCACAACGGGTCATATTACTATAAGAAATGCATTGGAGGGGAATGTATTCGGCGACAGGTGAAATAATTCTTTGACATGGTTAACAATAATTAATGTTTTTTTTTCTTTGTTTGTTTAGCATAACCTGTCGCCGATTACGTTCCCCTCCAATTTATTTCTTATAGTAATATGACCCGTTGCGCTCTGTCTCACTGCCTGTATCTACTTTTGTGTCCTTAAACATTCGTTTTTTGGGGTCGACAGCTTATAAAAACTTAGTTCTGGGTTTTTTAGCTTGTTTGCTGTACACCATGTCACATAGCAGCTTTTAGACATTGTTCTGTTTTTTGTAATAAGTCAGAAATGACAAGAAGGCAGCCTCACGCAATACAAAGTCAGTGGAGACGGTTGGATTGTTTTCCCCCCCGGTGGGGGTGGTTTTCAGATTATACTAAATGCGCTTTGTCTCTATCTCAGGAGATGGGAAGTAAAGCTAACATTGGATTCGGACGTGCCTTGATGCCTTCCTACCTTGGAATGCATACTCCGAAGTCAGCATTTTTAAGCTTTCGGACGCAGCCATTGAGTATTGTGAACTGGATCATCTGATTCATTAAAAAGATTCGAGTCAAACAAACGATTCGTTTATGAGGTTACTTCTCTCATTAATCATAAATGTGCCAATGTACTTTTTTCCCCTGTAAAAAAAAGGAGGACAGCCTTTCATTATAGGCTGTTAGTTTTATTTAAGATATTATTATAAAAATCATTGAGTTGAATTCAAGAAGCAGTTGGTATAGTTTGTGAATTAGGCCTAATCATTCAGACCGGTTGATTTTGTGAACTGGATCACCTGATTCAATAAAAAGATGAAAAGTTGACTTCTTTCATTCGAGTTCCCTCATCAATCATACTGTACTGTAATACCTGCTGTAATATTGAATATATTACTTGTTTCAAGGGCTTACTGCGTTCTTCTATTCCCTTTCTCCTCTGCACATGAATGGCCATTTGATGCAAGTTTAACAAAGAGTTTCACCTGTTGCCAAACAACAGTCCGCTAACTGCTAACAGCACAAGCATCCAGCATTATTGTGAATTATCTGATATGGCATAAATAGAGCTAAGAATAGCAGAACCGTTTATTTAGCAGTCACTCTGCTATGGAGGAATAGTGATGCACCTGCCGACCGTCATGCACATGTTGCGTTGTGCTGATATGCAGTCCCGTGCAGTGAGGTGTGTACTGCTCACCAGAGTGGAAAATGCATATTAACCATGCAAACCACATAATGCAATCACACAAACTCTGCGGCTGTTTTATTAATGAGTTTGTGTTAATGTATGGTGCTTCCTGTTTGTCTTGTCCTGACGGTGTTGAACACTTGTCTTTGGAGCTGGAATTTATTTGACCTTTTGTTAATGAGGAATGTAGTTTAATGGGGTTATCAACAAAAATGCCAAAGATCCTTTAATGCTTATTCATGTTGTCCATGAATCAAAGGATGAGTTTGTTATGTGGATTATCTCATTTGAAAGTGAAATAATTTCAAATTACCTGCCAGTAACACAATGATAGCCAGTAGATCAAGGACAAGGAATGTCAACAATTTGTTATGCTGTCAAAGTAAATGACATTATATGATGGATAGGTCAATTAGGAAGTCAAAAAAGGGGATCTGTATGCAAGATGTGTCAATAGAAAGGAAGTCTTATCTGAATATATCCTTTGAGAGGGAGGCTGTTAAGTCTATTTTGAATTAGGCAGTGGATGTGTGGGATTTCTGCTGACTTGCAAGAGGGTTTCTTGGTCATGTTTATTGAATAAGCCCCGCAAAGTCAGCAGTATGCAATAACCATACGGCAGTGGGTTTTTAACCTCTATAGATCCAGTGATTCCCCCTTCCCCCCCTCACAATGTATAAAAAAATAGATTTCTTTGAAACAGTTTATGATAACATTCATTGAGAGCCTAAACATTGCAGTGTTATTTTAGTAGTATTTATATACTATTGCCATTTTTATTCATATCATTAGCTTTTAATTTTTTAGCTGTTATAATATATATTTTTTAATTTTTAGATATTCAGTTTTCAGTTTCATTTTAGTTTTTAGTAATTATTTTTTATTCCAAAAATGCTGAAAAAATAAACTATTTACACTATACTACCATTTAAAAGATTGGGGTCGGTAAGATTTTAAAACAGTTATAATGTGAAATATTATCACAATTTAAAATAACTACTTTCTATTTTAAAATGTAATGTATTCTTAAATGTAATTAAAGCTGCTGTACATAAATTTTTGAGCAAGTACATAACAAAACTATCTCCTTACCTTAGCCCGATTCACAACGGTAAGCTTGTTATGATGTTTTCTAATTTGATTGGTTCTGGTAGGTTTTCGCGGGAAAAGCCGTTCGTCTTTGCGTCACTACGTCACGTCTGTTTACATAAAGAACGAGTCCCAGCTAGTAGGCTATATCATGTGAGGATGCTTCAGGTGGCGGATCATTTATAACCTTTTCTCACAGCAGCTGGAATAATTAAACTTATCATTTTGATGGCGGATTGTATGGTATGACCATAGACTGTAAAAAAATATGGATGTAGTGTCCGTGACGTCACCCGTAGGTTTCTGAAGAGCATTTCTAAAACCTACAGCCAGCCGTTGCCATCTTGGCAGCGCGTCACCCCCGAATAACAGAAAATGGGCAAAGAGGCGGGACGTGGGTGGAGCTGAGGTGATGTGACGGCAGCAGACAAACAGCTAGTGGAGACAGCAGTGGCAATCCACCTGTCACTCAAGTGGCCGCGCCCTTAATTATGCAGAACTTTAAGGCTTAATATGATTTAAATGGATGAGTTGTAAAAAAATTCAACCCCCTCACCGTTGTCATGAAGGGCAAAATTAGCAGTATAGACCAAAACCACTTTTTGTACTAGGCTGTTTTTTTCTGCTGTAAAGTTGGGCATTTTAACATGGGGCTCACTGAGATTCTGCTCTCTTTTGGAGCCTGTCCCTAGCGGCCAGTCAATGAATTGCAGTTTAAGTCACTTCCGTATTAGCTTCAAGAGAAACAGGGGGAGGTTGCTGCTTGGGTTTGACTAATGGACAATTAGAGATTAGACTGTACAGAAATTGAAATCGACAGGTAATGCTAATACACACTAAATACACATAGTCACGCATTGCTGATGTTGTTAACATTAACAATTTGAGAACAAAGTATAACGATAATAATAATTTGCATGGTTTGATGTGATCCGAACTAAGCGATCGTTAGATTTAATCACTATTGGTAGTGTGATTTATTGTAATGCTTTTTTTTCCTCAGTTGGTCAGAACAACAGTGGCAGATTTGTTACTTACTTGTTCAGATGACATTTTCCGGTGAAAATTCTTATTTTGGTCATACTTCCAAGACTACAATCTGTGATTCTGAAGTACCTGTACAGTATCCACCGGTGCGGTGACTGACAGCCACACATTCTCCTCAAAGCATTAGATTCATCCGTGCTGAGGAGCTGTGCCGATGCACAACTGATGTGAAGATAATTAAATAACTGCAATTGTAGGTTTCGAACAGAAAGGTAAAACTTACAGACTGCAGCTTTCATTTTCAGCATCATTACTGTCACATGATCATGCTGATTTGCTGCTCAAGAAACATTTCTTATTATTATCAATTTGGAAAGCAGTTGTGCTGCTTATTTGTGTGTGTGTGTGTGTGTGTGTGTGGAAACCATGACATTTTATTTTCAGGATTCGATGAATAGAAAGTTCAATATAGCTTTATTTGAAATAGAAAAACAAAAGTTTGCTGTTACTTTTGATCAATTTAATGCATCCTTGCTGAATGAAAGTATGAATTTCTTTCAACAACATCAAAAAATCTTACTGATCCCACTTTTGAACAGGCAGGTGTGTGTGTGTGTGTGTGGTCCTGGTAGACCCTACATTATGGGGGGAAAAATGTCCACACAAAGATGGCAAAACCAGAAATCAGACATTTTTTGCTTCCCATGATGAAAAACAACAGCTTATAAATCATACTAAATTATGTTGTTTTTTTTTTGAAATGTAAAAATGCATGTTTTCTGTGAGGGTTGTGTTTATGGGCAGGTTTAGGTTTATAGGATAGAATATGCAGTTTGTACAGTAAAAAAATCATGTCTTTGGAAAGTCCCCATAAAAAAAACGGAACCCCAATGTGCACACATGCGTGTGCATGTGTTTATGTAAATGTGGAAACAAAATGTGAACATTTCTAAATGCATGTGGCACACAAATCAATATTTGTTTGGATATATTCATATTTCATTAGCAGTAAAGCTTTCAAATCTCTTGCATGGTCAAGCCAACAACCAGAGGAGCAAGTCTGTGTGTCACACATCTTAGGCTGATCAGAGAGAGAGAGAGAGAGACCCATTCCTCATTGTTTGGCCGATGGCTATAGCAGAGTGAAGCAGGCATGTGACATTAAAGAGAAATGAAAGGCCAAAATACTGTCACATAAGAATTTGAAATTTCTCTTTTGCCTCAGTGCTGATTCAGTTACATTACTCTTACTCTCACTGTAATAGATGCACACAGATAGTTTCACTTTATATAGCCAAATGAATTTAACAAGATTTAAATAATCAAATGTATGCTGTTGCATTTCCACATTTGGTTACATAATTTGAATTTACAATTTCACTATCTGTGAGTCATTATTCTGTTACACCTTCTCGTTTTCAGTTATGCATTTCATGGCATTACCTGATAGGATCATTCGTTCCTGTTTAGAAGCTGCAGGCCGTTGTTATTTGCATGCCTGCCTATTCTGAGCAGGTGCATAGACACCATATGGCTTCCATAGAAACTCCCTCAAAGGCGAAACAAACATGGACTAATTTTCATTTCCTCGGCTTATTGTGCATCATAAATCAGCTAGATGTTTTTGAGCTGTATGATTAGGGTTCTTTCAAACCATCTAAAAAAACGCAACATTTAGAAAGCTTCATCTTAGCAGCTGATGACAAGTGAAGTGCAAACTGTGAATGATACAGTTTAGCTGAAGACGGTAAATCAGCTGAAGTGGGATCGGGAACCCGGTGAATGGCAGGTGATGTGTTCAGCAGCAGGTGTTGAGCTGCATGCAATGCACACGTTCCCCCAAGACCTCAGGTACAAGCTGAGCAGAAAGGGAGGTTTTTGTTTTTTGATGAATTGCATTTAAATGATCACTAAAAATGGTGCCGTTTTTCTTTTGCCCATAATCATCCTAGTTTAAAGTAACTTGATCCTTTTAGTATAAAATATTTGTGTTCCTGGATTGTCGTCACTCTCAAAGGACCTGAAAGACCTGCTGAGCGAACCGAAACATCTAGCTCATTCAAGAAAGGAATTAAGGCGGGTGTAGTGGAAGAACTTGTTGAGTTTGTCATATTCCCTTTCTTTCAGACCTGACTGCACTTTTCCAATTCATTTTTACTTCAATGCCATGTCTCCCATAATGCAAAGCCTTTTCGACTTCCATGCACCTCCTTATGTTTTTGGGAGTAACAGCAAGCTGTTATGATGAAGTGACAAGATTGAAATCCCCTGAAATTTTGTGTGCGAGAACCCCTGCTGCAGGTAATGTGACTGCACGTCCCATGTGCTTTTACAGTAATATGTCCTAGATGACACCTGCTGTTTTCTCACAAAACATTTTCCTTATTTTTTTTTACTGCTCTTCCTTATCCTTCTTTAAGCATGCTCAAAATGAAACCCATTTCAACCAGGAATACTGCAAAAAGTCATATGTTTGTCTAATTTTCCAGTTAAAGTAACTAATACTCCTTAAAACAAGATGGATTTACTTGAAAAGCAACACTGCATAAAATATTAAGACTTGTTTTCAGAAAATGTATCTGTAATACAAATTTATTTTGACTTACTGTATAGCAGATTTTCTCACTTGTTTCGCAAGTAAAAAAAGAAAAGAAAAATCTGTCAGTATGACAAAAGTCTTACCCCCTGTTTCACAGACAAGGCTTAAGCAAGTCCTAGACTAAAATGCATGTTTGAGCTGTTGTAACTGAAAGCAACTTGTACTGATATATCTTAAAATATGTCAGTGTCATTGTTTTGTCTCAAGATGCACACCAGTAATGTTTTCTTCTAGTGTATGTTTATAAAAGCTACTTAAATATCCTAAGTGAACTAAGGCCTAATCCTGGCTTAGGCTAAGCCCTGTCTGTGAAACCCGGCCATAATATCGTAAGCAGTTGCTTCTCAAGTGTATCTTGTTTTAGGGATTTTTAGATATTTTACAGAAACTGTCAAAAAAAAAAAAACTAATTACAAACTCATTAAGACCAAGAGTTTTGAAATAGTAGTGAAACAGTGCTGGGACTTTTCACTGTTTATATCACTCCGCTCGGTTGTGTCTGCATTCATTGACTCTCTCGCCATGTTACATAGTTACACCAGTAGGTGACGACAAGTGACCATCTTTATGAGTGAATCATTGATTCATTAATTTAGCTGATTCATTCAGGAATGAGTCATTGAATCATGGGCTGCGTCCGAAATCGCATACTCTCTTGAATAGGTACTTATTTTGAATAATTACTTACTTTGCAACCGCTAAAAAAGTACGTTCTATATGTAAGCAATAAGGTACGAGAGGCTGTGCTGTATCGTGAATTCAGCCATGATTTATTCACGATACAGCACTAGCCTCGAGTACCTTATTGCTTTTATAAAACGGTTACCACACAATACAAATATTAAAGCCAAAAATATGTAACAATGCAACTTTCATGAAGTAAACTCTTACTAAAAGCCTTCCTTCTGCCGGAAAAAATAGTTCCTGACCGTGAACAGCAAAAGAAGTTACATTATTATGCCATTAGATGGTGGCAAAGACTGTCTTTATGAGTGTGTCAGTCAGTAGCGAAGACTTTTACATTGAAAAGACTGAATTGTTGTGAACACGGAACAAGACGCAACTGACAAATGCTTTGACTAGCGCTGTCAGTCACGGGAAAACCCCTTAACTGTTAAAAGGACAAGATAATACATCTGACATTTAAACAGATTTTTTATTATGAACATAGGACTGACCTGAAGGAAAATGCTATATCTGAATGCAGGTAATAAACTCGCTCACTCGATCTCTTTCTCACAATTACTCTTCTACATAATACAGTAAGCTTCAATGAACAATATCAATTGAGAACATACAGTTTACGTTGCTAAGAGTAGTTGCTAAGGGTGTTGTGTAGTGATACACAGAACTGTTGGGTGAAGCGGTCATAGCCGTTTTTTATCGTGAATAAAACACAGCTATTGACCAATCAGAATCAAGGACAGGAACTAACCGTTTTATAAATTATGAATGTAATCCGGACATACTACATTCGCCATGTTGTCATTATCATGTGACCTGCCAGAGTCAGTTGCGTCACTTCACTGCCATTCACAAACCCTCACCTGTGGCCTCAAGTGTCCATTGTATGAATACTTCAGAATCTCGCCGGAAGAAGTAGGTCATCCGGGTACTTTTTGCCTATTCTTTTATGAGTAGCCTATGAACTGTACTCAAATATTTATAGAGACACACTTGTGTTTTATGAGGACTTTCCATAGACATATACACTTTATTTTAGGGTCTTTTAACTAGTTGCTTATTAGCATGCATATTACTAGAATATTGGCTTTATTAGTAATTATTAAGCACATATTAATGCCTTATTCTGCATGACCTTATTTTACATTCTTAATCCTACCCAATACCTAAACTTAACAACTAACTTACTAACTATTAATAAGCAGTAAATTAGAAGTTTATTGAGGGAAAAGTCGTAGTTAATAGTGAATACATGTTCCCTATACTAAAGTGTTTCCAATAATTTTTATACTGTACAATCTTTACATTCTATCCCCTAAATCTTACAGAAAACATTTTACATGAAAAACAACAACAACAACAACAACAACATCATCATAATATTGTATGATTTGTATGACAAGTTTTGGAATACCTTGACCACACACACACTCACTCACTCACTCACTCACACACTATACTACTCTACATGTGACCCTGGACCACAAAACCAGTCACACAAATCGCACGGGTATATTTGTAGCAATAGCCAACAATACATTTTATAAGTCAAAATTATTGATTTTTCTTTTATGCCAAAAATCATTAGGATATTACGGTATTTCCTACTGTAAATATATCAAAAAAATATTTTTGTGAGTAGCATTGCTGAGGACTTCATTTGGACAACTTTAAAGGTGATTTTCTCAATATTTTGATTTTTTTTTTGCATCCTCCAGATTCCAGATTTTCAAATAGTTGAATCTCGGCCAAATATTGTCCTATCCTAACAAACCATACATCAGTGGAAAGCTTATTTATTCAGCTTATTCATTTCAAAAATGTACCCTTATGACTGGTTTTGTGGTCCAGGGTCACATATATAAACTAACAATAAGAAAACAACAAAAGACAAAACACAGTGGAGCTGCTAAAAGGTACTTGGAGTGAAAATGATTCTATCAATCAGATTAAAAAGGAACATATGGATAAACTGTTTTAAACTGTTTTAAACAGAGCTGTTGCACTGGAGCTCTGACAAAGTCGCTATATAGCACACAGTCACTGAGTACAAAGACAACAGCTGTGCACCCCACCACTGCTGATATTGGCAGATGAACTCACTGACTTAAAAGTATGAGCTTACCCCCAAACCTTTCAATACCCCCCCACCCCCCCCCAAAAAAATAAAAAAAATAAAAAAACTTTCCAGATGTGAGGAGCAACCTACTGTTACGAAAGTGAAAACTCTAAAAACAGTTTTTAAGCTTTAACCCTAAAAATCGTCATGCATGAAGCAGCTGTCTCCTGTTCTCATTCTTGTTAAAGAACAATGCTCCTGCTGCCAGTGCTTTGGAAAACACAGTCAAGGCTGAACGATTACTGTCTGACTGTGTGTTTATTTTGTAATCGAGTTCCAGGAAATCCATGGCTATATAGGAAAATCAGGTTTCGCTTTATGCACAGTATGTCAAGTTTATAGCTAAGCATTTTTCATTTTTTATTTATTTATTTTTTTTTTTACATTAAATCTAGTTTTTTTTTTTTAAAGCCAAGGGTTACTGTGGGTTTTGATTAAAATGCTAATCAAGTGCACAGGGGCAATTTATAATAATTAGAGTTTGAATTAAAAATAACAACCTAACTTGGCCAATCCTTACATCTCCATAAGCCTTTTTATGTCGTTATGATCATGTCATATAAATGAACAATCCCAGTCCATAACCAATTAAGTTAGAACAAGACATCACGCCTCTGTACTTTAAATCCGGAAGACACGCCCACAACGAACTTGTGCAACGGCGCCACAAAGCGATTGGCCAAGGCACGCTGTCAATCACGGATCTCTGCCATTCCTTCCGTTCCGCCAACGAGACTTTACACAGATGTGTTTCAGGCGTGATCAGTTGAGGCGGTGGGACTCCTCCGTTCGCACAGTGGGATCAACTTATTTCAAAGGATCTACCGTGCCCTATTCGGACACCTTGAGTTCAATGTAACAGGTATCGTAAGCAGCGTAGGTCAAGGTGATCGGGGAGTTACTTTGTTGTAGAATTGAGCCTATTTAGTCGGGTTTTTAAACGCAGAAGAAAATGCCTGTAGCTTCTCTTCTGCCTTTCACGGCCACTCCGAATAGGAAGTCCGCCAGCCCGACCTCCTTCAGGCTCACGGAGAAATTTATCTTGCTTTTAGTGTTTAGCGCCTTTATCACCCTGTGTTTCGGAGCTATCTTCTTCTTGCCGGATTCCTCTAAGCTGCTCAGCGGAGTTTTCTTCCGCTCGTCCTCGGTGGAGGCAGAGACGCGCACAGGTACGGTCAGTGACACGAGCACCGGGACGGGCAAGGATGAGAAGATCCTGGCTAAGATTAGAAAAGACCACGAAAAGGCTCTGATCGAGGCTAAGGACACCCTACAGAAACGGCCGGACGAGATCAAGCAAGACATCATCAGCGACAAGGAGAAAGTTGCGCAAAATGGACAGATCAAAGGAGCGAAAGGTGACAGTTTGCCGTTCGTTCAATACGTGCGGCCGCCTGGAGCAACAGGGCACGAGCCCGCGGATCCTGACATTAAAGCTAAAAGAGCCAAGATAAAAGAGGTATGTTTATTATTATTATTATTATTATTATTATTATATAAGTTACTCCTGTTCTTTCCTCACACTCTCGAAGGAAATCATGTCGGCTATTGTTGTGAAAATAAATAACTTTCCCAGTGTAGCGAAACCAAATTAATAATATTAGTTATATGTCAGTCTCGGTGTCTGGAGAAGGGGACTGTTTGACACAGTCTCAGTTTCAGGAAACATTTCCCCAAACAATGAAGAAAATACAATGTTGTAATACGATAAATAAGTGGACATGAGCGATGCTTGTTGTCGAACCTGTATGGTGTGACCTGATGACGGTTGATGGACACGTAAGTTCTGTCACTCACATGAGGGCGCGCGCCGAACTGTAGTTTGATGAAAACTGACAGGCAGCATTTTAGTCCTCTTTGTTTTGCTCAGTGTTTCAGTTTGCATTCCCTGTTGTCAGTATGTAGGCAACATTACTTGTTTCCGTCAGTTTTCACCATATTCCAGAAAGCGTTACCTGTCAGTTGCTGCTTTAAACCATGTTCCCTGACTTTTCAGTGTACTGCCTCTATTTCACTGAGAATCGCAGTCCGTATTACCTGTTTTTTTTTTTTTTTTTTTTTTAGTGAGAGTTCCCTGTATTTCTGTATGTATTTCCTGATTTCTCTGTCATCAATTTTATTGAGCAGTAAGCACTACCTATATTTCAATAAGTATTGGCTTTTTCTGTATAGTTTTTTTCTATATTCTAGTCAGTAGTCTGCTTTTTAATATTTCAGTCAGTACTGGTTCAATCAACAGTGCCAGTATTAGGCAGTGTTTTATGCTTTTTAGTGAGTTTTACCTGTATTTCAATCAGTATTTTAGCCAGTATTTCCTGCTTTACGTCAGTATTTTAACCAGTAAGTATGGAAGACTGCATTCCCTTCAGTATTTCAGTGTGTCAAGCCAGGACTCACTAGTATTTGTCAGTTTTTTTTAGTCACTATTCTGCATTTTACTCATCATGTTTTGTCTTTATTTCCTTGTTTTTATTCAGTCAGGCAGCATTTCCTGTTTTTTGGCCAATATTTAACATTATCTTAATATTCTTGGGAAGTGTTTCACATTCTATTTCCTGTATTTCAGACTGTTCAGTCATAATTGAGCTACATGTTTTTACATGATGAGGGCATTTTTTTGTTTACATGTATACACTGGATAAATTATGTCATAAGTGAAAGTGCAAGGTTGGTCATCAGTAGCACATTCTTTGTTGCAACAGTTGGGTTCCGGAAGTAAAAACTCTGTTCATTTTCACTATAAGGAAATAATAACATGATAATGATAATTTGTAAACCTTTTAAAGACAGACCTACTGTAAACTATGAGGTTGTTAATCCATGCATTTGCTCACTGAAGCCATCAGCCCGCAATTATTTCAGCTTATTTTTTTTTTTTAAATAATTGTTAAGCAGTGGAATTCCTGATGAAAAACTACATTACCCATTATGCTGTAAAAAAAATTACACCAGAGTCAAAAAAATCAACTCTAAAATAGCCCCGCCCACTCCCATGAAGCACTGCAAATGACATAAACGAGTTGATCTCCCTACGCTCTCAAAATAATGAAATGTTTGTATATATGCGTATTTTGAAACAAACTTAAAATATATTGTTTTATACACATAATCAACATTTTGTAAATGAGTAGTTCGTTTATACTGTTTGCAATGCTTCATTGTAGTTCTTTCCCTTACTAAGGTAGTTTGTAGTGTTGTGATTCACCTCATAGCTGATTGGCTTGTTTCTTGGCTTATAACTCTTTAACAAAGACTATTTTAAAATCCATATGGGAAAAATTAATGGAAAAAAGTACTTCCAGAACCAGCGCCGCTGAAAAAGGAGGCGGGCACTGTTGCACTCAATAGTGACAATAGTAAGCTAAAACTTATATTGTTTTGAGCTTATGATGACTACTATAGTTACAAGGGCACAATAACGTATGCTGATATGCACTATTCAAGAGAGAGGGTTGAATCTTTGACAATCTCTCAGTGTCCCTTTAGTGAAGTACTAGTAATAATTTTAAATATTTATATATCCAACATTGGCCAATAACTAATATATAGTGGTTGATATTTATGCATCCCTGAATAATGGCAATCTCAAGCATGTTTTCCCTACATTATTACTCGCTTATCAAAGTTCTGTTTGGAGTTGATTTTTTTTATTTTTTTTTTTCATCAATCTTTTTGAAACTATAATATTACATTGGGAAATTTTGCTTGCCTTTAAAAAATGCACAAAAAATATTGATTGATTTAGCTGTTGAATATATTGTGATGCTATTAGTGATGCTGGTGTAGCTTTTTTGTGCTTAGAGTGGTAGAGAAGCCTCAATCAGGTTGAGTCGAGCTCAGCTCAGCTCAATATCTTGGTTGAGGTGACCGGTTAAATTGTTAACTATGAGCTTGAAAGAAGCATAAACAAGGCTGTCATTTCTTGTTTCTGTCAGGATGGGTGCTTTTAGAGTGTGTCAGGCCAGTCTAATATTCCCTCAGTATGAGTCGAATGTAGACTTTGCGTTGGCTTGATTAAATTAAATTTGCTATTGATTGAGACCCAGTTTTTCCCATTTGAATCAGGCAAGTCCAGGGTAAAGATACAGATGAAAACTGACAGCATGGTGAAGCTTTAAAATCGCCTTTCAGTTCTACTGACCTTGTGTCCTTGCTTTTTCATCTGGGCTGGTTTCTGGAATTCCTCCTAGTTTATCCTACACAATGAGTCACTACGTTTCAGTTTCAGTTATTTGCATAAGAAAATGGTGCCTATGTCCCTATGGTGTCCTCCAAATTTACATTGTGTCACTTTGTAATGTCAACCTATGTTTTGAGATTTAGTTCTACTTGTTTGCATACTAGAGGGCTCTTTTCCTCTCCTAATAGACGTCAACAGCTAGGTCCAGGTTTTACTAGAGATTGCTGCAATGCCGTTCGAGCTGATGTAAAACATTAAACCTAGATCAAGTGATTTGACTAAAATGTATTTAGTTCAAGTACATTCAAGCGTCTGACACACAGGAATGGCTAACAGTGGAAAACCTGTTGATAATATGGTGGCTCCTCAGAGTTAGTCCACCAGAGTTGGATACGTTTTAATGCTGGGATTAAACCGTTATAGAGTTAAGCACATTAATGCATGCGGAAGCCTCCGCGTTCCTCTTCAAGAGCATTGGTGTTCCTGCGGATCTGACAAGCCCCTCATCTCTCCTGCTTAATGCAGCGGCTCAGCATGAGAACAGTGGTAATTCACCCCTGAATAGCGGGATTTCATCCATTGATCGCTGGCATGAGGGAAACAAATAGTCACAGCTGGACCCTGTGGGGTCTCACTTGTCAGACGCGACTGTGGGCACTCTGTCTCGCCTCGCCAGACACTCTGACCTTTGAGGAGCAGAATTGCCTTAGAAAATAGATTGATCTCGAGGTTATGATGTAAAAAATGGTTGTGAGATTCTTTTTTTCTGCTTTTGGAACTAAAAGTTGGGAACTCGTTATATGGATGGACCACATTGACATTTACAGGACTGTTTTTGCCTCTTTGCATACGTTTTACATTTTTTCATATATAATAGGAAATGTCTTTGATTGTCAATGTTAATGAATGAAAATTGATTAATCATTACATTACTGGTATTAAAGTAAGCCAGAAATGGAAGTTGCGATAGTCTAGTCTTTCCTATTGTGACGTATATCCGAGTGAAATGAGAAAGAATGAGAAAACTGTAGGGCGGGATTTGATTTCGTCCTTCGGGAATAGCTTGGATCGTAGATAGTTGGATGTTGATAACTAAATGGAGGCTAGACCTGAATGCCAGTTTACAGTCTGTTGTGGAGGATATTTAGGCATGATTCACACTGCAGTCAAAAGCGGCCCAAATCTGAATGATATATATATATATATATATATATATATATATATATATATATATATATATATATATATATATAAAATATTTGGAGTGTGTGTGTTTGTGTGTGTGTGTGTGTATATATATACCTCGTGTTTAGAGTAAGTCAGCCGTGTTTATTTTAGCTATTCCTTCAGTGAAAGGAGAGACTACAGCCTGTAAAACTATGAAATAAATATCAATAAATAATGGTAAACTAAATAATAAGAAAGTTAAATATTATTCTAAAAAAACATTCGTTTTTTATTTCCACACAAAGATGCGTCATATAGCCGCTAGGCGCTTTGGGAGGGATGTGGGACACGAGCAGGAAAGAGACCATTTCTCTTTAATAATATCTTCATGTTATCTCCTGATGTTACACGCAACTGACACTTGTTGTAAAAGGTCTGAAGAGCGAGTTTTATCTTCAGCAGGGGCAAGACATTCAGGCTATGTTTGATTTTGCACTGCCAGAGAAAGCGAAACTAAAAATTACCGGCGTGTGTGAAACGCGCTATTCAAATAAACTTGACACGCCTTATAAAGTCTAATAAAAAGCACAAACTGTGTTAAATAGAAATTGATGTGCAAGCAAAAAGGTTTCTGTTCATACAGTGTTTTTTCTACTTTACCACAGTAAAGAATGCGAATATAATAGGCCTAATTAAAAGCGAACCAAAGGAAGATACGTTTATAATCCCCTGTGTGAGTGAAGATTTGGGAAAAGAAACAGAGATTCCATGTTCAGTGGAATAACTAATGGAATATTGTTAAATTCTCTGCTAATCAGGTGACCAGATCGCGATTCGCAAAACAGAATACAAAGCTTAAATAATGTATGGACTCTCTCATTCGGCATGAACAAAAATGTTTCCATGGCTGCGATGTCAAATTTAATTGCTAACCTATTAGCCTATTTCTTCTGTAAGCCTTGTGCTTCACTCGTGTCATATTCACATAAAATGCTGGCACAGCCCTATCAGTGGGTGTGTATATATATATATATATATATAAACTGTGTGAACGGCGCAAACCACATGGGATCTGATCTTTGTTATTGTTCTTTTGTGCATGCAGGTCAGTTCAGGACATCGAATCTGAGTTCACAGTTGAATCTGAAATTGAACTTTTGAAATTTTTGTTCATCACAGAATCCTGAAAAAAAAAAAAAAAAAAAAAAAAAAAAAGTATCATGAATTCCACAAAAATATTTAGCAGCACAACCATTTTCAGCATTGATAATAATAAGAAATGTTTCTTGAGCAGCAAATCAGCATATTAGAATGATTTCTGAAGGATCATGTGACACTGAAGACTGGAGTATCTTCATTGGCTGCTGAAGATTCGGCTTTGCCAACACAAGAACAAAAATATATCAAAATATTAATATATTGTAATATTTCATGATATTACTGTTTTTACTGTATTTTTATCAATTAAATGCAGCCTTGGTGAGCATAAGAGACTTTTTTCAAAAACACTGAACAATAGTGTATACATAAGTTTAATATTTCTTTTGTTAAATCGCTGTTCTTGAACAATTTATATTATTAACAGCAATATATAATCAACAGCAGTCATTAATCATTAACAACCCTAATATGTAATGCAGAAGCAAGTCTAGGCCATAGGCCATTGACTTGACAAAGTACTCCAAACCGTACCTTAAATACTCCCCACCAAATGTATTTGCTCATGGCTCTTTAGCAATAGTTCGAAACAAATGGAATCTGTTTATTGAGGGTGGCCAGTACACTTCAGTAACGGCACTCCTCATCTTTCAAACTTCACAAAGGTATCTTTGTTTATGGCTTCTCACCTCCACCTGAAATGCTCTCCCTTGTGCACGACTGCCGCAAGAAGTGCTCGCAGGCAACATCACACGCCCATCTGGGCTCTGAGCTCCTCTCATTCATTATAAATGACAGAGCTCTCCACACGCTCAAACCTCATTTCTCTCATCATTAATTATGCACAATTCAAGCTAATAAGAGAAATTAATTCTTATCGAGTTGTTCACAGGTAATCAATGCAGAGGGGCAACATAGTAAAATATATACAAATTAAACTTTAAATGTATATATGGTGGAATGGAGAGCCAAGTGTGATGGATTCAACCTAGCGGGCATTTTAAAAGAATGAAAAGTGCCTAATCATGGATGGTGCAGAAACTTGTAGTGCATAATGTTAACTTTTTTTTTTCTTTCTACTGTCTATTGCTTTTTCAGATTGTATGATGTGACTGCAGTGAGATCTTGGATAAAAGGCAAACTGTGACAGCAGTTGTCTTTTATGTCAGATTATGCAATATACATCTTGCGTAGAGCTTTCCACAAAATGACATGAACATTAATTTTCAGTGACAACTTCCGGTGCCATATATGACCGCGACCGTTGGCAACAGGATGTGGGTGTGTAAATCAGCATTTAACCTCGTTTAAACATTGCATGCTACATTAACTGCTCCAAAACTACTGATTTTGTCCTGCGATGCAATTCAAATTTGATCCCTGAAATTAGTTTCAGATGGTAAAAATCTCACAGTGTGCACTTGACTTTAGGTATATCAGTATATCCGGTAAAGGTTCTTTAATATTGTAATTGTTCCCCTATAACAATGACAGTACTTTGAATGGTCATTGCATGTCATAGGTTATTTTTGGACCTCTTTTGCACCATGAGCAAGTAGAACATGCAAACACTTTTTCTCATTGCAGCCTCTTTTGTATCTCTGATGTTTTCAACTTTTGGTATTTCAGGTCTGTTTGTTTTCCCTCTATCATATAGTGACTTTCCCCCCTGAAAGCTGAAATGCTTAGATGCTAAATAATTCAGCTGGCTTTCTTTCGTTTTACTACTTGTGAATAAGGCATGGTCTTACTCTTAGAGATGGAATCTTCTGGTGGAGATGAGAGCGAGATCTTTTGGTCTCGTACAACATACCTGCACCCTTTTACAACTATGGCTGTGATCAGCGTAGGTTGTATGGAGACCTAAGCCAGCACTCGGATTATTTGGGTCAATCTCGCTTTAGCCAGAAGCAGCCCGGCTGACCTTAGGTACTGAGAAATGTAATGAATGCCTCCAAGCAATAGCACAGCTGCTGCAGGCAAAGTTAGTCCCCTGCCAGTCCCATCTTTTTTACTCTAATTTTTGGTCTTGAGGTGGCTCGAAAGTTCTCCAGTGGCCAGAATACATTCACTTATTTGAGGGTTATATTATGGTGTTTTTGTTAAGTGATACTGATAATGGATAGTAAGAGGAGAAATAGGGAAGAAAGCAAAATTCAACACACATAAAAGCAGCGTTATCTCCAGTGGCTTTAGAAGGCATATCTGATTTGTTGGTAGGATCCATGATTTACTTTTGTTATATGAAATGCATGGTCTTTTCGACACTAAAGCGCAGATTAGATTTAGCAGATTAAAATACATGTGTAATGGATAACACAAGGGATTTTTGGTTGGTGTTTTCAGGGAGCATTGGGACACAGTAGTGATTGCTTGGTTTTTCCAGTAATTGAATACTCAAATCAGAGTCCAGCGCTGATTAGAGGAGCAATAAACATCTGCCCAGACAAGCATGCATTGAACAGGAGATGCATGAGAGGATGCAGCAGTGAATCAATAAGATCAATAATAATTGAACATGAAATATACATAATCAACAGTGTGTTTAGATTAGTTGGTTCTTGGGATTTGGTCTTTGTATGAAAAATCTCTGTCAGTGATGGCACTTTAAGAATGTTGTGAAAAATGCTTTACGTGCATTTCCTTAAATTTTATAATCATGGTAGTTGTCACAACTTTAAATAGTTCATAATTGCATGTCATTGTGCCTGCATGTCAATCAGACAGTTTGTTGTTCAACATCAGATTTAGTTTTTAAATAAAACGTGATTGGAACTCGAAAGTAAGTTTAATGAAAGAGTATGTTTACAGAAAGAGTAGTCCATTTGGTTTGTGGTTTGATAACTCTGGTTATTTAAGCTGTTTTACTGGTTTGAAACGATGAGATTTTTTTTTTTTTAATATACATATTTACATTACCATTTAAAAGTTTGTGGGTCAATAAGATTTTTAAACGTTTTTGGAAGAAGTCTATAATGCTCACAAAGGCTGCATTTATTGGATCAAAAAATACAGAAACCATTTTTGCATGCGATGTACAGCGTACATTGTATAGACTTTAGCTTGCACATTGTTTGAAGGCGTTCATTAGGCAAAATGTGGAATATCTGATTTATTGAAATAATTGACAGATTTATTAATGGTGGTTGGCAGATATTGATGGTGGTTTTTTTTTTTTTTTTTTTGAAGCCAAAATATATAGCCTGCTGTATCACACTAATTTAAAAATAGTAAAAACACACGCATAACAAATAATAAAATGTTTATTTTATGTAATATTTACTAAATTATAAGTAAATAATTTGAAAATGAATTATATGAAAATAAATTTGGAAAATAAACAGACTTGTACTTTAGATGGCAGCCTCTTGATTCTGTAATCCTATTACATTATTTTTTACAAATAAAGAAAATGTTAAATATATTTATAAAAAGGAAGTAAACACTGTAACAAACAGGGCACAAAGTAATCTGGTAAGTTTGTGTGCACTGGGAATTATATGTGTGTGTGTATATATATATATATATATATATATATATATATATATAATCTCACACACACATACATTATATATCTTCTGGCCATTAATCAGTTCTAGCAGCAGCTTCTCCATTAAGTAGTTGGTCTTTGTATGCATGCCAACTTCCAAGTTGTTCTTGTTTTCCAGAGATGACGGGTCAGTGCTAGACAATAACCTTCTGGTGCACTGTACGACCCAACCTTCACTTCCCCTCAATGATTTATATTTTCATCTTTAAATTTAAAGCATCTCTTAAGCATGCCAGCAATAATCCCATTTCCTGTCTTTGCTTCTTACAAATTGGAATAGGTTTTATGGCTACACAATCCACTTTCATTGAACCATAAAAATCAAACGAAACAATAAAGTTCAGATCTATTAAGAAAGTGTTATTTGAAGCAATGATACTTTGCTTTGGTGAAAGTTTACTCTCCGATTTTACTACAGTGTTCTGAGACATTAATTTCATTTAAATATTTGGTCTTGGTTGTTTTATTGTGCTTGTCAGCCTGTTAAACAAATAATGGATGCCACTGCCTCATATTTTGTATTGGAAGGGAGGGAAAAAATCGATTATCCTTTCACAAAGTCTTCATTAGTTTGCCACATGTCAGCTGAAGAGGGTCAAATCTTGTTGCTTTGTTTTCAGTCACTAATAAAAAGGTCATGTAAGTACGTGTCATGGTGGTTTTGTATTGCTCTTGTCCAAGAGCTGTTGAGAATACATAAAGGAGTGTCTAGTATCTATTACAGTGACAGTTGACACTGATGCATTTATAGGAGACAGTGCTGTTTCTCATACAGGTGTATTAGGGTAAAACTGCTTGGCGTACAAAAAGAAAAAAATCCATCAGACATGCGAGTGCACAGGTAGGGCGCAGTCTGTCATGTATCTTGCTGGTTGCTCTTGTGAAAGCCTGTGGATTTTTATGAAACTTTCAGACTGTCTGCCCTTTTTTCCATCCCCGAAGCCAAAAGGATAAAGCAGAAAGATTGATTTTTTTTTTTTTCTTTTTTTTTTTTTTCTCCCTTCACTGAATCTAAGAGTTTTCTTTTTGTGGGTCAGAGATCCTTAAAGCCGACTGCTACAGGTCTACCTCCATTTTATGACAACACATCAGGTTTAACAGTGGTGTAAATTTCAGAGCAGAAATCGTAGTATGGTGCCTCTGGCTTATTTTGAAAATTGCCCTAGTTTAATTATAGGTGGTAACAGCTTCTCTCAGCTTGCATAGAGAATTGTGATCGAAACATAATATGCCTTTTTAATGCTTAATGAATGTGGCTTAATGATGCAGGGTAGGGCATGATCTCAATTACATGCACACTACTTTAATACAATTCTCATATTTATTAAAGTAATAGTTTGTCTAAAAATGTACTCACCCTCATGAAGTTCCGGACATGTATGACTTACTTCCATGGGCCACAGATTTTTGAAGCATATTCAAAATGCGTTATATAAGTTGTCTATATGACCATTTGTGCTATATTTCAAGTCTTTTGAAGCCATATGGTAGCTTTATCTGAAGAACAGACTGAAATTTAAGCTGTAAAATCTTGACTTGCTCTACTTGGCATGTTTATTAGAGAAGTTGCAATGTCTAATTCATGAACAAATAATTTTTTTTGAGTGGGATATTTTCATTGAATCTGTTGATCCAGTTTACAAAACTGGTCTGAATGATTTATCTAATCTGTTTTTCAAGTTTTTGAAGTTTTCTTAAGATCAGTTTCCATTTACTGTAATTGCACGAAAAAGAGCATCCAATATATTATTCTGCTTTTGTGTTCCACAAAAAAAACTGAACTGTTTGAAACAATAGTGAGAAAATAACACAATTTTCTTATTTGACTGAACCAGTCTTTAAGTAAATATTGCTTCAAGTAATTATTCAAGACAAGTACACAGTCAGTAATAAAATGTGCAAAGAAACAAATTAATAACAAAATAATAAAGATGCAAATGAAGTAAACGGTGCACTTAGTATTCAAGTAAACATTCAGAGAATGAAAATAATAGAATTTAGCATAGTCTTCACTGCATGATTATTAGTTATAATACTGTTACTTGCCTCTCAGAACACTGCTGCACTGCCATTGAAATATGACATTAATTTATGGAGCTACATTAGAAATTTGACTGTTAAACATTTTGTGGCGAGGCTGGTGAAAATGTTGGCAGGGCAAGAAAAATCTGAATGATTGGCCATCAGAGTAATATCCTTACTTTTGAGTTACTATTAACTGTACTATTTATTTGTTTAGGCCAAACTTTTTGTATTTTATTGTAGAGGGCTTGCTAAACCTACTACAGTAATGCTGCCAAGAACAATGAAAGTTCTTGTTTTCCATGTCAATATTGTTTTTTGGTTCATGTTACTTCTGCTAAACTGCATTTACACTTTTTTGACAAATCAGAATTTATAATGTACCTGTTTGCTTTCACTTAAGGCAAACTTACTGTGTTTGCATTAATAAACATTAATGACAAGCTTTTTCACCAAGAAGTGCATTTTTTTCCATTCACCACACTCAGCTGCGTTAGAGAGCGTTTGACATCCCTAGACACCACACTTCTTTTCAGACATAAATTTGTCCATTCATCCCAAAATTTGAGAAACTGTTTTATTGGAACGCTTTGAATGGCTTGGTACCGGAGGAGGACGCACCTCGCGGCATGCCGTTGGCCGGCCGCCATGCTTCCACTCTCATTCGGAGAGCCAGGCAAATGGCTGTAACTTAACTCTGCCTCCCTGTTTTCAGCTGTGGGACTGGGTTGTCTCTGGAGAGTGGGTTTTGGCAGTGGATCAATGACTCTGTGTGCCTGAGAGGGAGATAGAGAGCGTGTATGGTAGCGTGAGCCAGGCTAGCCATAGCTCCTGTGCCAGAGAGGCACATGTCCACCCACTTGAGCCACACCTGTTCTTTGGCATGCCGTCTGCAGGTGCTTCTCATGGGTCGGGCGTGAGCTGTGTTACTGTTTCACCACTGAATTTGTTTTATTGTCGTTCGTGGTGTCTGTTTCAGGTGTTTTGCTTACGCACACAAACGCATACAGCGGGTCATTAACCCGTGGAGCTTCACTTGGCAGTCAGCGATTGGCCTTCATTATGCTGATAATGTACAGCGGTATCACATGGCAGGTTTTTTTTTGTTTATTCATATGCGACCATAGCATACCAATTCATAACATTCACCCCTAATTACTCAATTTAACAGTGAAATATCCTGAGATCCAGCATGGACTGATCCATTAGCTGGTAAGCAATCCCTCCAACTCACCTTCTCTTCACTGAAATTTCAACAACTGAAAATATTCGTTATGTTAAAAAGCAGTATAACTTACTGAAATAATGTCCATAGTTATTTGGCTAGAAAAAAATAACTTTAGAGAGGAGCAGTTACATATAATATTACATATTCATTAAACATTTACTCTACATGGTGTCTTCATTATTTAATGTATGTTTCAACAAGTCTGTCATGAAATCAAGCTTTCAGTAAAGCCACCATTTAAATGTTTATATTTCAACATTGGATTTGAGTAGAAACAATTATATCATAAAAATTTTGACATAAAAACTGCCATATATGCAATTTAAATGTTTGTAAACTTAATTTTATTAATTATAACTGTTTTTAGGTTCTGTGTTTTGGCAATAAAATGAATAAATAAAATAAATAAAAAATAAATAAATAAATACATAATTCCTGTGGATCATTTTTCTCATCATTATTCCCATGGAGATCCCATGATCATCTTCCCTATAATCTCATGTGTCTTATTTCAGAACAGCTGAACTAAATCATGCCAGTATGATCATCTTACTTTTCTTTCATGAATGGTCTTCTTCGGATCAGATGATGGTTATTTTACTCCCATGTTTTGGATGCATGTCATGCTGCATGACCTAAACTATACTTCTGAGGTTTGTTGTCAGACAGATGCATTATACATCACAGACCGATTCACTTCTGCTGTAGAATCTCCTAATATGACTTTGATATTGTTGGGACCTCAATAACTTTTCATGCCCTGAGCGTTCTGGAGGTCTTGGCTTAAATAAAGTGAGACTGCTGTGTTGTTTGGAGGGAATGATATTCCCTTAGATGCTGTGCTTGTAGACTTAGAAGACAGACAATATTAAATCTAAGAAATATCTGCAGATCCATTGTTATGGAAAGATTTGATGATGCAGTGGATAAAATTCGACTATTAAATAAGTTTCTCTCGCAAAGGCTGGATTTGAACTCTTAGGCCTGGTTTCATAGACAGGGCTTAGATTAATCCAGGATTAGTCCTTAGTTCAATTAGGACATTTAAGTAGCTTTTATAAATGTGCCTTAGAAAAAAAAAAAGATATGTCGGTGCAAGTTGCTTTCAGTTAAAACAGCTCAAACATACATTTTTTTTCTAAATGGGAAAATGCATGCAGAATTTCCTAAGTTGAAATTCAATCATTTTGAATGCCTGCCAAAGGACAAACGTGTTTTTCTTTTGTTTTACTGCTGTAGCATGTGGTGTCTATGTGGACTTTAGCCATATCGTCACACCGGCTGATTGAATGACACAACATGCTCCTGACTGCTTTAGCCTCTAGGCCTGTCAGAGGAGAAGGCATTTCATCTACTGTTTCTGTACAGCATGACTGTAATTTCAGATACAGCCGTTATGTGAATGACTTAATTTTCATCCTGACACCCGTAGCCTGCGATGTTAGCATAATTGCACTCTCACGTGTTTGAGATTTACTGTTGGAGTGACATTACTACTGCTGCTTTCAGTTCCATTTCTGGTGCCGTAAGGGGAAGTGAAATTACAGGCGTGACAGAATTGAAACACTCTCAGCTAATTACAGCATTGATCCAGCTTATGTATGTTAATTTTCTGGAATTTCCTAGAATGGAAAATATTTATTTTGATTAATCATTTATATTACATTGTGACGATCCGGTGTGTTTTGGAGCCACAGGTCGTAACAAATGGGGGCTCGTCCGGGATAAATTAAACAATTTTTGTTAAAAGTTTGTTTATAAAACTGAACCGTTAGTCAACATTTGCCTAATTTCCATTTTATCCTTCCACCCAACATTAAGCTTGTACTGGTACCGCTGATAGACAGCTGCATTAAAACACTCCCATGAGTGTCTGTGAAGAGCGTCAAAGGTTTCTATTTACAATGTGTTTTTGCAGCGTTGAGCTTTGTAACCAATCACAGTCATATCTGTTGAGCATGTGAACACAATGGCCAGTCAGATGTGTTTGTTGGAGTTGGAGGACCGTTTTGTTCAGTGCAAGTTCTGCATGCACAAACTACAGTGCATACTTTCACTTCGGTTGACTGATTAACTGATTACTGAATGCTTTTCTGCTGACAAATCGATAAGCTTAAACGGTTAAATTAAAGACGATTACTTGATTATGAACATCCTCAAATCATTCAGCTTAAAACCCCCCCCAGCAGTTTACAAAAAAGTCTGACAAGGTGTCAATCACTCCATCAACCTCTTGTTTTGTGACCTATCAAAGTCACTGAGATAATTAGCATTGAGTAGAATCAATGATTAGTCTATGCGCTCACGCTGCTGCTGCCTGAGGTTGTAATTCCTAATGGCTTTTCTGTGTTTATATTGAATGTTTGACATGCAATATGAGACTGTGGAGTTGGCTGCTTACAAACGCTGTGTTTCCATCTCTTCCTTTAGGCTGTGTGCAAACAGGCTAACTTGAGGCTTCCTGTTGCAAGCTGTCACGTACATAATGGGTTTTTGTGTCCGTGCACGAATGCACTGCTGTGTCATCCCGTTTGTTTGTGTAACTGAACCTTTAGTCAACATTTGCCTAATTTTCATTTTATCCTTTCACACAACATAAGCTGCAGCTGTAAAGGTCATCTGAGTAAGAGATTAAAAAAAGTGATACATCTTTTGCTAATTCAATAATCATTAATACCTAATGTAGTAGAGGTTGTTTGTGGCTGTGGCTGGATCGGTTTTATTTTACTATTATGTATAAAGCTGTTTTAGTATTTATTTATATTTTGAAATGGCTTATTCCATTTTCATATTTAATTTTAAATTTTAGTAATTGTAAAAAAAATATTAGTTTTTGCCAAAGCAAGTTTTTCATCTAATATTTATATTTAATTTTATTTAAGCCTTTTAAATTACTGAAAACAGTCTTAGTTTTAAATAGTTTTAGTGAAAAATAATACTTTACTGGATCCCATGTTTGCCGTATGCTTCCTGCATAGTATGCGAGATTAGGATTAGTGTGTCCCTAATTAACTAACTAGCTATTATTGCCCACAACCCCCCTGTAGCACAGAAGAGGCATTTGTGATGGTTCTCTTTTGAGTTTCTTTTTTGTTAAATAATGAAGAATGCGAAGCCAAATCTGCCACAGCAGTTTATAATTATATAAATGTAATCTTGAATTTAGCTAAATGCTAACATTTACATGTATGGATGCTCCGATCAGGATTTTTGCAGCCGATACAACTACTGATTTCTTGTCATCATGATCGGCCGATACCGATACTTATCCCGATCATTCAAGCTTTATATAAGTCGTATATAAGACTTTTTTCATATATATGAGGATTTTCTCAAGATCTACACATCTTATGTTATGTGTGGGATGTCGTTTGAATGGAGACAAACTGCTCTAAATAAAGATGTGATTTTTTTTTTTTTTACTATGGTTTACTAATGTTTCGCAAAGTTACAAAGCAGAATGTGGCGCAAAAGCCTCATCTGTATACGGTTTACATGTGCTTTGGCGGCAACTTTTTACTTTTGTATTTATTTATTTATTTATTTTTTACCTTGCATCAAATTGTGATCGGCCAAATTTAGTGACTCCCGATCAAGTCATACACTGTAAAAAAAAAAAAAAAAAAAAATTGTTGGTTTAGCTTAAAAAAGTAAGTTACCTGGTTGCCTTAAAATTGAGTTCATTGAAATTAAAAATTTGAGTTAATACAATGAAGGCGATTGGTTTATTCAACAGAAACTCAAAATATTATGTTATCTGAACCACATTAATTAAGTTTATTTGACAAAAGAAAAAAATGTTGTGATAAATCATGAAAATAATTTTTTACAGTGTAGAATGTGATTATCTGCCGATACCAATCTGCGGCCTGTCACCTTGGAAGCCTATCAAATCTTGATACAAAACAACTGAATATCATTACATTATCAGTCACTGAAGGGTTTATCAGTCTCCAGGCAGGAGACAGTTTAGTAATGTTTAAATGCAACGCTGCATGTATTGAAAATGCATTTAAGTTCTAAAGACGCTTATCCCGTCCTTCCTGCTGTGTGAACTCTCTGCTGCTGACTAGGTAGTTATAGACAGTCTTATCAAATTTGCCTTGTCATCTACTTATGAGAGCTCCCTACTGAATACTAAATCTCCGCAGCACTGCACAGTACCTCACCTTGTCTGCTTTTATAGGAAAATGGCATCAGTAAAAATGACTGTTTCATTCTGATAATGTCCTTACTGTGAAGGTGGCTTGATAACGGCTCTCTTTAAGCCCTTTCTGGCAACATCTCAATTAAAGATGATTGCGTATAGTTGATGACGAATGGCTGTAAAACAAGAAAATACTTCTGCCAAAATGCTTCTGTGACTGCATTTCTTGTCATTTGTTATGGCTAATGATGATAAAATACATGGATAAAGCTTGACACCCAGTTTTGTTTAATTTATTTTTGTTTAAATTATACGTCTTAAAGAATTCTAATAGAATAAAGATAGTGTCAACATAATTGAAAGTAAATGTTTTCCAAATATTAATCAACACATTTACACAACTGTTCAAAAATTTGGGGCTGTTTTTATTTTTATTTTTTATTTTTATTTTTTTAAGGTTTTTAAAAAAGTTGCTTATGCTCACCAAGGCTGCATTTATTTGTGACCTAACATACAGTAAGAACAGCAATATTGTGAAATATTATTACAATTTTAAAACTCTTATTTCATTATATTTTATATATAATTTATTTTTTGATGGTAAAGCTGAATTTTCAGCATTACTTCAGTCTTCAGTGTCACATGATCCTTCAGAAATCATCCTAATATGCTGATTTGCTGCTCAAGAAACATTTCTTAGTATTATCAATGTTGAAAACAGTTGGTTAATATTTTTGTGGAAGCCTTAATAAATTTTTTTATCAGTTGTTTTTGTTTTTTTTGTTTGTTTTTTTTAAATCAAGTTCAAAAGATAGCATTTATTTGAATTTTTTTCTTTTTCTTTCTTTTTTTTTTTTTTTGTAACAATGTAAAAGTCTTTACTGTCACTTGTGGTTAATTTAATTTCTTTCAGACAGAATCTTACTGACCACAAACTTTTGAATGGTACTGTATAATTTGTATTTATTTTTTAAGAATAAATGTGCCTTTATGCATGAAAGTACATAGCTGCTTTGGTGTTTTATGAAGGGAGTCCCTCACAGCAGGATCATCATGTTTTGTCCATGGCATCAATAAGTTTGCAAACCCCTGCCTGCGTTCACTCCATTTATCTAATATCATATAAGGAGAAAAAAATGAAATAAATGTTCCTGTTTTCAGTACACTGCAGGCAGGGTTTTCTGTTGGTCAGTCTCACAGCAGTACGCCTGGACCTCTCAGGCCCTGAGGTCAAGTAAACATTTTGAAAGGAAGTATTTTCTCACTTTGTGTTCCCTAAACATCAAGCAGGCGCACACTTTTCTGTTAGATCTGGGTTCTCACTCACACCATCATGTTTTATATTCTTTTCTCCTTTCCTCATTTACCAAGGTCCTGTGTTTTTTTTCTTCTCGGTGACAGCTGTCAAGGCCACACGTGGTGCCGGCTGGGGAATGAGTAATATGCTTTGGTTTGAAGGATAGAGGTACTATTGCATGTGGCCTGGTGCTCTTATGTGTCACATTATCTCTCAATATCTCTTCCATAAACAGTGCATACATATTTCTGGCCTATTCAGAGCCCATTTTGGTAAGCTCTACCAGACGATGAATGGAGACGCATCACGTTGTTCATTGATTCCTGTCGTCAAGCTGCTGCAGCAATGCGTGGATTTCAAACACGGCACCACCAAGGCAGTAAACAATGAGTTGTAAATGAGAGTAAAGCCGCGTGCCTGCTGGGAACAGATTGCGTGTGTTGAAAGAAGGGATGAAGATCTTACCGAGCGATAAGCTGCTGAAGAATCTGCGACTGTGAGAATGTACGATCGGGCAGAGGAGGAGACAGACTCCAGTTCGTAATCCTAATTCTCTCAGTAGAAGACATGCAATCCCTCTGATACTCTCTCTTGTGACTGTGGTGGTTGTAATTAGGTTACCAAAACCTTTTCTGGGGTTTGAAAGCAGGGGATAACGCCTTAGCTTGTATCGTTGACTTGGATTTGCCTAGATTCAGCTTGCAAACTCTTTGAATGAATCAATTATGTGCTCAGACTTTTGATATGGCTGGTTATTTCACTTGCAAGTCAGATGAGTTGCAGTGAAATGTTATGTCTAAAGTAGTGATGGTGAAAGCAGTGGATCCTTTTGTTAAGACGAAAGCGAGTTGATGATTTTGTTCAGCTTAGCTTGAACTGATTTCTCAAGGCCAGGCTTGATACCCAGGTGGGTCTGATTAGATTTTTATGCTAAACGGGTTTACCTAATATGTTCTGCGGTTTTGATTGTACAGACGTTTGAGGAAGACAGATGCCTTGTTGTCAGATTCTGTAATGAGAGGACATCCATCTTGATGACATCCACATGGCACTTTCACAAACTCTGAGAAGAGTTCGGCTTTTTAGTAGGGCTGTTAAAAATTTTAAATAAAATGACTACATTCTATTCATTTCATTAATTGAATTAATTAAAATTAATAGCATTTATCTGTATTTCATCCCTGATGAAGATATTATAGGAATATAACTTTGCAACATGATTATGTAATTCGCATCGCAAAGTTAGTGCAAGACAAGCATTTGTGGTTAAAAAGTAAATACATTTTTATTTTTTTTTTAGAAAATAACTGATCGTTACGCTAGATAAGACCCTTATTCCTCAGCTGGGATGGTGTAGAGCGCTTTGAAGCTGCATTGAAACTGCAATTTGGACCTTCAAACGGTTGGTAATCGTTGAAGTCCACTATATGGAGAAAAATCTTGGAATGTTTTCCTCAAAAACCGTAATTTCTTTTCAACTGAAGAAAGAAAGACATGAACATCTTGGATGACATGGGGGTGAGTAAATTATCAGAATTTTTATTCTGAAGTGAACTAATCCTTTAAGCATCCGATTGGATTTGATATATTCCAATCTAGTATGAGCTTGAGGAGTTCAATTATATTGTGATAAATTGAAAAAATAAATCTGCAGAATTTCGTATTATATACACACTTTAAATAATATTTTTTTATAATATTAATAAAATATTTAAGATTTAAATATAGTGCATATGTGTGTATATACATTACATATTTAAAATATTTTAAATTGTATAGAATTTTAAAATGCTCTGCAGAATAATAATAATAATAATAATAATAATAATAATAATAATAATAATAATAATAATAATAATAATAATTTTATTTTACGTTAAATTGGCAGCCCTAGTTTTTGATACATCTTATTGTCTTAGTTTTACGTACTTCTTTATTGTCTTAGTCTTATTGTCAGTGGGCTTCTCTCTCTCTGCCTTGAGTCTTATGTCAATGAACATTAACCAGACTCAATACCTGGCATTGATCTGACTGGATGCTTTTAAACAAACACTCTGTGCATCCATGCATAGTCGTGCACAGTTCCAGAGAAACAGTGAAACTGTCAATGCTAGTTCTGGGAACCAACACCGATCCATGAATGTGAACTTGTTGTTTTGAAATCTTAAATGACTTGCACTACTGTTCTGTAGCTGGGGAAAAAAGCACAGTCAGCACTGGTCCCTCGTGGTGTGAGGCAGAAAAAAAGAGGGATATTAAGGGGTGTTACGATGAGAGATGAAGGGTTTGGGAACGGGCAGGCGGGTACGGTAGGAGGGGCTGAATTTGCAGTGTTTGCAGGCAGCTGTTGCAATAGAAATAGAAAGTAACTGAGTGGGAGAGCTTAAAATTAACATGCACAAGATAAAAGGCAGAATGAAGCGGCGACTGTATATGGAGGGTGGGAGATGTGTGAATTTTACCAAGCGCTGAGATTGTAACGGTTTCTGTTTTAGCATTCGTGCATCTGCTAGCGTGCAGATTGCAGGGTTCTGTCTCTCTTTTTCTCACCCTTTATAGGGTCCAGAATACAAAAGCACATTTTGCTGCCATTTCATTCTGCCAAGATCACACTGTTCATTTTCCTTTTCTCTCTCTCTCTTTTTCTGCTAAAACCTTTTTTTTTTTTTTTTTTCTTTTTTTTTTTTCAGACCCCATTTACCCCTCTTTAGCCTCCTATGCCAACCCCACTTCCTCTCCATTTCCCTTAAGACAGGAAGCCTGAGTCATTTCCGCACTGCAAATGGAACACAATACCCAGTTCACAGGATTGGGGGGAAAACATTAAAACGGTTGTTCAACAACCATCTGTTTGATTAGAAAGGTTCATCAATAACAAGTTTTTCCTTTTTATTTTATGTTTTAGTCTTTGTGTATATATGTGTATGTATGTATACGCACATACATACATACATACCCTGTCTGTCTATCTGTGTGTGTGTGTGTGTGTGTGTGTGTGTCTGACTGTATGTCTGTCGTTCTATCTGTCTCTTCACTCTGTTTTCAGCACATTCTCAGAAAGAGATGGTCCTCTAGGAATGAGCACATGCTCCTGAGCATGTCAACCTTATGGCAGCTATTTGATCTGTTTGGCAGTCCGTGGGGTGTATTGTCATCCAGAACCGTGTGAGAGGAAGAGCAAGGCAAAAGCTAGTTTCCAGCATCCTCACCAGGTTCATATGGCACCTGTCCTCTCCGCTCATCTGACATAAGCCACTCAGCATCAGTCCCCGGGCAGCCAGACCTCACGCTTATTCTCTGCTTGTGCTTCATCCACTGAAGGTTGTCTGAGGTTCTGTGTACTGTTTGCACCGTGTTCTGACCCGACCCTTTTGGGCGCCACCACCGCAGTAATCACATGTGGGCCATAACCTTGTTGTTCGTTGACGTCACTGGCGCCCGCTGCCGTCTGAGAGACAGAAACCGCTCAGCCAGAGCGCTGCAGACAGATGGCAGGCACATCTACACATGATAGGATTATGCTGGACATATTAGAATTTGCAGGTATTAAATCTTCTCGAAAAAGCAGTTTCAATAAAGCAGAATCTGTGTTTGGATTTAAACTGATTTAGGATGTAGACATGCTTGAGTCTCTCACAAAATAAACGCCATAACAGTTCACAGATCAGTTAATGTAAGACGTGACCAAAAGCAATGACTGAGGGAGTCAGTTTACTTAGTAATCACTCTGATTCAGTGAATTGTTTCATTCAGACTGATTCACTGAAAATGCAGCCTTTATTTTAGATATGAGTTTTAACATCCAAAGCAGGGCCTAAAACTAACTTTTTGCCACACCTGCCAATGGCCGTTGACTTAAGGAAATTTACCGGCCCAAACTATTTTTTTTTACCAGCCATGAAACAAAAACAGGCGAAGTTTTATGTTCGTTACGTTACATTCACAATTACGTCACAGGGTTAGCTGGAGGCAAAACAAAGCGAAAACTGGAGGCGGCCAATACAAACCAGCTAGTTTGTCAGCTATTAAAATTTATAGTCGGCTACATAAGGAGCTTAAAATGTCATCTTGTTGTGTTGTTGGGTGCCAGAATCAATTGAGTACAGGCTCCAATTTAAAATTGTATGGCATTTTATCGTCACACAAATAAACCGACGACAGCGGTCAGGGGAATCGTTCTACCTCCGCATAAGCTCCGCTCACAAAAAAACGTCACAATGTTTAAATGAAAAATGGGGTCTATACTGATTGTAACCAGAACGCAGTGTCGTGTCACACTCCGTTTTAGGGTCACATGAATTCAAACTCGAAGCTCTAAAATACCTAAAATACCTATATTTCTTTTTGCTGTGGGCTGTAGATTCAGCAGCACAGTGATTCTACTGAACGGTGGTGCAGGAAATACTGGCGAGAATAAATACAGTTCATCTTCCCAACCAGTTGGGAGGCATGCAGGACAGCTTTGTCTATCTGCTTCTCTCTAGCCTGGAGTCCTCAGCTAAAGACTTTTGTTTTCACTTCTTTTATCTTTTCTTTTTCAATCAGTGTTTTGGTGTTGAGTGGCTATCTTTGAAAGCAAAGAGTTACATGATTAGGACACACTTAAAGTTAGGCCAGCAGTCGATAAACTGATCTAATTTCAATGGAGCCAGTTGGCTGGTATTCGGAGACTGTGCCGAGGCTGCAAATGACTTTATCCAGGCAGAGTAGTGTGTGTGTGTGTGTGTGTGTGTGTGTGTGTGTGTGTGTGTGTGTGTGTGTGTGTGTGTGTGTGTGTGTGTCAAGAGCTTTTTTTTCTCTCTTTGGTGCTGTCTGACGCTCTCCTGGGAGAACAGCAGGCCTGTTTCTCTTGACCTGCTAACTGGCACCCCTGGGGAGTGTGAAGACTGGTCTAAAAACAGTTTTTCTTGTGAGTTTTAGAATGGATGAGCTGAAAGTGGATTATTAAACGCACAAATTACTGAGAATATTTCGTCCTCCTTCAATCATTGTTTCTCTGGGATCATCAGCGTCATCCTGTCACAGTGAA
This sequence comes from Mylopharyngodon piceus, assembly GCA_039654765.1. Classification (NCBI taxonomy): domain Eukaryota; kingdom Metazoa; phylum Chordata; class Actinopteri; order Cypriniformes; family Xenocyprididae; genus Mylopharyngodon; species Mylopharyngodon piceus. Next base: position 6,826,431 of record CM077456.1, on the reverse strand, counting down.
TAATGAGTTCTGCGTATTTCTGCTTATCTTTGTTTCCTCAACACAGCATACATCATTAGTAAATACTGCTGCTGTTTTTTTCCCCCCTTCCACCTAAATAATTAATTGTTTTTGGTAAACAAAAATACAATAAATGTTTATTTGGCCAAATTGAGTGAAAAGAAAACCGTGAAATGGTAACTCATAATGTTTTGCTGCTCTATTTCTTGTATTTTTGAAATATTGAGCTTACAGCGATTCACACAATTTTTGTTTGCTCTTTTCTTTAAAGTGTCTTGTGCAGTTTTGAGAAATATAGAAAAAGTAAATAGCTTTAATGGAGTTTCAGAGGTTCTTACAAATTCTTTGTAAGCTTAAAACACATTGCAAAAATACACATTTTATATTATACAATTAAATGTGTGGAAAAGTTAGCATTTTTAGTTTGCATTGACAATATATGTGAATGTGCTTTGCATTTTTAATTACTATTATGCAACATTTGGTAACACTTTAGTATAGGAAACACATATTCACTTTTAAATACAACTTTTCCCTCAATAAACTCCTAATTTACTAATTAATAATTAGTAAGTTTGTTAAGTTCAGGTATTGGGTAGGATTAAGAATGTAGAATAAGGTCATGCAGAATAAGGCATTAATATGTGCTTAATAAGTACTAATAAACAGCCAATATTCTATGAATATGCATGCTAATAAGCAACTAGTTAAAAGACCCTAAAATAAAGTGTTACCCAACATTTATTTACAAGTGGTTTGATCAGTTAACACACTCACAGGTTGGACTGCATCTCAAACAAATCCCAGTCCTCATCTTCATAAATATAAAAACTCTCCCATATTAAATGCCAAAGTAGTCAATGATTGATTGAAAACCTGTTGCTTTGTCAGCATTGAAGGGGAAAGCATGCGAACAAACTCTTGTGATCCACGCTTCAGCATAGTAGTCTCATGAATAATCATAAGACACTGCTGTAGTGTATGGAAAAATCCTGTCACATTCATTTGAGGTTGATTTCAAACCCAAAAGATGAACAAAATCACTCAATTAACCATTTTATACTCCAATAATGTGTTTCATGAATCACTTGTTTTTGTTTTCTTGGCTCTGATGTCTCCATACAGAAGGTTTATAAGGAGAATGGCCACACTTCACATCATAGCTTCTCATCGATTATTTTACAGCTAGACTTAACATATGGTGTGTTAATTGGCGCCAAAGTGAAGCAAATGGGAAATGCCACTTTTACTTGTGTTGTGTCTCGTAGGGTGACTTTGTGTTGTACCAAGCATGTGCAGATATATTCTGAATTGTTTGTTTATGTGGTATAAGATTTTAGTGATTTGTTGTAAAACTAGCATGTGTATGTTTTCATGTGTGTTTGAATGAGCAGATTCAACTACTACCTCTTGATATATTATTTTATAATACCAGCTATAGGGCCCTATGAAATCCATTTTATTTTTTCCCAAATTCCGTTTTTTTGCGTTTTAATTTTTCTGGATTCTGTTTTTTTCAGTTTTATATATTTTTTTTGGACTCCATTTTAATAGTTAAATTAAATTTTAGTAATCAAAAAGCATGTCTAATTAATTGAAATAATGAAACTTATCCAATTTACCAACAATTTATTAAAAGTTTAACAAAAAATTACATTTTTTTTACTAAATTCCGTTTTTATGACTGGATTCCGCGATTCCGTCCACGTTTTCTGCATCGCGGAAATCATAGGACCCTACTGCTATTTCACTTTAGAATGTTGTGAGAATGAGAATTGTTGGGAATTTCTATAATCGATTGTAATTTTAATTGATATTAATGATTTAATTGGTTGTTAATTCTACAAACTGTGTATGACACAAAATACCATGTTTACGCAACCATTTTTTTTTTTTTATCCACAGTTAATCATATCCAAGACATGCAAGCATTTAGATTTTCCTCTGTTAATTAAGTGCTTCTTCACTGTTCATTTGTGCCGAAGTGGATCCGTTTAGCATTTCAAATGTCGACTCAATCATGAATTAATGATATTGATCCTTGATTAGCCCAATGCCTTGTATGTTAGTTGACACATTCATTTTACTTTCTTGAACAGTGATTCAGTTGTGCTTGTAACAATTTTCTCTGTGATTTTTGTGTGTTTTGTCTTTGCAATAAGGACATTTAACCAAAAGTCACATAGGTAACCTCTTCATCTGTCACTCTCTCCTCAGATGATGCAGTTTTCTTGGGACAATTACAAGCGCTACGCCTGGGGCTCCAACGAGCTGCGTCCTGTCTCTAAGCAAGGCCACTCCAGCAATTTGTTTGGTGAGTATCTTTCTAGAGTGTCTCTCTGACTCTGACCATGAAACTTTGATTTGTGCGCGTACAGCTTCACATCTCAACGGTAAATTGGTAAGTAGTCAGAACTGTCAATCAAAGCTGCACAGGTGGTTAGGTGACCTCTATCAAAAAGGCTTTTGATTTCTCTTTGGTCTGTCTCACTTCACAAGCTCCATCTAGGTCTATTTCTGCTTTCAAGAAGACAAACAAAACCATTTCTGACCGCATCGGGCGGGAATAGCATGGTCACACCACACAAATATAGTTTCATGAAACCTTGATCCTCTTTGATACCGTTTACGCATTAATGTGTTTTCCTTTCCTCTAAAGAAATGTTGTTGTGCTGCTTTTGCCCGTCACCCTCTCGACCTATTTCTATTTTGAAGCAGAAAAGCACAGGTTGTGAGTGGGCATACTAATCCGTGAATAATTCATGAAGGACTGTCCATCTTCCTGTGAGGTTTGTAATGTACATCAGTAACTCAGAGGATGCAGCAACAACACATTATATCACACTGTTATGCTACCTGCATATTGTAATATGCATTGTTTAGCTCCTCTCAAAAAATGTTACAGTGCCTTCCGAAAGTTTGGAATTTGGAAACGCCTTTGGAAACGCACTCTGAAAGTTTGGAAAATATCAGAATTAATTCATTTAGAAATAAGTATTTATGTAACTTGCAATTATCATTCAAGACCAAAGATTTTCACAAATGATAAAGGCAATATACACGTCACAGTGAGACTAAACAGTGGATTAAACTTGGCCCAGGTTTATTTATTTTTGGGTCGGCACACTTTTATAGCTTCACTGATTGATTAACAATTAAGTTTAGTACACAAGCAATCCAATTAGAAAGCCGTTTATAAATCCAAATAGCACTAGTATTTGATTTGTTCTAAATTCATTCTTTTTTTTTTTATTTAATTAAAATGTTTTCATAGTTTTTGTTGTTCCTTGTCAATGCAAAGTCATTGCAAATTATAAGGATTTATACTAAAAATTTTGTCTAAAACTTCCAAATGAAACTTTTGCAGGCTGCTGCACAATGACGCAGGAGGTCATGCAAGGTGATTTCTTATTTTCACAAATTTTTCAGGTGGAAAGCTGATTGTATTCTGCTTAACAGATGAAAATTAATGATGCACTAAAATTTCATCCCCTGAAAAATTATTACCCAAAAATGCCATTGTTTTTGAATGAATCGCATTGCAATCAAAATATAAACACAACTGCACATTGAGTTTGTATTTGATTGGATCCCAGTGCATAAATTCTGGTTTCCAGAACTTTACCGTAAAAAATACAGTAGCAACGTTTTAGGTTTTATGGGACAGCACTTAGTTTAATGTCAAAACCATATAATTTAAAGGTTTATATTGTAATAATTACGGTTCATAACTGTTTATTTTACACGCTGTAAAAAAAAATTCTGTTAAATTTACGGTAAAAAACCATATTTCATTAACTGATATAATGTTAATTTACAAACCTATTGAAGTACTAATATCTGTTTTGTACCTTTGTGATACACTAGCTGTGTCTTATTTAATTTAATTTCGAAGGCTGCATCCTCCGGAGGACGCATCCGGATGCGGTATACGGAGTGTCCTTAACCAGAATTAGAGATGTCCTTCGTAGGACACACAGGCAGGAAAGGAAACGGGAAGTATCACGTTGCTATGCCAACACGTTCACAGCAGCGCCGTTGCACTCTCACAACAGTTGAATGAAAATTATTTATTTATAAATTTGGAAAGTAATTTGAAAAGAAAATGTATTTACTTGTTTTATGTTGGTTAATGCTTGATGAGCTGCGGTGTATGTACAACAGATATCTGTTACAGAAACCGAGGAGGATATTAAGAAGAACAAAGTTTAAAACAAAAACAAGCATGAAACTACTTAGATTTAAACACATCTTCGCTTGTACATGTACATCTGCCGACACCGCCATTATTTCTTTTTTTCAAATAAATGACGGTTGTTAACAGCGACGCAAAGAATTGTGGGCTATCTGCAGCACTGAAGGATACACCTCATGCTTCCTCCAAATTCCTGTGAAAGAAGGGCGCATTCGAAGGTCACATTCGGAGTGTCCTACTTACTTTCTGAAATGATACAGCCTCAATGACGTATGCAACCTTCGAATGCGACCTCCGGAGGACGCAGCCTTCGAAATGAGACACAGCTACTGACAACCACCAAACACAGTGGTGATGAGAGTCACATGATGAATCAAAGCTCACCACAAGCAGCTTTTCCAGAAGCTGAGAAGGACAATACTAAAATATAGAAGGTGCACACAGTGTCATTCACACAAACACTAAACACCATCATGGTAACACACATGAAATTTTTAAAATGCAATAAACATTAATTTAACAACTTTATATGTAACATAAAACCCTAATGTACATGACTGATTAGAAAAAACTAAGAAAAACTAAGAAGAAAGTTATTTCAACGAAAATACATCAAATGTGAAGTGTCACTCAGGGAATTGTGGGAATGTCAACTTACGGATTTTTACTGTAAATTATACAATGACTTGTTATTTTTCACTTCCAAAAACTGTAAATTTAACGGTATTTTACCATAAAATTACATTAAATGTACCATTAGATCTATTACAGTTATTCCCCGTATATAGTACGGAAACTTTCTGTAAACCAATTAACTGTTTTTCACCGTAGCATTTTTACAGTCTTTTACTGTTAAAATCATGGTCATTTTTTAGTGTTTATTTTTTTAAAAAAAATGTTTTATACTATATTAGATGTTAGATGTTCATGCAGTGATCACAAAAATATATAATTTTATTTTATTCCAAACAGAGTCTAATTTAAAATACTAACTTTCAGATGCAGACACAATTTTGGTGCATCAATATTAAATAAAAATGTGGAGTTCGACTGCAAACTACAACTTCCAGCCGCATATCCTCTCAATTAATTGAGTTCTCTGAATCTTGTAAGTCATGCACATCACTGTTTTTCAGGATCGAGACTGAGAGTGTTATGAAAGATTCATCAGACGTGCTTCTGTTGTGTTGTAAACTCCACATAGTCAATTGGTACTCAGCTGGAGGGCAGGCCGGGGATTTACAACGCACATTTGATTAACCTCCATAATTTTGCTTTGGACGTGCCAGTAGAATATACAGTCTTAATTTATTTGGCTCACACACTATCAGAATAACAATCTGGCAAGAAGTACATCTTCACGTCCCCCTGTGCACTACAGCCTCAGACGCGTGTGTGTGTGCGTTTTAAAAAGACTCCCATGTCAGTCAAAGCCAGACAGCTCTCGCACATGCTATTACCTTCCAACCTTTTTTTGTTGTGCCATGCGTTTCCAGGCAGTTTTGAGTGCTTGTCAATTTCTCAAATAGTAAGGTTGGCCCCATGGGCCGTATGGCCCATGAACACAGAAGACCATTGAACACGTGCTCAACCATTGCTGCGTTTTGTCTGGCAGGGTTTTCCATTATAAATTTAGAGGTTGGGTTAATGGTACGTTGGCTCTGAATAAAAGATGATCTGGAATATGCCGGTCAGGGTTTTTGTACCTGCCCAGGCAGCTGGAATGACTGTTTTGTGCTTTTCTAGATCCTGTTTCTCAGTGAGATGTGAGCTGCTGATACCGGCCGGTCGGATCACACACACCGACACAGAGTAAGACCTCACTGGAAATTGTGATCACTGGGGCGGTCACAAGAACAGCCAACTTACAACCCACTGGGCTTTAGCTCGCAGAGAAAAATCAGGCTGCAGTCAAGCCATATGGAAGTGCTTAGTCAAAACATTATGCCTGCTTGTATGTTCCGGACGTGTGAGATTATTGCCACGTGTTTTTATAAACGTATTCTGTGCCATGCCGCATACACGAGGACGAGGTGTGCAAAGGTCTTTCTCTCATGTATTTGACCTCAGTTGCATTAAAGTTCATTAAATCTTGTGCAGTATACGGCAAATTTCTGATGAATTGCGTTTAACCAAGCATGAAAAAAAATCATTAAGGCCCCAGAATCTGTGGATTAGAGTGAGTTTGAATATTTCACACACTCTGGGTTTGTTTAAGACCGTTGAATCCATATTATAGTCTTGGATAGAAGCAAGGAGAATGCGGGAAGAGAGAATAGGGGTGTTACTGATGAATTGATGTTCATCAATTTATAATTTTATAGATTACGCTTATCAACTGTTGTTTCGCAATTAATTGAAGTACTGGTGCTTTTGACATCCCAGGTATAAAATGCATATTTTGAGCAAATATATGTGGGATTGAGGAAAGTTTTGTGAAGAATGGAAAGGTCACTAAAAGCTCAGTTCTCTCTATAATTAGTTTAACTTGAATGCTCCAGATGTCATTTATGTTTTTTTCGCATGTTTGTGATGGCATGTTTTTTTTTTTTTTTTTTTTGCCATCACATTGTCCAAAAAGTTTGAAAATAATGATGAATTGAAGTTTATTGCATTGTTTCAAAACGTTATTGCATATCTAATTTTTCTTCCAAATTGTGCAGCACTTATTATTCCTAATTGTAATTTTAATGGTATGATATTTAAGTATATTTGTTTAAACTGTGTGTTAAAAATGGGCTACATGCTTAATTGGTAGAATAATTTAAATGGAAATTATTGAATTGGCGTCCCTGATTTAGAACATTTATTTTCTTTCTAATGAAGAAACTAGTTGTTTATTGTAATATTTCACTGCATGATAAAATCCTACTTTGATGTGCAGGAAAAAGATCAATGTTTAACATGTATAAAAGTTATTCTCTGATGTGATTGGCTGAGCTCAAACAGTAGAGCTTTGCGCTAGAAACGCCAAGGTCATGGGTTCGATTCCTAGGGAATGCATAAACCTTAAATGCAATGTAATTCTCTTTGGATAAAAGTGTCTGCCAAATGCATAAATGTAAATGTAGTAAAGAAAGTAATCAATTTTTAAAAAAAATATTTCACTGCATGATGATAATCCTACTTTGTACAGGAAAAAGACCAATGTGTAAAATGTACAACGGTTGTTCTCTGATTTGATTAGCTGAACTCCATTTGATATTTAATAGAATCTAACAGTGCGGAGTGAAGCGTAATCTTAACTCCACTTCCTGAATTTCGTGCAACAGCACTCATTTTGCTCATGCAATACTGCTTATGTGTTCCGAGAGAATGTTTGAAAGTTAACCTGAATAGAGATTTTAGTGTCTTCGTATCTCACATAGCTGATTCCATCACACTAAATACTGGCCATTCTGTTCCATGTGCCAATCATTTCAGCACAGAGCACGAGCAGATTCTCCAGACTGGATCTCTCTGTAAGAGACCAGCAGGGAATGAGACAATGCCTTGGCTAATGAAGTCGCTCAGGTACAGTATGAACTGTCTGCAGTTCCCGAATGTACGTGCTTGTCACTCACGACCACTTCCTCTAATAAAACGCACAGGGAAAAGGCCTTCTCTCCTCCTTCCGTCTTTTTCTCCACAATGTCCACCAGTCTGATAGTGATTTGGAAATAACCATTTCCCAACAGTGAATGAAACTGTTCTGTGATGGTCCCTGACATGAACTGTGCAATTAAAAAAAAAAAAAAAAAAAAAAATCACAATTTTTGAAAGTGCAGAAGAGCATAGATAAGTGGTAGGAAAGAGGAAGAACACGTCAGTCCGGCTCGAAGCCCTTGTGTGCTCATTTAGCACAGTGGCTGCTGAACCATGATGTTCTGTCAGTATATAGCCACATTCGTATTAATGACCCAACAAAAGTTGTATGCTTAGCTGTGTGTTTGGGACGTAGGTCAGAAGAGGTGCTGGGTTTTTGTTCTATAGAGAGAACCTCCAAATTTAAATGAATAGTCTTTGTTAGGAAGCAGAGCTTTTTCTTGACTTTTCTTTCTCTTCACTCACTTCAGATTTCTTGTCAAGCATGCTTTTTGGTACACTAGCTTTTGATTAGCAGCAGAATTTCTAATTGTTAAAATTATACATATTAAAAAGTTTATATTTTAACTTTAAAATATAACATGATATAAAATATAACAATTGACAACTTTATTAGCTGTAAAATTGCTGTGTTATGGTCATAATTTAAAATGTAATGTAAAAATGTATATGAATTATTTTCACATGTGAATGGCCCCTTAACGTCTCTGGCCAGTTTTTTCCAGTCAAGTACAAGTTTAGCTTAAATCCTGTAAAAATACTGTATTTTTCATGCTTGCTCAGTTAATGTGCTTGCATTTTAGAGTAAATTAACACACTCTATGAAAATGTAAGACAGGACTGAACCTGCCATATTGTGAGCAGCAATTTCTCCCATTCACTTTTAACTGTCTCCTGCTCATATAATGTCTGAGATTTTAATGTGACCTTCATAAAACGACAAGAAAAAAGTTGCAATCTGTTTGTTTTCATAAAAATCTACCTTTGAGACCTGAAAGTTGCCACAGTTGAAGAAACTCCCATCTGTTTTTAAGAGGATTATTAAGTTAATGTTTGCAGTGTTTGTCTGTGTGTTTTTCTTCTGCCAGTTGGCTGCTGGCTGGCAAACACAAATTGGAGCATCTTTGGTACTAAATGGTTTGATGCAGACAGCTGTGTTGCACCGGTGTTTGCATGTTCAGCCTTGAATATCCTCCAGTCTGAATTTTCCCACAACCACTTTTGCAGATTCATGGCGTGGTTTTGATGGACATTGGCTTATGTGCGTTTTTGTTTGTTGCCTGAAGCCCATCATCCAGTGTCACAGCAGGCTCTGAGATCCTGCTGCTTGGAGATGTGCTTACAAATAGCTTCTTGCTGAGCAAGACGAGTCTTCATGTTTCAGCTGTAATCACCAGCCTAATCTTATTTTTGAAGTGATGTATTTTGCTTTAGAAGCACTGACTAGAGATTGTGTCAGTCCTCAGAGTTCACTGATAAAGTTTTACTGTTTGTATTCAGTAGTAGCAGTACCCTGCTGCTAAATCTACAACCCTGCAGCAAAACTATTTGTTATTATTATTATTATTATTATTATTATTATTTTAGCTGAGTTGTGAGCTTGTAGTCTGAATTGAATATTTTGAGAACCACAGGACATAGTAAAATATAGGACAACAAATAGACAAAATAACTTTCTATTACGTTGTTCTCACTGGTTGCATGCACAAACAAATGAACAACATAGTCAGATTTGTGAACCAATTGCTGGTTCTTTTTTAATTAATATTTTGAAGTGATTCATGAATTACTCTAGTCGAATTTACAAGTTCTTGGCATAGAAATGGAAGTCATATAATCATTCAGATCGATTACTGAGTCAACTGATTCATTGGACTGAATTTTTTTTTCTTCTTGAAATCTGCCAAGAATCATAACTACTATATGTGCTTTATGTTTGTGAGACTTCTATATAATAAATTTAAATTGTTTTCGCAATAAAAAGGGTAATTGCGACTTTTTATCTCACAATTTCTCGCAATTGTGTGTTTATATCTCGCAATTCTGACTTTTTTCCCCCTCGGAATTGGACTTTATAACTCTCAAGTGTATTGTTGATATCTCACAATTCTGAGAAGAGAACTCAGAACCACGAGATAAAAAAAGTCAGAATTTGAGAGTTTATATCTCACAGTTCTGACTTTATAACACACAACTGTAACTTTATATCACGCAATTGCGAGGAAAAAAGTCAGAATTGTGAGATAAAAAGTCACATTTACCTTTTTAAATGAAGTTTATTCCATGGCGAAAAAAAAGCTTCCATATTTTCCTGATACCAATAGCAATTTTACATTTCTCAATGCTAGTTATCATATGTATTTAACAGATTTTTTTTAAGAAGTTTAATATTAATATAAATATGTACAAATTAAGTAATCAAGTGTAAATTGAAACTGCTTAAATTATCAACATAGCCTTGACTACATGATTATTAGATATACTATTTAAATACTAATTCAGTGCTGTTGAAGTTTGACTGAGAAGTTATTAAATTAGCTTTATAGACTTTTAGATTTTGTGTCCCATGTTTGATTATTTTCGTGGGGTCTAATGTTCATTTCTTTTGAAAATGTCCTGCCAGATAATGTTCTCTGAACTACTGTCCAGTATCTGTCAGCCCAGAATAAACATGCAGGATTGTACCACCTTGCAGATGCTGCCAATGTCAGTTCCCTGCCAAATAGCTCTGGGGGTCAACCTTCATTTCGATAATACCGCTTCCAGGAGGTTCTCTTTTGGTAATGGCTTTCTTTCAGATACCAAATGAGCGACCATCTGTTATACAGGCCTTGCTGAGATGAGCTCCAACACGTGATGTTACCATCAAACATTAAAGAGATGGTTCTCCTGAAAATGAAAATTATCCTATGATTTACTCACCCTCAAGCCACAATCAAGTTATTTTTAAAAGATATCCTGGCTCTTCCAAGCCTTATAATGGTAGTGAATTGTGCTCACGATTTTGAAGCCCAAAAAAGTGCATCCATCCATTATAAAATAATCCATACGGCTCCAGGGAGTTAATAAAGGCCTTCTGAAGCATAGCGATGTGGTTTTTGTAAGAAAAATATCCATATTTAAAACTTTATAAACTATAATAACTAGCTTCCGGCAAACGGCCGTATGTATCGAATTAACGTAGGATGTAGGAGTAGCGTAAGCTCTCGCGGTTCAAACAGATAAGGCTGTGCAACAAACTCAAGCTCCTGTTCTCTTATATCGAAATCCTCCGACATTTCTCTTTAAAAATTTTCATTTTAGACTTTTAATTCATGGTGTTTTGTTTTGCTCTATCCTTTGCGCTTCCGCATTCGTCGCGTCAGAGATTGCGCTCCCGCCGTAACTAGATGCGTACTGCCGTTTGCCAGAAGCTAGTTATTATAGTTTATAAAGGTTTTTTTTTTTTTTTTTTTAAATATGGATATTCTTCTTACAAAAACCCATCTCTTCGCTTCAGAACGCCTTTAATGCTCATTTCTTGTTTGTTTTGCCCCTGCTGTAGAATGGCCAGTTGTTGGTCTCATTGATTAAACCATAGTATGCACTGGGATGGAAGATGGTTCAATAGATGATTGTGCTTTCGTCATTGGATTGTTATCGTCTTCGATCCACAGCCTTCTCAAGGGCTAGAACGTTGATAAGATCAAGTCTTTGTATTGAATGACAAGCAGGCAGGTCTCCCATCACCTCTAACCTGAGGTCACAACATGCTCTCATCAGGTTCAGCAAGGATTCATGACGGTGGATGGCTTTATCGGGTCATTAAGTGCCTGGTTTGTAACTTACCAGTGTAATTGGAATTGATAAGGTCTGTGTATAGTGCCTAAGAATCTATCCTAAATCTGTGCAGTGGACTTCCCTGTGGATAAGATTGTATATTCCTGATTTGGGTCAGCATTCAGAGGGTAAAACCAGTCATGTAGGGGAAAAGCTTTTGGGACGTGAATGTCTAACCGAGGGCTGTATCGGAAAGCTTCATGGTGAAGTGATTTATGACCTTCTCACACTTCCTCACTGGTGTTTGAGTCCTCAAGGGCCTGTTCACAGTGCACAAATGTGCTGTCCTTTTACCTACAGTGCAGTTTCTGCCTTGAAGGATATTTTGATTTGCATCGTTCTCTGCAAAGAACACAATATTTGCTTACTGTTTGCATCTCATGTGTACTGAGGATTCTGTTTAAGGTATATGAAAATTTTTGGCTTCAGGAGAATGTGAGCTGACAGTGGTTACACTAATGTAGTCATAGTCATGGTGATTCTGATAGCTTTACAAGTATGTAGTGTCACAACTTGTTTTGTACAACAGTATTGTAGTTTAGCATGACACGGTCTCATCTTTGTCAGTTTTCCTGGCTTTTACAAAGTATAGCCTACAGAAACCAGTGATTTTGATTTAGGGAGTAGGGTTGTAAGGTAGAATAATGACTTTAGACCAAGGTAGTCTGAGTTGAAAAGGCCACATCATACCGTAAAAACTGGAACTTTTATGACGGTGTGATTTAGCAGCACAGAGACTGTTCTGCCTAAAGAAGAGTGTTGCTGTAGGGAACAAAAGGGGGGCAGTTTGCACATTTTTATGGTGTTTTATCTGGTCATCACATCCTGTTTCCTCTTTCTGTTTCGTTTGACACCTCGTCGTGGTCTTCTTCTTGTGGATAGGTGGAAATGAGGGGGGAATAACATGCTTGCTTGCATCTCCCACATGTTTTAAATCCAACTGAGAGTCATTTCTCATGTTTTTCTCCTGACAGATTTTTAGAAGTGAGATACACTTTTTTTTTTTTTTTTTTTTTTTTTTTAAAGAAAAGCCAGAATTGTGCAAGCTTTATCAGACATTCATTTTTTTTATTCCTGTTCAAAAACTTCTCACCGTCTAACTCCTGCGATAACTTCATAGCGTTCTCTCTTGGGAGATTATTCGTCATTTCATTGGCTCTAGCAACACCAAATGTGGCAAAGATGTGTGAATGCTCTGCAGGAGGTGTTTGAGATGTTGCGTACAAATATTGCACACAATAATTCTGTCATGTAGTGTCTTCAACATCACTAGACAGAGCCAGGACTGTTAAATGAGGAACACAGCTGGTTGGCAGCTTTGAATTTCTTGAAGAGGGTTGCATGCAGTGCCAGACTAATAATTAAAGTACAAAAAACAGTGTCGCCCAGCCTGCTGTGTTCGTAATCAGTACAAATGCAAAAACTACAAGTGAATGTCTTTTGTTGTTGTTGAGGAGTGTGACAGTTACCATATGCTATTGTTTTCCTTCCTTTTCCCCCTTAAATTTGTGTTTCATAACATCAGCACCTTAATTAGCTGCATTATTTTTTCTTTTTATAATGTTGTCGGAGAATCTTGCTGGGTAATGATGCCTAAAATGGTTGTGCGAAATGACCTAAAATAAGACAGATTGGTAGTTGCTACGGATTATTTTTTTATTTGTTTGTATTATAGGCACAAAATGAAATCTGCAGCTTTAAATAAAAAAAAACAGAAGCGTTGAAACCATGGCCAAGTGCACATGCTCTGAAACATAGTAATCCTAATCCTATTTCTCCCTTTTCTCCCAATCAATTGTTGCTCTCTTTTTCTTTAATTGCACGTATTGATAAAATTTAGAATCAGAATGAGGGAGCTTTATTACCAAGTGTACTTGCACACACAATGAATTTTTCTCTGTAAATGAAGCTTCCAGTGCACACGTTCACTCTAAAAATTGCTGGGTTAAAAATAACCATTTCTGGGTTATTTGGAAACCCAGCGCTGGGTAAATATTGGACAGAACACATGCTGGGTTATTTTTATCCAGCTTGTTGGGCTTTATACTTTAACCCATTTGCTGGGTTGTTTTTTAAAAGTGCTGGGTCAGTCAACCTGATATTGAAGGTTTTTCATTATATCATATTAATTATATTATTTAACAGCTGCATTTTAATTCGCAGACATATTGCGGGTATTCAAGTCATCAATGTTCCAGTGTTTAGTGGATCCATAATCAGTGTTCATGAAAATGATTCACATCATATGAGGAGCCCAAGTCCAAGTCTATGAAAGGCTAAGGGCCCTATTTTAACAATCGAGGCGCATGTTCTAAAGCGCACGGTGTCTGAACTTTTGCTAGTTTAACGACTGGAAAAATCGGCACGCCAGGCACATGGTCTAAAAGGTTTGTCCCTATTCTCTTAACGAATAATGGGTGTGTTTTTGGCGTAATATGCAATGAACCAATCAGAGTCTCATTGGTTGCACTTATTGGCTATAAGCGCGTTGTGCACCCGCTTATAGGTGCATATCACTAAAGTGCTCTTTAAATAACAAAAAATAAATAAATATTGCGCCATTGACTTTAGACCTGGTTTCGGTTGGTCTGTGGCGCAGTCTATTTCGGTTGCCTCAAAATAGCAACACGGCAACAATGCACCTGAATACACCTCGTTTTCATGACCAGCACGCCCATGGGCGCACAAATGGGCACAAATGCATTTGCTATTTAAACAACGTTGAGTAGGACATGAAAATGATAACTGTATTGGGCTGAAACTAGCAAAAAACACCTCATTGCGCTGGCTGTATGATAAGGCCCTATATGTGTATATGACAGTACCAGAGAGTTATTTAGCTATGTTTCTTTTATCCAGGATGTTGTTTTCGTGTCATCTTCTAAAATACTGAAGTAATCTGACATGGCCTGATTTGTTCCTCTTAACCTTTCCTTTGAGGGTGTTGACTTGCAAGGTTTTTACTGGTTGTAGTTGTGGTTTGTTTGCTCTCTACACAGGATTTTCCCTTAGGCAGGGCATTAGTGACCATATCTCTGAGGCTCTGAGGTCTTTATCATAAAGCTATCGGTTTATTTCAAGCTACCTCTAGACTCTGATCCTAGAGGTAACCCCACAGGAATTCTTCTCAAATTGGTTTGTTGTCATATTTATCCACAGGTAGTCTCAAAGGAGCCACTATTGTGGATGCACTGGACACGCTCTACATTATGGAGATGTTTGACGAATTTGATGCTGCTACCGAGTGGGTGGAAAGGAACCTAGACTTTAACATGGTAAGACTCAAGCCTGTTATACATATTTCTAATGATCCAATTGATTTTTATCCGTACAAATACTTCTTTGCTATAAAATTGCCCCTGAATAATACAACTCAATCAGAATAATGACTTTTTGATAAGGCTTTGAAAACTTGTCTGCGTCGTCTCCAGTGCTGACGGAATGTCGACCTTCGCTCTTCTGGAAAGCTCTTAGCACCGTCACTTGTTAATCAGACAATAAGACTCTGACTCATGAGTCTGGTGTTAGTGTATGAGGAGACATTCACATCTGAGCCAACAACAAAAACATCTCCAAGCTTCAAAAACTATCTTCTGACTCATGCTTTCAGCCAATTTTCAACACTAAATTTTGATTTTAGACTCCTGTTTTTTTTTTTTTTTTTTTTTTTTCCACCCAAAAACAACCATGTCAGCATGACTTAAATGGGTCCTATCGTGAGGAATCATTTTCTGTATGATCTTTTTATAAGAAACATTTGAAACGTTTCAGTTCATGTTGATTTGTGTTCCTAATACAGCTTAGCAAGAGTGTCTGTTATTGAAGGATGTGGTTAAAAACAATTTAGGCGTAAAAACAAACCCTTAGCTAATGTGCAAGCAGACATGAAGAAAGCAGATTTGTTTTTCATTTTACATGCATTTGTAGAAAAAAAGGGGGGCAGAGAATGGAAAATTTATCATGAAAAACTAAATTATGACTAAATAAATTTATATTTATTCACACTACCATTCAAAACATTTTATTCAAAAGATTTTTTTTTTCTTTGAAAGGACACTGGTCAAATTGATCAAAAGAGGCAGTGAGGAAATTTATATTTCAAAAGATTTTTATTTTAAATGTGCTTTTTTTTTTTTTTTTTTTACTTTATCGAAAACAAAAACTGTTTTCAACATTTGATAATAGGAAATGTTTCTTGACAACCAAATCAACATATTAGAAAGATCGTTGAAAGATCATGTGACTGCTGAAAATTCAGCTTCATGCCATCACAGGAATAAATTTATAAATATATAAATATATTAAATTAGAAAAGTTATTTTAAATTGTAATATTTCACAATATTACTGTTTTTACTGTGTTTTTGGTCAACTAAATGCAGCCTTGGTGAGCATAAAAGACTTGCTTTAAAGGAACACTCCACTTTTTTTGAAAATAGGCTCATTTTCCAACTCCCCTAGAGTTAAACAGTTGAGTTTTACCGTTTTCGAATCCATTCAGCCGATCTCCGGGTCTGGCGGTACCACTTTTAGCATAGCTTAGCATAGTTCATTGAATCTGATTAGACCGTTAGCATCTCGCTCAAAAATGACCAAAGAGTTTCGATATTTAAGACCGACGGAAAATGAAAAGTTGCGATTTTCTAGGCCGATATGGCTAGGAACTATACTCTCATTCCAGCGTAATAATCAAGGAACTTTGCTGCCGTACCATGGGTGCAGCAGGCGCAATGATACTCTTTGGTCATTTTTGAGCGAGATGCTAACGGTCTAATCAGATTCAATGAACTATGCTAAGCTATGCTAAAAGTGGTACCGCCAGACCCGGAGATCGGCTGAATAGATTCGAAAACGGTAAAACTCAACTGTTTAACTCTAGGGGAGTTGGAAAACGAGCCTATTTTCAAAAAAAGTGGAGTGTTCCTTTTAAAAATTTACATTTATTAGTACTAATATTTACAATAAATAATTCTTCTACCGAGTAGTAGTTCATTAACAGCAAGGGGTTTACAATATAAATGGAGAATTCACATATAATTATGACGATTTAAAAAAAAAAGTGCGTTCACAGGTGTGAGTATATCAGCTATTTTCTGCTTTGAATATGACTCACCCAACTAGATTTTAGAGCTGGAATTATCAGCCTTTTATGAACGTCAATGCTTCTTTAATAATATGAGAAGTGCTGAACTGTTTCATCTTCAGAACTGCACCCAGTAGGGAGAATAGAACTGAGACCAGCACTGAAGGCATAAATCTGATTAATCATAAAGACAATGGAAGTGAATAGCAAAAGGGAATCAATACTTCATGCAGATCACTCCAGAAATTACCAAACAAAGTTTATGAGCAAATTAAGACACAACACATGCAGGATAAGGTAGGCAAAAATGATGCTTTGTTTGATGTGGCTCTTTACTGAGGTAATTTCATTAGACATTCTGCAGGGGTTTACCATTAGTTAAGCATCGGAAGTTCTTCAGTACATCCTACCGCCTCAATTTAAGGCAAGAGAGAAAACTGTATCTGGGTCCAATGCTTTAATGAAGAGTGTTAAACAACTTTTAATTGAAAGGCTTTTCTTTCTACCCTCAAGCAATTCCAACAATGAAAGAGTCCACAAAAATCCCCTGTGAAATGGTTATTAATATTCAGCTTGTCTCTGGAATACTAAGCAACTCGTTTCTGATGCACGAAAGCCTTTTTTTACTTGAATAATTGTAGCCATTGGAAGTTTAGTCATGCTGCTTTATTTGACCTCCGCTATCATCCGGTTATCTTTGAGAAGCTAAAAGGTGTTTATCTAAGTAAAGGCTATCTGCGAATCGAGCTTACATTATCATCCAGAGTACTGTTTCAGATCGGTTCAAAGGTTTCCCCGAAGTGGTCAAATCTCTTTGGTAACTCGTTGATTATATTAGGAGATATGCTTAATCTTTGCTTATCCTTGCACATAATCTCAATATTTTATTTGTCCAGCATTTTTGGTTTAATCAGGTCATTCCTGAATCCTCATTACCACATTCAGTTGTTTTACAAGTTATGATCAGATTGCTTTACAGAGAAATCCGACCCTGGAGCAGAACGGAGGAGGAGAGCCACTTCACTGTATCAATAGCCCTGATCTCTCGTCTTTTATGCTGTGGGATTCTTTTATTCCTGTAAAAGCCAGCATCATCGAAGGTCAGATTCATCGACTGCTGTAAAAGACCGCTGTGTTGCAGTGACCACAAATCCCAACTGGACTCAAACCCGAGTGAGATAACCTTTCAGACAGAGACACTATACTGCTGGGGGATCGAAAAACCTCATCAAAAGCATATAAATAGAAAATCCCTTCCCTTTTTATAAGGCTTACCAATCAGAGACATACCATTAGATACAGCACTCAAGCACAGTGTGGCTCATTGTGTCCATCCCTCTCCGTTCTCTCTAGTGCAGGCTCATCTGAAGTATGCATTAGAGTAGGGGTTTTCAAAGTCAGAGACAGTGGGCCTCCGTTCTAACGTAACATACATGATGGTGCCCTGCGTAGTATGAATGCGCTGTATGAATTACACACAGATTCTTAATAAAGCTATGAAAGATATTCAGTCAAGAGCAGTGAATGATTTTCTTTTTCTTGTGTTGTTTGATTAACTTTAACAACAGCAGGTAGGCCTATATGAGGCTGCTTTCACTTATGCATGGATCCAATATAATGATGATTTCACCCAACTACTTTGACTTTAGACATAACTGACTGTGTTTACATGAATACTCTCACCAAGACGGGCATTTTGATACACAAATGTGTGTATTTGACCATTCAAGTTCAGTAAGCCATGAAAGTGAACTGAATTCAGCACTCTTGCTCTTCGGATGTGCACCACAGAAAGCCGCCTGTCAGTACTGAATTCAGTTCTCTTTCATGGTTTATTGTGCTTTTCCCACTCTTTCTTCTTATTCACCCATGTTTCTTTGCTGCTCTCTTGTGTTTAAGCAGTCCTGCGCTGCACGGATGTATTTACATATGGAAAAAAATATATAGAAAAGTCTCTATCAGTTGACACCGTCATATCGTGTCCCACACTTAGAAAACCCCTGAATTAGAGAGAGGCTGATAATTGAAGAAATAACTTATTTATGACATTTATTTTATTGCATGACTGCTTTTTGTAGTCATTCATTATCAAGCCACAACACTTTGCATTTTAAACTTAACAGTTATATGTAGCCCAAAAAGATTGGATTTTTATTGATTTTTATTCATTGCTTTCCATAAATATAATGGCATAAAAATGATTAAATAATTAATAATAATAATAATAATAATAATAATAATAACCATACCATTTAACAATATTAACAATACATTATTATTAGGGCTGTCAATTGAATGCGTTCATTTAATTAATTAAAATTTAATTAGTTAAAATTATTAATGCGCACAAAAATAATCTGAATCAGTATTGACCATAACAAAAACTATTTTGTTTGACATCTAGTCTGTATAATAACTGTACTCCTGTAGCAGATGCAGATGGATTTTTTTTTTAAAAAAAATCAATCAATATCAGTGATTCGGTTAGCTTTATATTTTTCTAAGCGAAGCAAAGTCCTGGCTAGGCAGCTCTTTAATAATTGCAGAGTTGCAGAGTGGAGGTTTTGCATCCCTGCTTTCGCCTCTTCTAACTTTTACTGATTCCCTATTGACTTTGTACATATTCATGTGTGCAGGGAGAAGATTGCACAAGACTCAGAAGTGAACTTCTGACTCATCTTGTGGAGGTTTTTTGGGTATTTTTGACCCACTTTTTTGTTTTACAAGCCAGTCTATTTCACAGCAGAAGGGACATTCTCAGGCTTTACAATTGGTTCACAAATAGTTCTGGCCAGTTTTATCAAGGAGGAGCTTACAATATTTACTTCTTTTCCCCATTTTATTTATTTTTTTCCTCCAAGTTGACATATACAAGAAAGCCTTTGTCATGGTCTATTTGTGCCAGTTCCTGACAAGTCCCTCTATGACCCACAAAAGGGTTGAGCCTTCATCTGAAAACATCTGGTGCCCTGTTGCAACTGGAACCATTTAAGCATTTGAGAGGAGGCTCTCCATAAGGGCTTTTGCACCAGAGGAACATTTTCATAGTTCCTATACCTACTGGTGGAAGTTCCTGCTTTTTTGCATGTTCGCACTGCAGGAACTGGAAACGATTTTATTTACAAAGTAGGTTACTTCAGAGTAGGGTCTAACCCAGCACAATAGGAACTACCAGTGGCGTAAGTGTTCATTGACTGGCCGAACGCATGCCATACGAAACACCGCCACCCACCGTGTAAACACAGTTTACATATACTTACTCCATGAACTAACTCCATGAACATGGAAAACAGCGATAAATAGGATTTACCTGCCACCTTTGTCTGCGGCGTTGTTCTTTTTTTCAGCCTCGATGATTTGTAGATCTGCAGGTTGTTGGAGATTTCGCCTCTTAGCTCTCCTTTTTGCTCTAATCGCATAACTTATACATCTACATTCCATCTCCATTGTCACGAAACCCACGTCACACAAAAAAATCACAGCTCCGATCACTCCGTCCTCCATCCTCTAGTTGTTGACGTTGTTAAATGACGTCACTGTTGGCCAGCTTACGTCAGTTCCTACTAGCGGTGCAAATGCATCCAGGTAAATGTCCCTCAAGGGAAATTTAGTTTTGGGGGACCGCCCTGGTGGCTAGTTCCTATAGCTGAGTTCTTATAACTACCTGGTGCAAAAGCCCCTCATAACACCCCTAAGCACCCCAGACATCAGCCTTTTATCTTGCCCTGAACTGGATATTTACCAATGTGATGCAATATATTTCTCTGCTGCGCCGCCTGTGCACCTTTTATAAAATCGTTTTGATGGTGTATTATATGCTAAGCAATAAGTAGGTCATTTATTGTTTGGTTGCCCAGAGACAGTGCAGAGACGCAAATATTTCACCTCATAAACCATCTGATGAGACCACAGATGTCTTTCTGTGGTCAGACTGTTTAACATCACATGACAAAGGCTAAATGAGAATTGCGGTTTCATGCCACAGGTGCCAGATTGCAGTATCTGAAATATTGATGCAATATAATGTAAAGCTAAAACTGCTGTTTGGTTGAGTTCAGTTTGTTTAAACCCCCATCTATTTTTTTTTTTTTTTTTTTTTTTTTTTAAACAATGATTCTCAATCTTTTGAGGCCTAGTACCACCTTTTATCAAATTGGCACTCTGCACCAGTAAGAGAACATTACCTATACGCAATGTAAACATGGGCTATGCATGAGTTTTAGATGCATAAAGATACATTACAATTGGAATGAGAAATTAGAAATTAAACAAATAAAGAATTGAATTAAATATATATATTTTTTGTTTTTTATATGTACTTAAATTTATTCATTTATTATAGTGTTTTAAATATATATTAAAGTACTGTAAATAATCAGAGTTGTGCTGAGTTCCAGATATCCAGAGTTGAGAACAATTGGTTTAAAATATACTGTATTTGAAATCATATATGACCCATGCTGGCAAAATGAGTCGCAATGAGCTATTGTTATTTGCACACTCTCTGTCGAAAACCCTTCAAAATGATGTATGATTTGTTGGAATCAGAGAACAAATGACTGGGCTACACCTGTTTAAAGTCGATAGTCAGCAAAGTCAGTTTTGAGAAAAATCGAGTTAAAGTTTTCTGAAGGTTTCAAAACAAAATCACCTAGCAACCATACCTTAAAATCCCTGTTAATAACACCTAATTTGGCGCACACACCTCGTCAAAACCAAATATCTAATAGAAAAAAATATATAGAAAAATATATATTCAACTTTGTTTTTTAATATTTTACTTCAATATTTGTGCGCACGCTTCGGATCTGTCAGTCAGCGTGAGTTAGACCGTTTTGTTTACATCAACATGATGTTTACAAATCACATTTCATTGGTTCAGACTCTTGCAATCAAAAATTCACTATGAATATTCAGAAAGTTGGAATGCTGCGCTTTAAAACGATACCAAACTTGTGCTGAGAGGAAGCGCAAATGGTGAAGTGAGCAGAGAAAAACTGAATCTTTCGGGTACTCCTCTCATAAAACGTACAAATAAAGATACTTTTAGATGTTTAATTGCTATTTGAAGCATTTGGATCACTAGACGAGGGCTTAATGAGCTCATTTTTGTGAAAACCTCAAATTCGACCAAAATTGACATTTTTGACTTATTTTGCATGTAGCTTGTAATTAGGCTGCGTGCATTCCGACTCATTTTGCCAGCGCGGGTCACATATTGTTAGAGACGTAATAGCGTGAAAAGTATTCTCTACTGCGGGTAAATATGATGAAAGTAAAACATCAAAGAGGTTTTCTGTTGAAATATTAGATTTTTTTTTTTTTTTTTTAATTTGAAGATGCTCTCTGAAGCATCTTCTCTTTATAGCTCTGTATCATGTGAGTGATGTTTTGTTCGTGTAACGTGCATTGAGATACCCTTTAACCCAGCAGTCACGGGTTTCCAGATCTGCAGAAAATAACTGTACTCGGATTTCAGCCTCCTGTGGGAGCTTGTTTGTATCTTTGCTCAATCCCAGCAGAGCTTTATCAGCTCTGTTGTATTGTTTCCTTTCTTTGTATTTGGTGTGTGAGGGTGAAGTGTGTGTAGTACACCCCCCCCCCCCCCCATTTTTACAGTTCAAGGTGAGAGAGTCGCAGTGTTTTTATGAGCTTAAATATTCACCTCTTCTTTTGTTTTTCTGTTTTATTCCCTCAGAATGCTGAAATCTCTGTCTTTGAAGTGAACATCCGTTTTGTTGGAGGCCTGCTGTCCGCCTATTATCTCTCAGGCAAAGAGGTATGTAAACCTGGAGTGTACAGATGTTTTTTTGTGCTTTACCAGACTGAATGTGTGTTTATGGCCAAAGGATTTGATATGCAAGCTGGCTATAATTGACACGCTGCCTGAAGGAAGCTTGAAGCCTGTAGCTGGCATTTGTTCTCGACTCCTACACGTTTAAAGACACAGTTTCCCTGAATCTTTGTATGCAACTGTTGGAAATCAATGACATTTATAGTTGGCAGGGCACAATAGACCACTCAGGAGAGCCACAGGGGCCTCAGGTCTGTCTTCTCCCGGTGGTCCGGCTGTTTGCCCAGACGCTGAGCCAAGTCAAACAAACACACACACACACACTCCGCCATCCCACTTAGAGCTCATTCGGAGATCCCAGCATATCCAGGAAGCTCTGTGCCCACTCTGCTAAATTGAAAGCCTTTTTGAAACCAAAAAGATGTTGGACTCTCAAGCGTGACCTGAAGCACACACACAAAGCCCATTTCCAAACCTTCATTGAATCAGGCTAATGCAGAACTTTGCTCATATTTCCGATCTCCTCTCCTGTAAATTACATTTTCCTAGTAATGTCTGGCAGATCATGAAGGATCTGATTCAAATCAAAAGAGTGGCATTTTCCGCTGATACTCAGGGCTTTCTCATTGCGTCCCACAGCAAATGTGCTCTCAGTGATAGTATAAGCTTTCATTTGTGCGGTGCAGAACAGAGCTTTGTCCGGAGGGGGAAATGGATCATTGTGTGAGCTTCATCAGGCCTGTACTTGTGTGGTTGTGTTGATGTAAGGCAGACCCTTCAGCAGAACAGCCATCTCTCATCTTGAGAGTGGCTCTTCCTTCTACTAGCTTACTTTTGCTTCAGGATGAATGACAATTAACAAAACGGAGCTTGTATGATGTTAAACAGTTGTTTTTGTATTTTATGCTTTATTAATTTCTTAAAGAGGAGAATAAACTACCATTCAATTGATCAAAAGTAAAAACATGTATACTGTTACAAAAGATTTCTGTTTCAAATTAATGCTGTTTAACTTTCTATTCATCAAAAGAACACTGAAAAAATTTTTCTGTAATACAAATTTTTTTACAGTGCTTTGCACAGACCAAAATTCATTATCAGTATGAGTATTTTTATATAATGGTAAATTGTAGGGGCGAAGCCATCATTTTAGAAGTGAGGGGGAAAGAAATGTCAAGTGCAATACCAGTTTTTTCTGACCATTGTCTAGTTGACAGGTTTTATTTTTTCTTATATCTTGCTTTTAAAGGTGCAATGTGTAAATTTCAGGAGGGTCTTTTGACAGAAATGCAATGTCATATACATAACTATGTTTTCAATGGTGTATAAAGACCTTACACAATCAGGGCTTGACATTAACACCCGCCAACCCGCCAAATGCGGGTGGATTTCAGCTGTGGCGGGTAAGACAGCCACTCCCACTAGCCACTTTGGCGGGTTTAATATAATTTCAGCCTACAGCCAAATGAAAGGTGGCTAAGCTTGTCGTAGCACAAAATTACAATCCGATCACAATTCGTTATCGGTTAACTTGCAGTTAGTGAAGGCGGGATAGGCGGAATCGCGCTGAATGACACACAACAGAAGCGCTCTCTCGTGTGCGCGCTCTCTCTGTCGCGCGCGCAATCAGTTCTCCTTGCGCCTGAGTCAAATACACACACACACAGATGTCAAAACAGATGTCTTGATTTGGGTGGTCAATCTGCATTTGAAAGTTTGAAAGGATTTTACATTTAGCTAATCAAGTAAAATGACTCAAAATCAAGTAATTTTAGCATGTCAAAGTCAACTTTAATCATATAAAATGTAATTTCCCAACAGCAAAATTGTGGCCAGTGAAAATGCTGAGTGGCTAGTAACTTTGGAAAACCACTAGCCACAGTGGCTAGTGAGCAAAAAAGTTAATGTCAAGCCCTGTACACAATGAACCGTTTTTATTGTTTTTATTACCTTAGAATGAACCATTTCTATCTACGTACACCACGGGTCCCCTTACGTTAAGTCGCCATTTTGTGTTTCTACAGTAGCCCTAAACGGACAAACTGCTCTACAGAGCATGTTTGCTTGACTGGCTACTCTCTGCTGTCTCAGACGACGACATCTTTGTCCTGTGTTGGCCACCGTAGCTTCTCTATATTACAATTCGCAATCTCTCCGTTAGATGCTGCTAAAATTTACACACTGCATTGCAATTGTAAAAAAAAAAAAAAAAAAAATCACAGAATAAGGCAGAAAATATATTTTATAGTTTCTATACTGTAATAAAGGCTATGTAAATTAGCACTGCATTATTCATTACAATATTCATATTTTATTGAAATACCCAGGAATGGGGTCGTGTGTTGATTGTCTTCACGTTTCATCAATCAGAATGTTTCTGCTTTTTATTCAGCTATAGCGAAAGCTGGATGCCTTTGTCCATATAAGGGATTTCCTGGAACGGCATGAGTTATTATTTCAATGAATCCGTTTTGGACTTTCTGCGAGAGAGCGCCCTCCGGCTTCGAGTATGAATGAAACATACATTACATGAGTGTTTTGCACTCCATAATGTTTACATCTCTTCGTTTTGGATAGAGAATAAAAAAAAAAGGTCATGCATAGACTATCTTGTCTCTTTGAATTTAAATCTATATTTATTTACATTGGCCCATGAAAACCTCTACGTGAACGCACTTGCCTGAAAATAGTGAGTGTGACGGATTTACGTTTTCTCTGCGTATTCTGCGCCCATGGTAAATTCTTTATACGTTAAATAAACATGCAGTACTTCTTATTGTTCAATAATTAAGCAAATTAAAAAAAACAATTTTTGTTTCATTAAATGAATTTAATTTTTTTTTTAATTTTTATTTACTGTTGGACCTTTATTTGTAACTTTATCTAAGATAAAATTATTTATAACAAATGAATAAGTCTTGAATAATATATTCCATTTTTTCCTCAAATATAAATCTCACAAAACCCTATAGCACAGTCTCTACAGTTGAAACATTATACTGTCATACCACCCAGCCCTACCAAGACCCAATCCATTCAATGAAACAAGACCTTTTAATGTCATCTCGCACTGAGATTCAGATGTCGTATGACGGGTTACATGAGATGGGTATGTGTCAAAATGAAATGCTGTCTTTTGAAAGTAAACAGTTGTTTGTCAAACATAGTTTCGGATAACAGTGGAGGTCTCCGCTATCTCCCTTGTTGCGAATAGTCTAACAGTGATATAAATCTTTGAACACTACATTATTGTTCTCTCAGCAAGACGCAAGCTTGTTTCATCACTGTGTATTGACTAGGGAGGCACGGCATATGAAGCGGTTGAATACAAAGTGGCCAGCACACAGTCCAGGATTCAAGCATAGCACTGATGAAAGTCCTTCAGTCTAGTAATCTCAGACACTCAGGATAATGAGACGCCCTCCTGCCTACCTTCATAATAACGTGTGCCCTGAACTGAGAAATGTTGATTAGAGGAGAGAGCCTTCAGGTAGCCGGTCACATTGTTAAACCACAGCGAGAGATCTTAGTAGATGTGTCTGGATTTAAATTCTTACTGGGCTTTGGAAAATGTAATCTTTTGGAGACCAAACCCATTATAGGATTCCTCTAACACCACATGACTAAATTATCACTGGAGGATGATGGTTACATCATCGCCATTATGAAGACATGTTTAGCTTTTCTTGGGAGGCTTCAGATCGATATAGTTTCCGAGTTCTGCCAGGCATCATGGCCCGTTTCTCCTCACCCTTTTGAACGTATGCATACATATAACATAAAGAATCTAGATGGGTTTGGGTGGTGGACGTGGTGCTAAAATTGAAAAGCAGTGTGATTTCTTCTCTAGCTGCTGACGGCTCCAGCGCCTTGGCTTGTACTCAAAGCAAGTCTAGGCTCTTTGATGAATCTTTCATCGTCTTGAGAGACAGCCTTCATGCAAATATCGCACATGCTCCCCAGCACGGGCAAAGCGAATGGCCGCATTCATAGACGGCTTCACAAGCTAATGTTGTTTGCTGTGATTTAGTCCTACTCTGGGTTTCCTCTCCTGAACGATGAGAGGATTAATCTTTGGCTGATTTATTTGTGCATTATTTACGCCCGGATGGTTTTCCATCATTGACGTGAGCAGCCTGGGACAGAGCCACCTGTCAGAACACAGCACTTAACTCCTTAATGGATCACATATCGATTTTCATCGGTTTTTTTTTTTTTCTTTTCTTTTTTTGTTGCTCTATAATTCATTTTACATAACCCCCGGCAAGTCCCATCTGTGGTGTAGATTTTTCTATATCTCGACAGAGATCAATGGCTGCACAAATACTTATTTTCAGTCCAGCTTTATTACAGCTCATGTATTTTGTATGTTAAAAACATGAACGTGTATGTCCAGGCTGCTCTTTTCCATACAGTGAAATACAGTGAAAGTAAAAAAATTGTGCAGCTGTATATACTTAAAAACAATAATATTTATTAAAATTGTTTAATTGAATATACTGCTCTAATAATTAATTCATTCATTTGCAAACAGTTGATTTGATTCCATTTTTGTGGTGATTGGCTTGTGCCATTTGTGAATGGGTGATTTCGGTGCACCAGTGCAACCTCTAATAAGGGTGTTCAGATCAGGGTTTTTGGGGCCGATCACTGAATACTGATCACTGGAAGCAATATTGGCTGATACGATCACCAATACTGATCACCGCAATAAATAATACTATTCTTAACAACAATGTATTTTAAATATGAAAAAAAAAATAATTGATGGGAAAGTATCATGAAATGACAACTTTACTTATTAGCAAGCAACATGTGCAACATATTCCATTCCCTCTCTGACGTGATTAGGAACAGCGTAGAGCTTAACATATATATCTTTCCTGTGAAAAAAAAAAAAAAAAAAAACGAACAGAAGTCTTTATCAACAGAAAGTAATCAAATGTAAAACACTAAGTCTTCACTGTATAAATTAAATATAGATTAATTCTACTAAATCTACTAAAGAGCAATGAGTGATTTTTCTCTTTGTCTTTTCTTGTTTGATTAACATTAATAATGACAGACGGCAGCAGGAATATTAAGCTGCTGTCACTTTAAGACCGAATGCACTTATCCAATATACTGATACACATGCGACTATTTCCTAACTGTTTATGTTCATTTAAGACATAACCGCCAGTGTTTAAGCGAATACTCACCAAGTGGGGCATTTTGACATGTTTCTGTGTGTTTTTAACCATTTAAGCTCAAACCCTAAGCTCAAAGTTCACTTTGCTTGTCCGTGTTCCACTCTGTCTCGGAGCACGCGCACAGAAAGCCGCTTGGGGAACAGTATCACTTTTGTGGCTTAATGCAGTTTAACTCTTTTTATTATCGGACATGTCCTGCAGTTTTGCAACAGTAGACTGTATTTTACGACAATCACTGATCTAGCTGATTTGGACGGAAAGAATGCGCACCGCGCAAATGACCTAAAATATCACAGCTCTAGTTTCTTGCTGTCATTGCTGTGGGTTGCAGACACCTGATAGAACTGCCAGACCGGTGAATGTAGTGAAGCAATTTTTATCTCGTCTCGTCATCTGATCGGCTCTTTTGAATGGCCTTTATAGAGACCATCAATCAAACTATATAAAGCTATTATCAGCCGATAATGATCAGCACCCTTTCAATCGGAGCACCCTTAAACTCTTAAAGGGATAGTTCACCCAAAAATTAAAATTCTGTCATCATTTACTCACCCTCAAGTAGTTCCAAACCTGTATGAATTTCTTTCTTCTGCTGAACACAAAAGAAGATATTTGGAAGAATGTCAGTAACCAAACAGGTCTTGTCCCCCATTGACTACCATAGTATTTATTTTTCCTACTATGGTAGACAATGGTGGTGAGATCTGTTTGGTTACTGACATTCTTCCAAATAAGAAATGCATACAGGTTTGGAACTACTTGAGGGTGAGTAAATGATGACAGAATTTTAGTTTTGGGTGAACTATCCCTTTAACACATTTCAGTTGCACTAGCGGGACAAATGGTTGGAGTCTGGAGCTCTTGACATGGATACCCCGCTGATCTGAGGGATAAAAATGAGACATGCGTAGGTGCTTTTATTGGGTGCCTGTTTACACTAAAACCATGTGACTAAGTCCTACTACCTTATTTTAGTTGCCTAGCAAATTGCAAACAATGGCAATCTGATAAAAGCCGCTTAAGCAACATAATTACATGAACTCTGAAGCATTCGTTCAAGCTCTGCAGGCAGGGCAGAGCTGGATAAATGATGCCGTCAGTGCTAATGATCATAACATCTGTTTCATCATCGTAAATGCTGCCCAGACCTTCGTTCACTTTCTCAGTCTTACTGCAGTAGTCTCCATATATTCTTTCGGGAGGGATTTGGGGTGGGAACACGGGTATTCCTCGGTGTTGTGTCTCGAAGACTCAAACATATTACAGCTCATTAGCAGTCCGTGGGCCGATGGCTCGTTATTGCCGTTATTTTTCCTGAATGATTAAAAATGCATTTGACTTGTTTACAGTAGGCAGAGGAAATTCATCATCCTCACTCGGTCCACAGTCGTTTGTTTCTGTCAGGAGACATCTTTACTGTAAATACATGCGGCATTCTTTTGTAGTTCATTAAACAATACTGAATCCGCCGCATGCATCTTTAATGCCGGCATGCTGCGCTGGGTGACATGGCTATTGTGTACCGTTCGCATAATGCAAACGCCATTCTTTCCAACAACAAAAAGCTCTCTATGATTTGTTTAATGCGCCATTTTCAATTACACTAATTTGCCCATTTCGTGCTTTCAGATTGTTCTCGGTACCGTTTTTTTTTTTACTGTGATGGAAGTCATATGGCGATTAACACCCCGCCTGTTGCCAGCTGTGCTGAGCCGCCACAACAATTTGACTGCAACGAGCAGAGAAATGAAGCTTTAGAGAGCATCACATAAAGCAACATTACTTAGCTGTAAATGCATAATTTTTCTCTTGCTCTGAGGTAAATGACTTGTTTTCCGCTCATTCCTGTGAATACCCCAGACGCTCGGTGCACCTGCTATTAGCAAGAGATCTTCCCTCCTCTGATAGAGCATGACAAGCAATTTCCTCCGTACAATATGGGGCCCTACAACACGGGGCCTCATGTTGGCTTACAAAAGAAGTGTTTACTTTATTTCCAGCTTCCAGTCGGGACCAGTCACTGTAAACTGCAAAAGTTATTCTGTGCATACCTTAGACCAGAAATAAACACAGAACCTCAGTGCAAAAAATCTTTGAAGTCTTTCTTTTGAAACTCACAAGCTTGTGAAGTGTTCAGATGGCAGCCCATGGCCCCGGCATGCCTCTCGCGTTAACCTCAGAAATGTAAGCGCAGGTGATAAGTGGCGATAAGTGCAGGTATTCAGGTCTGTGATCTCGATCCATCTCTCCGCTGGCCTTCTTTGACAGGGTACATTAGATGTAAAAGTGCAAAAAGCTCAGGCTGTCACTTATTTATCTCTAGGTTTCAGCACTTCCGTCTTAACCGTAGCTCAACTAGATCTCTCACCGTCCCATCATGCGCACCTCTTCTTTTTTAGTACATCCAGATGGAATAAGACACAGTTCAAAGTAAAATACACTACTCTCAAACGTTCTTTGTACTTTCTTGAAGCTGTACACGCACCCGACTTGCAACTAGACTTGACTGACGTGGAGAATAAAAGGTGTATTGTGTTGTTCACAAACCTTTTTTTCCAGTCATGTGTATTTAGAAATGGCTCACACCTTTTTGTCCTGCTTCCTCCAGCAAGGCAAGAATTAGTTCAGGTGGATTTTATTTTATTTTATTTTATTTTATTTTGTTATTTTTTTTATTTTATTTTTTATTATTTGTTATTTTATTATTTTATTTTATTTTATTTTATTTTATTTTGTTATTTTTTTTATTTTATTTCATTTTCATTTTTATTTCATTTTATTTTTAATTTTTTTTATTTTGTTTGAGTATATGTTCAAATATTTATTTATTCATTCATAACATTTCTCTGCATCTTAAGAATGTTTTTATTTTATTTTGTTTCATTTCTTATAATTTCTTATTTCTTATATTTTATTTTTAAATTTTTATATTTTATTTTGTTTTATATATTTTATTTTATTTATATATTTATATTTTTATTTATATTTCTGACAAGCAGGTGCAGTAGTGCTTTTGGAAATGTAGTTCACTTTTTGCCTCTAAAGAAAACCATTTCCTCTAGACTTTAAACTGGCCGAGCTCTTTCTACACCTTCATAATAGATCTTATTCATTCCTGTCCATCAAGCGCTCCATCAGAGTTTCCTCTGGTGTGTCAGCACTTCTGAAGTTTTCATTGCCGCAGTCCCTGCATCTTCATATCCCATCACGTGTCTTCAGCGTGTATTTGTTGATTTGTGATTATGGCAGAAGAGTGTGAATTGTTATCCTTAACAATTCACACTCTTCTGCCATAATCACAAATCACAAGCAGAGTGCCACTTGAGACTTGAGCTTTAATCAGGTAATGACCAGGTACGTCTGAGTTTTTCACCCACATAATGGCCTGTTTGTGTTGTTAATGTTGTGAGCTTGGTTGAGCAGTTAATCAGTGTTATAGCAGATACCGATGTTTCCTTAGCATAACCAGCCAATTAAATTTATTTTTTTGTACATTCGCACGGATGACTCACTGCTCCCCCTCTCTCATGGCCTTCTGGTTCCCAGTGGACCAACGTTTCATACTATTAAAAGCAAGGCCAATTTATCTCCCATCCCTGGAGTTACCTCCTTCAAATTCAGCTCGGTGTTTTCACGTTTCAGAAATGTAAAACGGCAGCCATACTTAAAGAATATGACATTTCTTTCAAAATACAGAGTGCTGTGAAAACATATTAGACCCATAACTATTCGACAAGAATGGTCTATTTTTTATGAATTATGCAGTTCAGAACAGGCCTGCAGAGAGAGAAGGCAAGAGAATAAAGAACAGGCAGAGGTCTCAGGAGGAAGCTGCACTCAGGCGTTGTTTCTATCTGTCTTTGGTACATTTGCAGGGCTATCAGCACTGAGAGACGAGCTGCAGAACACAAGATGAAGTAAAGCCTTTACTTGCCTCCCTGGACTTTATCAGATTGCGGTCTCATCGTGTTTCCATAGGCTACAGTTTGTCAGCCGTGGGAATTTCTATTTAGGTTTTCTGTCATTGTTAATTAGCATTGATTCGATTTGTTGTTGTTTTCTGAATTTTTACTAGCTAGCCTAATATTGAAACTATGCCGATTGATTTGTTATGCCATAATATTTCTTCCACGCAGTTTAGAGACAACTCACAGCAATTTCAATGTCTAGGTTAGGGAATTCAATGCATATTATGATTAGTTAGGAAATGTTTAGAATATGTGCCATATAATATAATATAATATAATATAATATAACTAGGGCTGTCAACGTTAACGCATTAACGCATGCGATTAATTCAAAATCCTTAACGCGTTAAAATAATTTAACGCATATTTCACGCAAATTATTACAGAAAAATTACAGAAACGTGAAATTACATCATAACGTAATTTACATCACGCAGTTAGATGATCTTAAAGTCCATGCTGATTATATCAGAGATGGCAGAGAGAATTATTCATTCCAGTGTCTGTTTCGCTTTAAAACACGAACTCTCTGTCATATTCTGCATGACATCCCGCATCGCGCTGTTCCTGTCTGAACGGAACGTTGAAACATCCTACCGCTGTATAGCCAGATGATATGCAAACTATGTTTTTCAGCTGGATAAAGCAAACCAGCTTCTTGCTGTGAAAGATGGATGAGGATTGCATGATGGATGAGGATTGCAGTCAAAGTAAAGATGATTGCAGTGAAGTACAGGAGTCGTACATTAAGCATGCGTGAGTCCGTTACATAGATGCGCAAACAAATCATGTATGAGCGCTCTCGACGCACTGATCGCACATTGTCTTTATGCACAGACACATTTCAGTACATTCACGTTGTTTTCACACACATTCAGGATAATGTTTGGATTTGTCCTGTGTATGTTGCTGTGTACTTTAGTATATATGCAGGTCAAGGCGGTTGGTTTAGGGTTTTTTTGGCATCTCCATGTGGTCCTGTTCAGTATCGCAACTTGACTTGTCTAAAATGTAAACAAGCTCTTTGCTGTTGCACATACTATACACTGTGAATTCTGAAATGTTTTTTTGTTTTTTTTAAATGGGTGCTTTGGAGTACATAAATGTATGAATTATATGAAAAATGTCATTTGGTTATTTGGTGTCCTTTTTTGGAATGACATCTAAATTTACCTTGAAAAAAGCTGAAAAATTCAAAAATCACAATTCAATCTGATGGTTTACTTTGCTGGATATAGGCAATGATGGCAAAATGGACGTGTTTAAACAAGATAAATGGTGTAAGCTTAATTTCACGATTAATCGCGCACACTTAATCGCGATTAATCGCAATTAAAAAAAAATTATCTATTGACAGCCCTAAATATAACATATGACATAAAATAACATAATATACCGTATTGTTCCGAATATAAGATTTTTTTCTTAGATCTACACCTGGGAAAGAAAAAAAAAAACGGGTTCATCTTATATTCAGGGTCTAGACTTTTTACATGTAAATAATACACCCGCAACAATAGCTGGCGTCAAATTTATTGATTCATTGTTTCTTTTGCACTATATAGGCTTGAAGTCCTGGTGATCTATTCATAAGAATCTTTCATAGTTAAAATCTCTGTTTAGACAAGACCTGTGGTTCTGATGGCCAAATCACAACCATACAATTCAGGGCCGATTAACCTGTTAATGTAAAGTGTGCTAAAAATAAGCTTGCTTCAAGGAAAGGCACTTCATATTACCCAGTAATAACAGGAAAACTTTATTGACTGACACTAGACAAAAAAAAAAAATAAAAAATGCTGCAGCTCTCTAAATAACTATGAGGAGCATCAGGAACGCTGTGTGAGTCTCTGCCTGAAAACCAAAAATCCATTATCATGACAAATGAGTTAGATTTGGTAAGGGGAAATGAAGGCCTTTTTCATCTGGATGCTCTAATTATTCCAAGCGGTTTATAAAAAATAATAGTCCTTCGTTTACCCTTTCCACAAATGGCTTGTCCGTCAAGCCGCTTGACCTCTTAGTCTTCATGTTGATAAGGGCAAAATTTGCATTGGCAAATCTGCTCTCACATCTGGCCCCTTCAGTTTTCGTACGAGAAATGACCCGGCTTAGACTAGTAAATGTCTCATTCCTATTGAGTAAATTAGGTTATAGCCATTTGGTCTTATATTTCAAATTTTACTACACAATTTGCTCCAGTGCTCAGTGTGACGTATTGTTATCGTGTTTTCAGCTCTACCGGTGGCAGCTTTGGAGTTTAAGGTCAGGCTCAACTGCTGAGATAGACTGTTGGAGGAATCAGACTCATTTCAGCCCTCACAGTTGAGCTGGACGGAGCTCGAACGAGCTTTGCTAAGCTGCAATTTCACACTATATCACCGGCAGCACAAACGCAATCAGAAATAAGTGGCCACTTGCCGGTTTTATTGAATTCTTTTCCATCGGTTGATGTTTTTGAGGTTCGTTTTTCAGGATGTTTTGAACACCACATAAATTCTGATTGCTTTTTAATATTTCATCACTCTTCCAACCTGTTGCCACCCGAGATCATTCGCAAATGCGCGGCTCTGCAGGTGGCATCTAGAGAGGTTGCAAGGTGAAGAGGTTTGCATTCAGACTGTTTGGCCTGACTCTCCTCGCTCTGCAGGTGTCTGATTGGACATGAGCCGGCACTCATTGAAGCGGAGAAGTGAACCCTTCGCAGTTGGCCAAAGCTCTAATTCGAACATGCCGAATCCGGCCCTCCTGCTTTATTGTTTTTATCTGCCTCTTATCACATTTTATTCATGATTCACTGCTTGGATTTGCCCCCTCAGGCTTGGTATTGCTGTCAGGGTGTTTGTTTTGGCGAGAAAGATTGAGATTTATTTCATCACAGCACCTCTGTTCCTTCCCAGACATGTTCAACAAGGCAAGTCTTAACAGCCATCTCTGTCCAACCATTACTGTCGTGCCTCTCAGTGTCAACTTTCCATCTCTCAATAACAAAACCTCTAATTTACGTCAAAAATACGGCCTTAAAACACACATGAAGGAGCTAGACGCATCCAGCTCTACTTCCTGTCTCCATTCAGGCGTTTTATGCTGCTTTAGCTCTGGCCATTTAGTCCTGAACTAACATAATTGGATTACCAAGCCCAGGCCGTTTAGAAGCCACTAGAATAATCTCCAGCATTAATAGGCCGTGGTATTTTCAGATGCACCATGCTGTATTTAGGTTAAGCATGATTACTGTTGCAATCTGTTTGTTACAAGCACTTGGAGCCAAACCTCAGTTTGTCTGTGAAATCTTGCGCAATACTTTGTATTCCTTCCATTTGCCAGGAATGCAGCTCACCGTGTTTGCGTCTCACTCGACTTTTCGCACCACGGGATACCCTGACAGGGCGAAAATTGGTTTATGCGAAAGGGGTCACACATCGGTGGAAGTTTTGGAAGGATTATCACAGCTTGATCAGGTTTAAGAACCGGATCTTCATAGGTTTGTTGGCAGGTCCTGTAGCTCAGTTACCACTAGGACTTCTTAACACCTTCACAGGCTACAGACTTCAGACATTGATTTTTCATCCCTTATGTAATCCGTCACTTTAAAGGGTTAGTTCACCCAAAAATGAAAATTCGGTCATTAATTACTTACCTTCGTGTCGTTCCAAACCCATAAGACCTTTGTTCATCTTAAGAACACAAATTAAGATATTTTTGATGAAACCTGAGAGCTTTCTGATCCCCATAGACAGTAACACAATTATCATTTTAAAGGCCCAGAAAGGTAGTAAAGATCATTAAAATAGTTCATGTGACTACAGTGGTTCGACCTTAATTTTATGAAGCGATGAGAATACTTTTTGTGACAGAATTTTCATTTTTGGGTGAACTAACCCTTTAATGTCAGCTTTTGTTTATTTTAGGCCCCTTTCTCCCATCAGCTTTTGCATTATTTTCCTTAGCACATTTTTGTTTGAATAACTGAGCAAGGCTGTTTTGTTTGTTACTGTTCATTGACTGCGGTAGTTTTAGGTACATGTCACTTGAGCAAATAAATGGCACTCCAGCCATTGAGCCACAGCTCAGATTTCTTGTATTGGCCAGGGTTTGCACAGTTTAGAAACAGTGTGAAATAATCTTTTATAAGCACATTGCATATTGAGGATGTAGTTATACACAACACTACTGTTCAAAAGTTTATTTCATAATTGAATTTTATCCAGAAAGGATACATTAAATTGATCAAAAGTGACAGTAAAGACATTTATAATGTTAAAGGCACAATATGTAATTTTTCACCTCTAGAGGTCACTTATTCAAAACAAAGGCGTAGCTTGATGACGCCTTGATTTCGCGGAATCATGGGAGGTGTTGTCATCACGTCTACAGCAGGTGGAAAAGAATCCGACGGGACTCGTGCAGAAATCATGTTCATGGATGAGCTAATGTATTAAAGATTTATTAACATTACTGTAGTATGAAGCAGGGTGTGGCTGAAAGCCGTTGGAGCGGAAAGAGGCCGCTGGAGCTATTACTAATGAGAGACAAGCGCGACACACGGCTCGAGCAGTGGAGCTTTTATTATGCCGCAGATGACTGCTTCCGCTTCTTCCGGTCATTTGTATGTACATTTGTGTGTTGAAAGTTGTTATAATGCTACTCTGCGTTCGCTCGGCGGCTACTATGAGACAGTTGTTGCACACTGCAGTAAGCTAGATCTATATTAGGCATGGTAAAGCATGGTAATCATGGTAAATCAAGAAAACGAGATTTAAACAATAAGACTTACTGCGTTGAGCTATATAACAATCATTAATTTTCTGTCAATGAATGTATCCAAACAGTTGTTCCCTTGTCTAATAAAACATAATATATTAAAGTGTCTTTGGTGTTTCCATGGTTTCTACAAAATCGATGGGTATGATGTCATTGATAGGTGACGCATGGACACGGTTCGTGTCCTGGTTAAAATTGCTTATCTCTCTGGATTTAAACATTCTTGGAGACATTTGGGCTAATGTAAGTACACAAGTCAACAAAATATATAACATTGTTCTAGTGGTTTATTTTAATCCAAAAATCTTACATATTGTGCCTTTAAAACAAAATAATAAACCAAACTTAGTTTTGCTATGTCAGTTAGGTAGAAAGCTTCATACCAATATTCAGAAGTCCTGCTCTTTGGGACGAACCCCAACCATCCTTGGGAAAACCCCTTCACGCTGTTATTATTGTTTGTCAGGCTCATGCATTTATGCCTTTAGGAGTGACTCAAAGGCCTGTGTCAGTGCAGTAAACTCTGCACTCGGCTTGAACTAAATTGTCAGATACCTCAAAAAATAATGTGCTTGTTTACATCTTACAGTAAAAGTGTAGTGCAGGGGTTGGCAAATAAGTTTGGCATCGGGCAAAAAAAAATTTCGCCACTAGTTGGCGGGCCAGAACATAGTCAAAGGATAATTGATGAAAAAAATAATAATTCAACTAGAATTGCCTGTGACAGACTGTTCCAGTGTCTTTTGTAACTAGTAGTGAGCTTGTTACTCTGTGTTAAATCCTGTAGTAGGACAGTCATTAACAAAAAGCCACATTTGTGTGGCGGTGTCCGGGTTTTACACTGGATAAATTAATAAAGCAGAGCAGTGACACATAACCTGGCAGGTATCTTCATTCACCAACTTGCAATGCTAAAACACACACATGTGGGAGATGCGGAATGTATAAAAATAACTCAAAAATAAAAGAGGACTTGAATAAGGCATTAATGGCATGTTTGAGTCATGCTCTTAACGAACTGTTTTATTTACTCTTTCCATATTGTGAATAATAAATGTCTATCATTTTAATTTGCTTGTTACACAATTGATCCTAACTTATTGTAAAAATGTTTTGACATAGCCTACTTTTACACTCAGAATTATTCCTTGGCATCCTCATGCACTAAACTGCATTTTTTTTTAAATTGTTTGTGAGCTTGCGGTCCCGTGGCGTCTGTCGTTGCTATGCAACCATGAACCGCGCTCTTCAGACAGATTTCAGAACCAGCCGCTATCAGAATAATCTGGCTGCGGGCGGGGGCCAGATATTATTGCTGGCGGGCCAGTTTTGGCCCGCGGGCCACCTATTGCCGACCACTGGTGTAGTGTATCGTAGTTGTTGATTTTTGTATTTATTTATTTTTTTTCAAGAAGTGACTGAACTTGTCCTGAAGTGTATCCACTTGGGCGCACTGACACAACATAAGCTGGCGTGATATTTCATCGGCTGATGTTTGATAGAATCACTCTGCTCCAGTTCCCTCATTTCCTTTGGCTGTTGTGGGTTCTTTAAAGGTTAAAGTCTCCGCTGAAACACACTAGTGAGAGTTTCCGCTTGACAGCAGGTTTTATTTCGCCGCCCTCATTTAGAGCCAAACGCAATGGCAGTCTTTTCTGTTCGTTGTCTGCCTCTCCAGAAAGGTCACCAACTTGCATCATCAGATTTAGCATGGCTTCCGACTTCATTTTGAATGCAACATAGTCTATTATATGACAAGAAATCAGGGAGCATTGCAATTTGAGAGTTTGTTTGTTTCTCTGTGCAGGTCCACAATATTGATAGTCTAGAGTTGTTCCATTTTCATCAGTCTGTTTTGAATACTGAAATGCAAAGATGTGCAGACTCTTCTGAATCACGGCAAAACAAATCTTATTTTGTGAGCTTACAGTCTGATTTATATTGAGCCAAATGGACCATGTAGTGTGAAATAAAAACAAAGGCCACTTGTCTTTCTATTGTGTTGTTCAATAGCTGAACAGAAAAGATGGAAAGAGTACACACAACCGAATTATGTCGAACAGAAACATTGTATTTTTTTTCTTTTTTTTTTTTTATATTTTATATATAAATAAAGGGAATAGTTAAACAGTGTGTAGATTTTCCTAATTTATTTTAAATGGCTGAACTCATTGTTGGATTATTCACAAACAAATGGCTGTTTTGTGCAAACTCTCTTTAAGAATCAGTCACAAAGAATCAAAAACTCCCGCGTTATCTCTTTGAATTTGATCTTCTTTCAAACATTTATCTTGTCCAGACAGAAGAAATAGAGAGAGGAAAAGAAAAATGTGATCACTGCCATGCCTTTTTCACAGAGTGTTTTGACAGGTGTGTGTAAAACAGTCCTTCCTTTCTTCCTGTCCCTGAGTGGCTCCTTTTATCTGATCTTAGTGGTTTCAGACCACTTTATCGTCTGGTGAGAATGATCCAACTGTGCCTTTTGTGGCAGCCTTTGGGTAAAGGTCAGCAAATGAAGTACTTGATGGTATCTTTCATTCTGTTGTGATTGCTTTATCTCTTAAAGGTAATACTTGATGCTGGTATATTTTACCGTTCATAAAATTTGGGGTCTTTATGAAATTTTTTTTTTTTTTTTTTTTTTTTTTTATGATTTTTTTTTTTTTTAAAGAAGTCTCTTATTCTCTCCAAGGATCGATCGATCAATCAATCAATCATAATTTAAATTAAAATAACTGTTTTCTATTTTACTATACTTTATTTTAAAATGTAATTTATTATTAGTGTCACATGATCCTTCAGAAATTATTCTAATATGCTGATTTGGTGATTTGGCGATTTGAAACATTTTTTATTATTATCAATGTTGAAATCAGTTTTGCAGCTTAATATTTTTGTGGAAATCATGATTATCAGGATTATTTGAGATATATATATATATATATATATATATATAATATTTAAAATA
Organism: Mylopharyngodon piceus; assembly: GCA_039654765.1. Classification (NCBI taxonomy): domain Eukaryota; kingdom Metazoa; phylum Chordata; class Actinopteri; order Cypriniformes; family Xenocyprididae; genus Mylopharyngodon; species Mylopharyngodon piceus. The sequence goes on along the minus strand of CM077456.1, from coordinate 6,787,064 downwards.
TAAATCTTTTGCAACATTATGCCTTAAGGGTCACGCTTGTTCAGTTTAATGCGTACTTGCTGAATAAAAGTATTAATAAAAAATAAAAAACTTACTGACCCCAAACTTTGAACCACTATGACCCTTTAGAAGGGTTGTCACGATACCAGAATTTCATATGGCGATATCAAAAGCAGCTTAACAAATATGTTATTGTACACAAAGTTAAATATGAACATAAATATTATCAAATTAAATATAAAAATATCATGTATCATCTAAGTATTGCACAATTAAGTAAACGTAACTTTTACAAGTAATTATCATGTTTTTAATTATTCATGAAAACTGTCAATAATGGAGAAAAATGACAAAAATAAAAGAACATCTCTTTGGCTGCATTTAAAATGCAATATCTAGATTTTAACTTAAAATTTTTGGTCCTGCCTATTTATATTCCCTTTAGACATAACTGACTGTGTTTATAGGTAGAGATTGTGAAATCATCATAATTTGACCAAGATTCATTTCAATCATGCAAATACATATGCAAGTGTTTTGGCAATGACCATTTTGTGGTCAGACAGCCTCTAGACACTGAAACATGTACTGCCAATATTATTTTAGTATGGACTTTGTGCCAAAGTACTGGAACTTGACAGCCCTACTCTTTAGTTTGGCAGTAGTCTGTGAAATCACACCAGTGCTTCCTGTTCTTCCTTTGATATGGTGAAGGATGACGTTCAGGGTCAGTATAGCTCCACGTTCTCACTAGTTCTGCTTTATCAGTGAGCACAGGTGTGTCCCTGTGGCCCATTTCATCACAATGCTGAAAGCCTGTTCTCCATCTATCTTTCGTCCCTGTCATCTCATGCCATCCATTTCGTCTTTTCAACCAGCCCCTCATTTTCATCTGAATGGCTACGGTATGACTACACTGTTTATCATTTCCAGACATGCCCTTGACAACTAAATATTGGTGCCGACCATCACAGGGATGAGTTTTCTAGCACATTTTAGCTTACTGGTATTGTTCAGCTTGTATTTTTTTTGTTGCAAGTAGAAATTTTCCCCTCCACGTCTTTGATATGACGTGTCACAATGTCAAGGCAGACTCAATGTGTCTGAACACAGAGACTTTAGTGTCCTATTGAAAAGAGCTGCAACAGGATCTGCTGCTGATAAATTCTGCTTCCATTCCGCCTTGCCGCCCATTCATCCCCGTTGTATTATAAGCACAATGGCCCCATGTTACCATATATCTGTCCTATTAACAAGATGCCTGCTCAGCCTTAGAGGAATCAATTATTCCTCAGCTGTCTGTCACACTGCTGTACACATCTGGCAGACAAACTCTGGTAGTATTAATGCAGAATTAATTCATTACAAAGAAACGCACCAGCCAGCAGAACAACAATTATGTCGGCAGATCTCTGTTGTGTTCTTTATCAGACTGAATAAGGTTGGAAAAGGTGAGTTTTAGGCCTGTTTTACACAAACACACAAGCAGCACTAAGTAAAGCAACAGCGTAAAAATAAGACTTCTTTCACAAACATTAAACATATTACTAACCTAAATTGTATTTGTTTTATTTAGAAATTACCAACATTATAAGTGTCTTTACTGTCACTTTTGATCAATTTAATAAGTCCTTGCTGATGTAGTATTAATTAAAAAAATAAAAATAAATAAATATTGACCTCAAACTTTTGAATGGTGCTGCATCTCTAATTTGCAGACATTTCTTTTCACGGCATAGTCATAATTTTCATCTTGTGTCCATAAATATTAAACTTTTCATTATGAAAAATTTACAGATTTGTATGACCTGTAAATAGAAATCTAGCTGTTAAATAATACTGTAATCAGTTCATATTGGTGCTAAGATAAATACATGCTGTTTTCGTGTACAGTGCGAAACAAGCTTTAGACTCATTCATAGATGTTTGAGAGACATCAGTTAGAGATCTGGGTGTTATGCGTCTGGATTGTACTACTACACAAACCAGATGTGAGCAGGCTGCTCCGTTATTACAGCACGTCTTGTATTGCGGCCAAAGGGAAGCCGGCGCAAAGCAGCCTTTGGCTGGAGCTCTGGGTGTAATTTACTGACTGCGTTCATATGAGAGATCGCTCTCGCGCTCAGGTTTCTGAATCCAACCTTGGGGAAATATCACAGGTTTCATTATTCATTTAGTGCAGTCTTCTTCTCTCTGTACATATCTTGAATACATCACTTTTATGATGTTTTCCCTAAAGACATGCTCATAAAGGAAGCTCCCAGACTACATTGTTTGATTAAACAGTTCCCTGCAAGATTTTATTGTAACTGCCCCTGTCAGAACAGTTAGAAATACACTAGAATTGACTAGTAGTTGACCGAGAAAAGCCATTGGCAACATTTGGAGAACAAAGTGGCTGATGGCAGATATCGCTAGTACATATATTTTATATATGACAAAAGGAGATTAGCTGTTTTTTTTTCCTGTTATATTTGTAACAGCACAGGCTATCACATCTGTCTGTCCATTTTATTTTCTTTGCAAAGCAAATTTTGGTGGCTTCTGCCTAGTGCTTTGGACTGTATACACTCCTGGGCAAAAAAAATGGGCCAAGCCCAAAATGTCTTAAAGGTGACCTATTATGCCCCTTTTGACAAGACGTAATATAATTCTCTGGTGTCCCCAGAATGTGTCTGTGAAGTTTCAGCTCAAAATACCCCACAGATCATTTATTATAGCTTGTCAAATTTGCCCCGATTTGGGTGTGACCAAAATCAAGCCTTTTTTGTGGGTGGGTTGCTTTAAATGCAAATGAGCTCGTGCTCCCCGCCCCCAAGCTCGCTCGTCATTCCAATACACTGAGGCATACATAATACAGAAGCTCACACAGCAAATATAACTCGCAAAATGGATCATTACAAACTGTTCTTGATGCAGCATATAACATAGGTATGGCATGTATTTTGTGGATGTTTGTTAAAATTCGATTCTGAATGATTTTGATAGCGTGATGCACGGCTAACGTGGCTAAAGCTACACACTGTTGGAGAGACTCAATAAGAATGAAGATGGTTTATGAATTATACAGACTACACGTGTTTTGGGGTTAAAAATGAAAATAACGAAATGGCTCTGGTCTCCGTGAATACAGTAAGAAACAATGGTAACTTTAGCCACATTTAACAGTACATTAGCAACGTACTAACTAAACATATTCAGGAAGACAATTTGCAAACATCACGAAATAAATATATATATGAAATTGGATCAGTTGGTATCGATCCATCTTTGAGAATCAGTTTCTGTGCAAATCCTGTGTTTTACTGACCCTCGTGTGCAGCATTCTAGTGTTAATGACTTACACATACTGCTATATGAATTTATCTAGCCACATTCCCTTCATAAATAAAATTGCACCACTGCGTCCTTAGTGGCTCAGATGCCAGGAGTTTGTGGAGACTCATATGTTTGCTATTATAGCCGTTAACAGATCAGTGATAATGTTTACATAGCTGAGACATATCACGAGCTCAGGGATGGGCGTTCTTGAGTGCTGCTGTCCTGCAGAGTTTTGCTCTGACACAACTCACCTTCCTTCACGTAGCTTTAGTAATCCTGAAGACATTCAAGTGTGTTTGATCAGGGTTGTAGCTAAACTGCGGGACAGCTGCTGCTGCTGCACTCCAGGACCAGTGTTACTCGTCGATTGCGAAAACAATGGCGGCGCCATGGGTGGAAACATACAGATTCAGGGGGCGGTAATATTATAATAAGTTCCCCTTCCTACGTCACAAGGGGAGCGAAATCAGAATGGCTCGATTTGTCTCATGCTTGCAGAGAAAGGCTTACCAAAACAAAGTTACTGGGTTGTCCTTTCACATTTTCTGTGCTGGTAGATGCACCAGAGACCCGATTATAGCACTTAAACACGGGAAAAGTCAGATTTTCATGATATGACCCCTTTAAAACTAAGCTTTTAATTGTCTTAACCACAAATTGTTGGTCAGGAAGTTAGCGACATTTAAGCAAATGCACTACTTAAAAAGCCATTGCTGTCTCAGAAAAACATCAAAGACAGAATGAAGTTTTTGGCAGAATATTGGAAGTTGTGTGTGGTGTGATGAATGACAATGAAACATGAGTTGCATGGTGATGCTCCAGAGTGTCTTCAAAAATCTGTTGAGAAATATAATAATAAATGCACCGTGACGCATGGAAGAAGCGGTGTCATTGTGTGGGGAGCCTTTTTAGCTGCTGGTATTGGTGAGCTACTTCACTGTGAAAAGTCATTTAATGCTTTGGAGTACAGCAGAATGACTTGCTTCCACGAATGAGAAGTTGTTATCTAAAGAGGAATGGTCAGATGTTATTTTTCAACAAGACAATGTTCCTGCCCAATTCACAAAGACAACCAAGGAGTGGCTTGAGAACAATCCATCAGCCTCATGTTTTGGCCTGGTCATAGTCCAGATTTGAACCCTATTTGGTCTCACATTAATCTCAAATGAACTGGGAGACATTTTTCAACTACTCATGAACTGTTTGAAGCCATTAGCATTCAGTAGAACAACACTGACTGTTTTTCTTCCTGTAAAAAGCTCTCTGCAAGTTGGGGAAGGATATTCTGTGCTAAGTTAATTTATCTACAGTATTTGTGCAATTCTTGCTAATTTCCTGACCAGTGATTTGTGATTTTAAAATGGTGAAGACCATTAAAAGACCACTAAATATTTTGCCATTTTTGGCTTGGCCCATTATATACAGGAGTGTATATATATCTGCTCAACTTCATCTGTTTCTCATCAGTTGTAGGACTGAGCTATTAAGAGCATAAGTAGAAGCCATGATTTATCGCTTAAATGACACAGCATCTTTTACTTGTACCGGGTTCAAACTGTCATGAGCTGATGGTCACTAATGAGATGACGGTGGCACAAGTTCCTGTGGGTTTAATAGTGTCCTTCACTTTGGCTCTAAACACCCTTTTTCTCTGGTCATATTTTCCCCTCATCTGTCTTGCTCTTGCATATACACTGTTGGAGCTAAAGGCTGAGCCTCATGGGCTGGAGCTGCCTCGCTCTGCTGACTTAAGATAAATATGTTGAAGTGTTCAGAGTAATTGCTTTCAGGTGCTACTTTCAGAAGTGTCTCCTGCTCGCTTTATGACATGATCTACTGTACCAGAACCTAAGTGATGTCAAATGATGCTTTCTGCTATGTCAGAGGTGACAGCCATTTAGCACGGTAGTACAGTGTCAAACAACTCGTTTGCTTCTGCTTTTTAAGCTTCTTAGGCTTGTTTCAATTAATTAAGAGCTTTTAATTATTAATGTGTGACTGTTCTGTCTCTCTACGTGCTGCTAGACCTGAAAGATATCAAATGTAGTTCTTCATTTCAGACCTTACTGAAAATCAATATTTCATGCCATGTACCACAAGTTTGCAGAGAATGAGAAGCTTGTTTTTATTCACTCATTTCATACATTTTCCCCTTAGTTTTATGATTTAAAATGTATGAAAAATCTGTTTGTATACTCTTGTGTGCATGCTCCTGTAGCTAACCTTACACAATGATTATAAAATTGTTTGTTTTAGATTTTAAAACATTTTAAGTAAAATCTACATGGGCATTATTCATGAAATAATATATATAACTAATATTGTGTGACTGAGCACCAGACTCTGTCTCTCTTTCTCTCTCACACACACAATCCCTGCGTGCCAAACAACCTAAAATGATGCCTTCGGAGGGCACTGAAGTGTTTAGTCTAATTACTATCAACAGATTAAAAAAAATAAAATAAATAACTCTATAAATGAGTTCCAAATGACAATTATTTTTGAGCCCCATACTTTTCCAGGGCTCCAAAGCTCTAACAGTGGTTGGTAAAGATGAAAAGCTTAGGGTGATAGCATAATTTCTAAATGGAATGCACTTTTTTTTTTTTTTTTTTTTTTTTTTTTTTTTTTTAATTAAATGAAGAAACGCACATACATTTAGCTAACATATGCAGGTGTTCATTATCACCTTGATTGCATACGCTTTTAATAATTCAGTGCAACTTTGACAACAATCCCTTACTGAATCAACGCACTAGCTATATTCGTTATTCTTTCTAATGTCAGGAAAAAGAGATAGTTAAAGGGATAGTTCACCCAAAAAATGAAAATTCTGTCATCACTCACCCTCATGTCTTTCCAAACCCACAAGTCTTTCGTTCATCTTCGAAACACAAATGAAGATCTATTTGATGAAATCTGAGAGCTTTCTGTCCCTCTGCAGACAGCTACACAACTACCACTTTGACACTTCAAAAAGTTCATAAAGAGATCGTAAAACTAATCCATATGAAATGAGTGGTATAGTCCGGTCGAGAGACTTGATCGCTTTATATGATGAACAGATTGAATTTGAGCTTTTATTCACATTTAAACATTGATCAGCGAACATAAACAAAGCTCAACCAAACTTGCTTGACGCGTGAGAACAAACCTCATTGGTATAAATAAAAGATATAATAAAAGGCTAATTTCAATATGTTCATTATAATATATTTTCTTTAGAAAATTTGGACTAAACTGCTCAATTTATATGGATTAGTTTCTTTATGAACTTTTTGAAGCGTCAAAGTGGTAGTTGTATAGCTGTCAATGGAGGGACAGAAAGCTCTCAGATTTCATCAAAAATATCTTCATTTGTTTTCCGAAGATGAACGACACAAGGGTGAGTAATTAATGACATAATTTTCATTTTTTGGTGAACACTTTTACAACTACTTAAAGAAATATCATACCTTCTGTTCTCTTCTTTTTAAAGAACATCACAAGATGCACTTAAACCGTTCTCTTGGCCATTTTGAACAGCTGAAAAACTCACGAACGCTTGTTTGACTGTGCGTCATGTGCAGTGTGTTACAGTATTGAGTTCTGATTGGTCAGTCGCTGTTATTTATAGTTCGTTAATTATCATATGTAGAGAATTTTAATTTTTCTTTTGCATAAGTTTTACATACACAACACAGGTAATCTAATTGGGTATGGTAAGGGGGGATGGTGGTTTTACAGTGGGGATGCTTTTTTTTTTTTTTTTTTTTTTCCAACAAGGGGGGTGCTATCCCCCCGCATTTGTAATTTGGAAAGATACTTAAACACCTTAGCAAACACCACTATGGATGGTTAATAATGATTCATGGTGTGTTTAAAAATGTATTAAAAATACCTTTAATTCAGTAAATGGCGTTCAACTGGGCTATGGCTTCTGGGATTTTCATTTAGTAATGTTGACCTTGTTTTGACTGCCCGGTTTACCTTGGATTGATCTGTTAATAGATTTTCTTTCACAGCAATTAATCTTTTAGACCTAAATCTGGTTTCCAAAACTATCTGTGTGGAAAATTCACTCTGTTTAATGAAATATTGAAACTTCACTTTCGTTTTGTAATAATACTGGCTAATACATTCGTCTCAAAGCAACATTGTTTGTGCAAAGCTATCCTAAAGTTAATGATAGACTTAATTAGCATTTTTCAAAAGACCTTCAGTTGTATGACCTGATTTGAAGTTGAAATTAAATCATATTTGCATGCAGCACCTTTACTTTTAGTTTAGCCGTATTTTCATTTCTCCACAATACACTTTCTATGCTCCGTTTGTGTGAGCTGTGGTCCTCACGGTGGTGTAAATGTCAGCCTTTGTCAAAGCTGTCTTGAGCTTTAGGGCTTTGCTTTCATTGCTTTTTCTTGAACCTTTCTGACCACTCGTCTCCATACCTGGATCAGACTGATCTCTGGGTGAGCGATGCCGGTTTTGGAGGGCTTTGAAAGGGTCAGGTGGCTCAATGCAGCTGTGTGCTACAGTCCCTGTAGTCCTAACAGTAATCTAGGTAAAGGCTCATGAGGTTCTCCAGTCACCATCTACTGACAAGGCAATTTATCTTATTTAGTGGACGTCTAGCACCTGACCAACAGTTGCTTTGTGTCTCACACACTCGCACTTACACCTTGAAGTGGCACAGGACCGGACATTTTTGAGCAACCTTCAAGTTATGAGTCTGCTTAACTTTGTTTTACTTCTCCCCAGCATTACTTTTTACACTATATAATCTACAATAATGATAATAATTATAATAATATTGTTGCTATTATTATTGTATTATTATTAGTAGGGCTGCACGATTCATCACACAATACGAAAAATAACATTGAACTTAAATGCGATTTCACTTAAACATGATTCTTAGTGCGATTGTTTTTTTGTTTTTTTTATGCGCAGCTTGTCAAATGAAGTATGGCTCCAAATGCTAATCCATCTGAAAGCACTGCAAGTTTGAGTCGCTTATAATGTACATTTGAAAAAGCAATACGCGTCAAACATCTTTCCAGACATAAGCATTTATTAACATCTTGTCCAACAAAAGAAAACATTTAATAACATGTTTTTACTCCAAACTCACTTCGTAACGACAGTTGAGCGTCCTTCTGTGAGATGATGTGGCTTCTTACACAGAATAAGGCAGTCGTGTGTTTATTAGTCATGTTTAATCAATCAAAGCGTTTCAATCTTTTGTTTATTCAGCTACAACAATATGACGCATTATCTTCTTCTGCGGTAGGGCATATTTGATGTTTCTGCGCAAGAGCGCCCTCTGGCTTTCACATGGATAAGCATTTACTACTGATCACAGAACCGCACAGCTCCGACAAGCTGTGCATAAAATAATCGCAGCCTTTACCAAATCGCATGCGGTTAAATCGTGCAGCCCTAATTAAGTAGTAGTTAGGGTGACCACCCGTCCCGCATTTTGCGGGATAGTCCCGAAATTGGAGCTTTGTCCCGCGTCCCGCAAGACGTAAATAGTGTCCCGCATTTCAGTTATGTCTGTATTACTTTTTTCATCCCTGAAATTACAATACCACAGTAAGAAATATAATAAAAACTGTGACTGGCATTTAAAAATTTATTTGTGTAGCCGTCATGTTCTAGCTGTGGAGAGAAAAAAAAAAACAAAAAAAAAAAAACAACCAAGTTTTCCCGCTGATGACAACTGAGTGGACAAGGAGTAGCCTAGTGCGGGCCTCATCAAAGTCGGTAAACACAGCAACACCATCAAGGATTTCATCTCACACACTGAATAAGAACCTCAAAAGCTGCTCAAAGCTGCCCAAACTGATGATTTAAAGCATGTAATCATCCATCCTGAAACCGGCAGAAACATTAATCAGCGCATATGCCAAGTTTGCCAACAAATGTAAATCAATACATGGCATAATAGCAGTAAATTTATCTGTCTCACACATGTCCCGCATTGTCCCGCAAAATCACATCTACTGTCCCACAACAGATCAATAGCCAGGTGGTCACCCTAGTAGTAGTAGTAGTAGTAGTAGTAGTAGTAGTAGTAGTAGTAGTAGTAGTAATAACAGCAACATTTATTCATATTTAATATTTGATATTTATTAATGAGGATGATGATAATAATAATAATAAGTAATAATAATAGTAGTAATGATTATTATTATTATTATAGATTATTTTGTGTGAAAAGCCAAGACAGAACTTATTATTATTATTATTATTATTATTATTATTATTATTATTATTATTATTATTGTTATTATTATTATTATATTTAATATTTAGTACTTGCATTAATTTTAAATAATTTTATTTAGCTAAATAAAGAAATGCCAAACAGAATTGTAAATTGTATTAAATATTTATTATTTATTTATTTATTATTATATTTATTATTATTTATTGAGCTAAATATAAACAAAACTAATATAAAATAAATAAAAATAATAAATAGCACATCATCTAAATACTATTTTTTAATTTAAAAAATAATTATATTAATAATAGTAATGATTATTATGTAGATTATTTTGTGTGAAAAGCTAATACAGAATTATTTATTATTATTATTATTATTATTATCATCATCATTATTATTATTATTATTATTATTATTATTATTATTATTATTATTATTATTATTATTATTATTATTAATAATAATATTTAGTACTTCCATTAAATAATTCTTTTATTTAGTTAAATAAAGAAATGCTAAACGGAAATTGTAAATTTTATTAAATATTAAGCTGAATATAAATAAAACTAATATAAAAAAAATAAATAAATGCATATAAAATAATAGCACAACATCATTTAAATAATACTATGATTTTTTTTTATTTAAAAAAATAATTATATGTTATTGCTAAGGCATCATGGTAAAACGTTTTGTGCAGGCAAGCAACACTTAATTATGCTTAATTTTGTAATTTGTTAAATTAATGTAATCAGTACAAACTCTCTACTCCACTGATAAATTGACAACATAAATATATGTAGCACACTGTGGCCATCAGTTCTCATTTTATAGGTTGACTGTTTTTGATATATTAAACATTGTCATCAGTTTATTTGAAAATGTCTAGCAGAGTCGCTCTGTTCGTCTTTCGTATACTCTGAGGCAGAGGGATTTTATTACAGACATTGATCAAAGTGATGACACACTTTGAGTGATCGGCTCTCCCATCAAAAGTTGTCAAAGTTGCACTGAATTATTGAAAGTGAGATGATAATGCCCACCTGCATATGTTAGCTAAATATATGGGCATTTATTTATGTATTTAATTAAAAAAAAAAAAATCTCTGAGCTGTGTTCCTATGACACTGTTTAAATTGGCACAGAATCCAATCATGCCACAAGCTACATAACATAGCTCGATATAAGCACTAAAGCCGCCAGCTGCTAATAGCTTGAAAGCAGCAGTTTTGACAGAGATTCTGGCTGTTTCTATTTCCAGTTATTTAGAATAGAAAGGATGCGTGCTGTACGTGACAGTCCAAAGCTCACTTCCAAACGTTCTTTTAAAAGCTGCCTAAAAGCATTGGACGTGGCGAAGGTGGCGGGCCTGTTGGCGACATCCAACCAGACAACCTGCTAAGTGAATTCACATGGACAGGATAACAGCTCACCTTGTGTTTGAAGTAGCAAGGGCGAGCACACAGACTTCATCTAGGCCGTTGAGGCACTAGGGAAAACGCTAGAGAGCTATGCACGCTTCGAGGTGTTGACCTCATCTTTGATATGCATACCGAATGGCAGACTTGGAGGTAAAGACGTCCTCGTTTAGAGCTGTAGTGGGGTTTATGATCAGTTTAGATATGATTCTGACTCTGTAACATGCTTCACTGTTACAGTTGATTTAATCCCAGCCGTATGATTATTATTGTTTTACTGCTTCACACTAGTGCAGTGCTTTTATTCCCCAATAAATTTTGACAAGTCATTGGATGGCAGTGTCATTTCTGTCTGTGCCGCCTCCCCTCTCTCACGCAGCGATCTGGTCGTGCTCATGGGACCTTTGCTTTGTGGGCTTTCTGACTCACAGGATGAATTACAAGAGGGACGAGTAAATCCGGTTCTCTGACACAGATCCGCATCTTTCGCCAAGTAACCCACTAAAAGAGCTAAACTCTGCAACAAATACCATAAATATTTGCTTAAATGAGACATATCATGGAAAGCTTGTCATTTAAATATAAAAATCTTAAAGGTGCAGTTGCAAAAAATAGTCTGTTTAATAATAGGAATCAGAAAGAAGGTCGAAAAGGATGCAAAACTAACTTTTTGATGCAAGAAACCTTGACTAACATTTATAAGTGGATCTTAAGGTACGGATCAGTGGAAATCATCATTAAAACTTAAGGATTACTGTGACAGATCAAACATTTGTTGACAAATTATGCTAATTTAGGCAGTACTCGCACTAGGCACGGTTGCCTTGAACTGAGCCCGAGCCCGAGCCCGAACCCCACTCCCCCGCTGGCCCGCACTCATATCGTTCTTAACATTCTGGGCCGAAGCACGCTTTGCGTCATATACGATGCAACTTTTTGTATGGAAGAAAACAGGAAGAAAAGCACTTTCGCTAAGAAAATAGATTTATCATTTATGCCACGCAGCGATTTTCACTTGCACGTATAAGAGGATTATTAGGAAGGCAGCTGATGTTAATGGAGGAATTTGCAGCTTTACTCGCAAACTACAATTCCTGTTCATCAAAAAGGTGAGAACCAGACCCATTATAAGCCCAAATACACTCAAATTAATTATATTAATTGAAAAATGTACTATTCAAGTAGTAATAAAGACGCTTGCTGTCGTAATGATGACAGTGTCGCACACAAAACTAGTAGCTGTTCCGTGCTCCGGCACGATTAGTGCTCACGCTGCATGTGTACCGCGCTCGAGTCCAACTGAACCGCGCTCCGGCCCACCTCTTCCAACCGGGCCAGGGACGGCTAAATGAACCACGCCCGGGCACGGTACGGAGCGATCACACTAGTCAAACGAACCGGGCTTTGGGGGTCAAGCGCGCTCTGCACGGTTCAGAGCGCCTAGTGTGAGTACACCCTGTAAATATATTGCTGATATAATGTTGTCTAGCTTGTTAACATTTTTTTTTTTTTTTAAAGGTTTTATTAAAATTGTGAGAATTATTTGTGATAGTATTGCGGTAGAAATTAGTTAAGGATTATAAATAAATTGGTAATTTTTCATACCATATGCAATTGTTAAAGTTTGTTTGTTGTGTATGTTTGACACATAGCTAATCATATTAGTGTCACGGCATAGCAAATAAAAATATGTAAAAATAAAAGCAATAAGCAGTTTATTTCAATGAATAAATGATTTGTTTATTTTTATTTAAATATATTTTATTTAAATATGTGCACTACCGTTGAAAAGTTTGGGGTCGGGATCAAAAATATAATAAAAACATTACTATTGTGAAATAATATTATTGCAATTTAAAATAACTCGATATATAAAAACAAATAACAACAAATAACTTTTGTATTCGAATATATTTTAAAATATTATTTATTCCTGTTATGGCAAAGCTAAATTTTCACCATCTTTACTCGTCTTCAGTGTCACATGATCCTTCGGAAATCATTCTAATATGCTGATTTGATGTTTAAGAAACATTTCTTATTATTATCGATGTTGAAAACAGTTCTACTGCTTAATTTTTGTGGAAAATTAATGTTTACTGTGATTTTTGATTAATTCAGTGTGTCCATGCTGAATAAAAGTATTATTATTAATAAAAAAAAAAGAAATCATACTGTCCCCAAATTTTTGAAAGGTAGTGTAACTAAATAAAATTCTGATTGTTGAATATGGCCCATATTAATGAAAAGACTCATTTCTGGATAAAACCATTAAAGCCAGATCAGTCCGCTTTGGCTCAGCATGATACCATCTCAGCAGCTGACGGATATGCAGCATATTTGCTGGTCGAGGGATTCGTAGCAGCCCCTGATGGTTTGAAATGTCAGAGGAGTAGAATGAAGGGCCAGGTAGCAGACAGAAGATGACAGGCAGGCAGCGGGTTTACAGCGGGCCGCGTGCCCTCGTCTTATCTGCTGTTATCAGCCGTCTCCTGTATCCTGCCCTCGGCAGAATATCAATGCCTCTCTTTCTGTCAGCTGACTCTGTGTATCATGCAAATATGACTGATAAAATAAATATGGTGAGTTTATGGGGAGGCAGGGGCAGCCAGAGGTTACACGGCTCTGCTGTTGCTGTGTACAGATGAGGTTAGACTAACCTCTATGTGTCTGTCTGTCTTTCTTTCATTTCAGGTGTTCAGGAAAAAAGCTGTTGAACTAGGAGAGAAGCTGTTGCCGGCTTTTAAGACCCCGACTGGCATCCCTTGGGCTCTTCTCAACCTAAAGAGGTCAGTGACGCACAAACAAACACATTTCTGTATGAACTCCTGAGGCTTTCTTCAGCCAAGCAGGTCAGATCTCTCCACTGCATGTCTTATTAACTCACAAGCGCTGTATTTGAATTCTCAAACCCAGCAGTGGCTCTCCGTCACCTGTGCACCCGGTTCTCCAAGATATGATAATGAATAAACAGTCTGGTGGGATTATTTTGTTGCAGAAACCATTTTCTGCAGGAGCCATTTTCTGACTAACTGTAAGGGCTCGTTCACACAGAACGTGTTTTTGCTTTGAAAAATGCGACACACGGGCAGTGGAATGGGGAAAAACGCTAGGTCTCGAGATGCGTTTTTTTAAAAGTTGAACTGATTTTAACTTAAGCGCCGTGTTTTTAGAACACTGTGTCATGCATGAGCAGTCATACACATCCATCTAGCACGTGTTTACATAGAAAAACAATGAAAAGGTACCGCATTTGGAATGGAAAACGTGTTCTGTGTGAACTGCTTCTGAATGCTGCTTTCTTTGTTGCCAGTCGTTTTATGCTGTTGTACCTGTTTTGTAATATTTGGCATATTTCAGCTAGCTTGGTCTCAGAATTGTCAAATAATATGTGGCGTGTTAAATCAGATACAGATGCATTAATTAAGATCCTTAAAATTAATGTTCTGGTGCAATATGTAGTCAATCGCCAGAGAAAATAATTTTGATTCAAAGATTCAAAGCATTTCCAATGGAACTCTATGAGGCTTTAAAAGCAGAAATATGCAGCTTTTTAATGCGTTTAAATAATTTTTTTTAGTTTTGGGACTAATTTTCTTGGTGGTTTAATATCTGGTTACCTGGTTAGAGATTTTTTTTTTCTTTTCTTTCTTCCTTGTAAAAAGTACTTTGTCTTTATAGCTACGTCATATATTACTGACGTCATGTATTATCATGGTTATCTGCGTCATATATTGGATACTATTATTTGCATACTTTCAAAGTATTTGTCAGTATTTTGAATTAGTGTTTATTTTTAAACATTTTAGTCATTTTAATTTTTAATACTTATTTTATTTCAGTTAGTTCCAACATGTCTAATTTTCATTGAAGTTTAAGTTTTTCATCTAATATTTATTCATGTGTTTAAGACCATTAAATAGATTATAACAATAATAGATTATATTTGCAGATTATAACAATAGAGTCTAAGTCAGACATGGTGATGTGTTAATATATGCATATGTTATTCATGCATGTTATTTCATAATCAAAAGAGGTTTTGGTAGTATATGTGAGATTTTGATCATAAGTACATTTAAAGGCAGACATGTGTATGTGTTTGTACTATGTGTAGATGAACTCTAGTTTTATTTCATACTAGGGCTGGGTGATTTGACCATATACCACGTGGCGGTCAATGTCTAATGTCTTTTTGTTTTTGAGTAATGAATTATGTATTGTTTACACTGTACCACAGTCGATCAATTTGCAAAGTTAAGACGAGGAGTTTAGTCGTTTGCAGTTCCCACATTAATACATGTGCGTCATGTATTCAAGAGATGTGCGTCACAGTTGTGTGTATATTGGCTATATTTTTTAGCAGCTTCAGATGTAGCTCATCAAATAAGAATTCAGTTTGAGTTGTATTTGAAATTTATAACATTAAGCATTTGTACTGATGCCAGAATTATTGTTTATTATAAATCTTCTCGTTTGGTTCGCATCCATCACTTTCCATGCCAAAAACATTTCGATAACAGAACATGACCGTAAGGTATAAAATTACATAATATAAATGATTTGGTCATACCGCCCACCCCTTTTTCATACACCAATAACAGGGTCAGAGCTCCCAGATGTCCTGATCTGTGATGGATGTCTGGCTACCCGAGCTCTTCAATCGTATAGGCAAGCAGGAAGTCACTGCAGAGATCCTGAGAGAGACAACCTGTCAGAGAATTTGATTAGACGAGTTATCCCTCAACTGACGTACTACCTAACACTTGTCTTTTTGCAGTCAGGCACCGCTGGCGAGGACAATGCAAAATGAGTGGGCGGCACATGGCAGAGAATATACTTCAGTGTTTATCAAAGCTTTTCCTATTAGCTTAAGTATCCAGGGTGTGTTTCCTTGTTTAAACTGTTGTAGAACTAGAGTGAAGTGCTCTGACAAATGCTCTAAATGGAGCGGCCGAGCATTTACCATTTTATAACAAGGAGCAGCTAATAACACAGCTACAGGACAAATGGTTTTCAGTTCC